>JAIPUX010001232.1:31538607-31559490 GCA_020142125.1 Phrynosoma platyrhinos
ATGGCAATAAGAGAATAGTTCTCCAACTGTGAAAATGGGACATTGTATCTAAGAATGTGCTTTCACATTGCATCTGCTGGCAAAGGCACCCTCTTAAGTTTTGGTAAATCTGGTGTGACGGTGATAACTGGCACTGTCAAAAACTCTTTAAAACCTTTTACTCTTTTTCTTTGTGTGCCACCGCTGCCACCACTTTGTGATGGTGAGTCTCATTCACCCAACTATTTTTCTCTGATGGCAGCACAATGGGTATTTTTATCCCACCATTGCCCCCAATATGTGACAGCTACTTCCCTAGCTGCCACCAAACCACATGATGAGACCCTCAAACTCAGATCCCTCACTTGAGGGACTCCCACACTTTTCTTTGCCTCTGGGCACTCTGTAGGAAGACAGAGCATTCAATGTATTGAATGTTCTCAACAATAAAAGAACTACTAATTCCTGGTAGCATTTTATTTATAGGTTCTTAAAATACCTCAAGCGACCATGCTTTGAGCCAAAAAAAACAAAGAATTTTTTTTTATAAAATAGTTACAGTATCTTTCTTCTGGCTAGTATTCAGAGTTGATGTGCTTAAACAGTTACAAAGATTTACAATATCTGTTACTATATTCTGTAAGTGATCTCAGTTTCACATAAGACTTTTGAGTAGACTGAGCTTTAAAATTTTTTGTTACTTTTTTTCTTTACCAGCCACACCAATTTAATTTCCACACTTGACCTTTTTTAAGGCCAACCTGGGTACTCAAATCCCCTTCCAGCTACCCCTTTCAACAGTGTATCTCAGAACTCTATCCCTACCTCTATCAGAAATAATGCACCTTGAGGCCACTTTAACTGTCCTGGCTCAGTGCTAAGGAATCATGGAAACTGTAGTTTATTCTGGCACCAGAGCTCTCTGACAGAGAAGGATAGATGTCCCAGAAAAAAAATACAATTTCCATGATTCCCTAGCACTGAGCCAGGACAGTTAAAGTGGCCTCAAGCTGCATTATTTCTGGCAATCTGTAAAAGTCCCTAATTCCCTATTTACCTCACACTCCTCATTCAACCTATTTATACTTGCTCCTGGGAGTAGCCCCCACCTTTTCTTGGCTAAATTCCCATTGGCTGTTGCCAGGCTCACTCTGATTGGATGTTTCCAAGGTTCCAATCTGCCTTATCTCCACATCTGGCCATACAATTAAGGATTTTTTTAAAAGGTCAGTAGTCTATTATTTTGATAATTTATAGGATTGACTGTCACCATTTTATTTGTGTCAACAGTGATTCTGTGTAGATAGAGTAGACAAGGCTATCAAGATAACCATAACAAGATTATGGGTTTCTGATTGTTGATAAAATCTTGAGTAATTGCCCTCCATTTTTATAATACAACTTGGAACATTTTTAAAGGGTGTGGGGGAGAGAGAATAAAATATAATACTAAAAATGTACATGAATATTTAAAGTTAAAGCAATATTAGCAATCCAACTGTATCCATTCAATAGTATGGATCTATTCAATAGTAAATCTCAATCAATTTAACTGAATTTCTCACCTAGAAATAGGGGATATAATTGCAGTCTAAATTTTGTATTTTTTCCTAAGATCTATACTCCACTATAGGGGAAGAGGGATGGTTAAAAATGTCTACCCCCAGATGATTATGGAAGCCAAAGTATTTCTGAATGTTCTGAGTGATTTTCTGGCTGGTACAATTGTTGATTTGGTGAACGTCTTGCTTTCACTTTGTTACCAAGAGCCATTGATAAAATATCTTCTAAGGGCTGGAACAGACCGGCAAGTTAAGCCACCTTCCAGGCAGCTTGGCAGTGCAGTATTTACATGCCACACACTCCCAAGCCTCCCAGAATCTGCCGGGAAACCACCCAGCTGTTTGTACAGGGGTGGTTTCATGATGGTCTGGCAGTGCAGTGTTTGATGCCTCACACCACCAAAGCATCATGAAGCTAGCTTCCGGTCATGGTGTGGGCACAAAGCCAGCTTTTTGCCACAAAAAAAGGAGTGGCTATTTGCCCCTCCTTTTTCAGGCAGCTTCAAGGCAGATTGGGGTCATGGCATATTTTGAGCCTAAGTGTCCATTGCAGTACCATGAAGCCTGTATCTCATTTTGTTTGCAGAAGATCTATGGACAATCAAATAGGCTAGATAATGGCTAGTATGCAGGTGGCATAGTTCACAGAGAGTATGATTGGAAACTGTCCTGAGAAAGCCCCTTTTTCTTGTTTATGAAATGTCCTTTCCTTAAAGGTTTCATTTATTACAACGTTGGCTTCATTTTGGCATATAATGATTTTGTTTAGTTTGTATATTTACATGGTTTTAAACTGTTTTAGTGTGGTATAAATTGCTATATAATTAATATATTTTATATTGTAATTTACCCTTTACTATCGTAATGTGTGTGTGTATGTGTTTAATTAATTGACTTTATTGTGTCTTGCTCTGAAAATCTTTGGATAAAATACAAGATACAGATAGTCTAATAAATAAATACATAACTAATGTGAAAGCTATATTTGGATTTTGACAAAGAGGAATTTGTGATTAGTGCTTCCCAAATGTCCCTATCTTGTCCTATACCAATCCAATAATGGAAGCTTAAGCATATTGTATCTTATTCATAGACATTGAAGTTAAATATTTCAATGAATTCAGATTCTCTGCCTTGCTTTTTTTCCACTTGAAATATTTTCCATAAACAAAATTGCCACTTTTTTTAGAATTCTCAAATTTTTATTCCCAAATCTACTTATACTTGAACAGTTTAAAAAAAAAAGGGGGGGGGAAAGAAATGCTATATGGACTTTTGAATAATTATTTTTGTCCTTTGATCCCAAAATCCCTAAGCTACTAGCTTTAGAATACCATTATTGATAATATTTTGGTGTCTTTACCATGCTAAATAAGAATATTTGTATTTAAGCTTCCATTATCATGTCCTTTTCCATTAAAACTATTTTCTTCTTCTTGGTATTATAACTGCTTAATGTTCAGCTCCATTGTCAATATGAGCCACTTATGAGCTGTGAACTGTTGTCTGTTATTAACTCATCCGAGATGCTGTAGTGATCAAACTGTGATTCACAATGTGTTATTACATTGCTACTTGATGTCTTCTACAAGAGTTCAATTTCAAAATAATTTGAATAGTGGCTCACCTGTAAGAGGTAATCTTTCACATTTAATTCAAATAGATATGCCACCAACCTTGAATCAAGGGCGCTTAAAAATAGGATGTTTTTTAAGTGGCTGTTTTGTAATGTGTCCTCAAGAATGCACTTGTCCCTCCCAATTTGTGGACTTCCCATTTGCAGTTTTGAGTTTCCATGGACGGGAAGCCAGGAGGGACAAAATGGTGCATGTGGGAGCATGCCACCATTATTTTAAATGAGGCTTGAATATCCACAATTGTTCTATTTCGTGGGGTGAGTGGGTCTGGAACCAATTCCCCCATGAACTAGGAGGGACAAATGTATTTGCAAAAATTTCTACTTGGCATCATTTCCAGTTTAACTTTGGGTATTTTGCTTGAGCAAAATTGAATATTGTATTTTCATGTGTGCACAGAGACACAAACCAACTGATAAAAGGTAGAATTTTTTTGTATTCACCTCTCCAGCTGTCTGATAAAACTGAATGGATAAATACAGGGCAAACCTTTATATCCATTCTGAAATAAGCCCCTTTGAATTCAACATGACTTACTCCTGAATCTGTATAGGATTGCAATCTTACAATTTTCTCTTAAAAAACATTCTGCTAAGAGCCACCTCCAGAGATGACTACAACATTGCTTTGGCTCTAGCCTGGGCTTCACCATAGCCAGAGAGACACACAGCTGGACTGCTGCCCAACCCACTAATAATATTTTTATTTTGCTACTTGTCCATACATATCAGTGGAACTGGGATCCCAAGAACTGGAGACCCTCTGAATTTTATTGGTATTATCTCATACCTACTAATATTTCACAGATGAAATCCAGGGTGTGTGTTCCGAAACAAGATCAGATTGTGGTCAGGATGGTAAAGAGTATTAAAAAGTAAGAACAAACAAGCTAAGAAAAGCTACAGCAATCTGAGCCTACAGGGCTTTCCACTTCTTTCCACTCCCACATGCTGAGCTGAATACTAACTACTTTTGTACTTTGGACTGAATTTGCAGCAAATGAAATAAGGTTAGAACAAAGGGGGAAGTGGGAAAGTGAAAATGGGACATTTTATAAGCAGATGAAAAAGTGGAACAATGAAGGATTAATCAGGACCATCTCTGGCAAAACAAGCCATTTGGAGAGTATGCTGGGCTGTGATTAGGAGTGGTGTATGACATGTTTGATAGACAGTTAACAAAATTTGCAAATGTCTTCATATTCAGGATGGAAACAAGTTAAGATTTTGAAATTTTATATATGGGAGAAAACAAAACTGACAAAACTGCTGGGGTATACTGTAGATGTTGTGTTTCATGAATTTTCTTCTATAAAAGTATGTTTAGTTTATAAAAATGACTCTAATCAATGGAACTTTGACTTTGTTCTTCACAGTGACATAGAAAACACTGATTGGATCATGGCCAATCTTAGATAGTTTTATGACTAACAAGTCTAATAATGTTCTCTCGTGATGCTAGAAAAATATTAGAAAAACAAGAGCAAAAACATAGACAGACAGACAGAGAGATAGTGCTGTGGAGTCCAAAAGGGCTTAGTCCTAGGTGATAACCCTCATGAATTATTGGCTTGTCTCAGGCCCTAAGCAGACGACTAATAAAGTCGTCTTCTGGGCAGAGAAGAGGAGGGGCAGCCACACGAGCGGCGCCCCTTCCTTTCCCCGAGGTCGCCCCCAGATGCGCCGGCCGTCCGCACGGCCGGCGCACCGGGGATGACCTCACGGCGCAGCACCCACATGCGCTGCGCCGTTTGAGCCAGGGAAAGTGCGCCCGCCACTTTTGGGGCGCACTTTCCCTTAGATCTAAAAGGAGTGCCAATTTGGTGCTCCTTTTAGATGCGCCGACGGTGCGCCGCGGTGCGGAGGCTCCGCTCCGCCGGCGCTCCGTCCGGCAGCGGCTCCAGGGCCTCCGTCTGCCGAGGCCCTCAGTGAGGAAATTCTAGGATAAGGAAACACTAAGGAAAGGGCTGTACTTCAGACAGAGAGCTTGTGTGGGGGTGAGCTGTGATTTCCTTATCACCCTGACATAATATGATTTTAATGGATTCAGTAAACAATAGAAGGATAAATTCACTACAATGGACTTTGTATTATTTATTTTTATCTGTTTTGTATTTTCATCAGTCCTTTGAGTAACTACTGAGTAGCAACATTTTTGCAAGTGAGTCATGCACCATCCACCCAGCAAGTCCCGTGACTTTGGGAGACTGCATATAGCTGTGATGGTGAACCTATGGCATGTGTGCCAGAGATGGCACATGAAGCCATTTCCCCTGGCATTTGGAGGGCAGGGAGGAGGAGGAGGAAGTAGTATGTGCCTGTTCCTCTTCCTTCCCAACTCTCCCTGGACTCCAGCTGCCTCTCCGAAGGAAGCTGAAGGCCAGGGACAGTATGCGGGGGGGGGGGGGGGGGGGGGGGGGGGGGGGGGGGGGGAGTAAGAAATGTGCACCTGTTCCTCTTCTTCCCTCATGCCCTCCTGGGCCTTCAGCTATCTCTGTAGAGGCAGTTGAAGGCCCAAGAGGAAGAAGTTCCACCCTTGAAGTCCAACCCCCAGAGGGTGTAAGTCCTGCCTCTGGCACTGCATAACATCCAATGCCAGAAAACCTTTTCATTTGGGCATTGGGCCCCTAAAATGTTCATCATCACTGCTATATATGCTGGAATCATTATCAAATATGCAGTATGGTTGCTAATTTTTATGATATATTTGTTAAAGTTCATGTAAATCTGAAAATGGTTGAAAGTTTTGTAATTTGCTTCTTTAACATTCATTTATAGTGGAACCTTAGTACCCCCAAAAAGTGGTACATGTGCACAGGATTTAAGCATTCAGGTTGTATTTTAGGCTTCAAAAGGAACGTTTTTCTCTATTTTGCATATATACTCCATTTCATTATTTTCATTTCATTCTTTTTAAATAACATGAACTGTGTTATTGTTTTAAAACTTATGCCTTTTTTAACTGGTTTACCCATCTCTGATGGACAATTTGAAGTGCTGAAGCAGTTCAAGAAGCACGCCCCATGGCCTGTTTAGCCCAGCTGCTGAGTATTTTGTGGAGAAATCAATACAGGATTGCTTCAGGTGTCCAGAATGTAAGCACAAAATTGGTGAGTAGCACTTCAATTTGCAAGCTGACCTTTTGCACTGATGTGTTTAAGGGCAGCAGAAAGGAAACACTGTCTTTTCAGTCAATAAAAGCAATGTCAAGACATCAAGAAATTTTAATGGATTACAAATGCTAGAGAACTGAGTAGCATTAACAATATAGAAAGGAAATGTTGGCACAACTTCTTCTGGTCCCTTTGTTTATTACACCCAAGCATCCTATTTGGGATTTTAATCAATGGCTGCCCTGCATTTATTGCCCATTAAAAAGGCAAATATAAACTTGGCTTTATAAAAATGGTAAAGTAATATGGTCATTGCTTCCCCCACCAATGTTACTTCTTGTTTCTTTTTAAGACACCCAGATTTCCTGTATACATTTTTAATGGTTGCTTACCATGTACATCATTAAAGGATCCCAAGCAATTAGAAAACCTATAAAGGAACCAAGAGTGTCATAAAATGATGGAACATGTCGCTGAAAATAAGGTGCAACACCATTATCGTATGTTTTCTTATTCAGTTAGATTTTATGTGTGCAGCATGACTTCTCTAGGTTGTGTATTTTTCTAATGTATTTCTCTGCACTAAAAATAAGTAAGATAGAAAGATTCTGGAAAAAGGCTGAAGGGAGGTGCACTTATTCTCAGACCATCCTATGTCATCCTCTGCAATACTGGGCTTCATGGAGTGGTCCTTTGTTTACAGAGCAGAGCACTTGGGATAGCTTTCATCCAAGACCCAAAGGTATGTCTTAATTATATAAAAGGTGAGTGATAAGGTAAATAATACCCTTAATTCTTCTTGTCCTTGATGAGAAAAAGCTGTCTGAACATTTCAGAACATCTGATTTTTCACTCCTGTGAAAAATTCATTTGCACAAAAAAATTAGAACAAACATCCACCTTTCTATTTTATTTATTTATTTATTTATTTATTTATTTATTTAATCTATTTACTGCTGCTTTCCTCCATAATGGACCTAAAGTGGCTTACACTGTATGTTAAAACAATAAACTAAAACAATCTGTAATACAAAAATTAAAAAGCATTAAACATCAATCAACTTAAAAGCAATAATTTAGAACAGTTTAAAAGATATTAAAATCTGTAAACATTAAGAATCAGCAAACCTGTTGCACTACCCTAGCTAACTAAAAGTTGGGGCCCTGTTTAAATAAGAAAACATTTGCCTACTGGCAAAAGAGATCAGAGAGAAGACCAAGCAAGGTGGTGTCTGCATGGGCCAGAATACTCTGGGAGTATTTTGAAAAGGACAAAAGGACTATGATAAACTAGAAAACCAAGCTGAAATTAATAAAATGAAATTCAACAGAGATAAATTGAGAACTCTGCATTTAGTCCACAAAAACTAAATGCACAGGCATAAGATGGGGAATACTTATATTATAGATACTTGTGAAAAGGATTATTGTTGGTCATAAACTGAACATGAGTAAGCAGTGTGATGCAGCAGCAGCAAAACAAAGAAAAAAGCCAAATGCTATATTAGCCTGCATTAATAAAAGAATAGTTTCCAAGCTGAGGCAAGTAATAGTCCTACTATATTCAGTGCTAGTCAGGGCTCATCTGGAGTACTGCAAACAGTTCTGTACACTTCATTTTATGAATATAGACAAGTTCGAATGAGATCAGAGAAGGGCAACAAAGATGATAAAAGGTATTGAGAATAAAACATATGAGGAGAGGTTGAAAATATGGTTGCTTGGGGATTTTTTTCTCCCATGAGCTCTAACAAATGTTTATTTATCATGGTCTGTGTATACTTAGTTGGTAAGCCATTGCAAGTGAAACCATGGTTAAGTGCAGCAGATTGCTGGTAAAATTTTAAGGGCAAGCACTCATCATGACAGTCCATAGTTTTCTTTATGGAGAGTCCCAAAATGCAGGCAAGTGATGTAGATCTATATTAATAAACTAGCAATTTTGATCTATATCAATAAACCAGTTCTAGCCAAGAGGAGATCTGATGTAATAGGTTTTAACTGTATACTCAAGATGAAGCCTCTTCAAAAGACTTTGGATTACAACAGGTATTGCTGTTGATAATATAATGAGAATACCTCATTGTTAGGAAATTTATTCCAGCACCAGTCCCATTACAGTGAGCACTGCAGCTTAGCCCCAGAGTATATAGAAAAGCTAGGGGATGAAGTGACATATAACATCAGCATCCCTGCTAATCCAAAAAAAGATAAAAAGAAATAAAGCAGACCTGTAAGCCCTGGGTTCACTACATTACTTGTCAAGTAGATCTGGACTGCATGTCATTTTGTCACATACTGAAGAGTGTTTGCCATAGACAGGAGACAGAAACATGACCAAATATATCCATCCATTCAGTGTCACAAGATGATAGATTTTCTAATAGTAAGGGATGAAATATATTTATAGACTGGGAAGAAGTAAACCTCACCTCCCCATACACACACACTCACATGATCCAAAAGATAAAATTTCAATAAGATAATTGACTTGTGATCTATATCCGGGGTAGGCAACCTTTTTGAGCTGGAGGCCGGGTTGCTGTCCCTCAGATAATTGGGGGGCCAGAGCACCATAAATAAATAAATAAATATTTTTTAAAAAAATATTTAAAAATATGCATGCACACTCTCTCAGCCCAGAAAAGCCATGGCAAAGCCCCTGTAGAGATTTTGCCAAGAAAACCCCAAGAACAAGTAATAACAACAATAATCAATATCATCATGGCGGGAGGCGGCGTGGGGCTACAGCAGCGGCGGCGGCAGGACCAGCTTGGGGCCGGTCCAAAGGCCTTGGGGGGGCACATCCAGCCCCCGGGCCTTAGGTTGCCTACCCCTGATCTATATGATTGTCATGTTCGGTAGACTTGGATTTCAAAAACCAAGACAGCATCATAGTGTAAAAGTTTAAGATTTATTTTGGATTTCAAGACAGAAGTTCACCACATACTTGGCTGTGTCAGACCTGATTTTCCCCAACAGTCTACCCTTTAAGAATTCTCCTCTTCCAGCCCCTCCTTTCCAAACCACGGTCCATGATCTTTTATCTAGATCAAAGTGATACTTTAAACTTTCCCCCTTTCCACAACTCTCCATCTCCATTATCATTTCATCTATCCCAAGAAGGAAGGTGTTCTTCATTTACCATCAGTGTTCTGCAACAGTAAATAAACAAGGCCATAAACTACAACCCATCCTACCGCTGTCCATTTAGTTCCCAACCTTGCCTCCCCTTCTGATTACTACCCCCTTTGAATCTTTTTTTATTTAGCCATAGCACTATTTCATCCTACCAGTTTATCTCTATATCAACCACCCTATTTCCTTATCATGACAGATCCATATGCCTATGGATATGACAAAAATGGTATGAAAGAAAGCAAAGAGAAATGTGACTAATCAATTTGCATAGAAACCTGAACAGTCTCTTAGAAGAAATATACCCAAAGATACTTTCAGAGAATGAGAGGCAATTTCTAAGTCTTTGAAAACACAAGAGATTTCCAAAGTGGGACAGAAAAAAGCATCAAAGTAGCAGAGTTAAAAGCCCATAAAATCCATTTGCTTTCAGACTCAAGAAGCATTAAAAAATTGCTGTGGATAATATTGTCTTCAGGAGCAGAGAAATTGGGCCACCATCCTGCTATTGCCACCTGCAGAACTCACAGTGGCAAACATATTATAGTCTATTATAGTATTTCTAACTGCAGCAAGTGGGGGACAGCTCCCTAATCCTTATAAATCTCAATGATCAGATCGAAGATCACCTCCTTTCTTAGATTTCCAGTGGTGAAATTAGAAGTATAAACAGTATTGATTTGAGAGTGTAAGATGGAGTGAGAACCACTGCAAACAATGTGTGGATTTATACAGTAGCCTGCCATGTTCTATGTTGCAATCTAAAATAGCCTCTCAGTGCCTCCTGATTTCAGAGGGACCCATTCAATAATTAGTGAAATGAAATATTCATCACTGATTAGTGATTAGTGAAGCAATACATAACTGATTAGTGAAAGTTAATTAAGGATATGAAAACCACCAAACCTAAGCCTCTGCTTACTTATTAATGATGTGCAATTTTCAGAGAAAACAAACACTGAAATTTCAGATTTACATTGTTTGAGGATGGAACATACAATTAATGTAAAAGGTTTTCTCAAGTCCCTCCTAGAATTCATTTGGTATTTAGCTCTCCAGGAAGATCAGATCACCTAAGCAATGGCAACCAGACATGACCATAGAAACTCTGCTTAAAATGCAAACCATAACATTGGGAAAAAATTATACCAGATGACAGCCCATGGGTGGTGGTCATGACTGTAAATAAACACACTTGAGGAGCATTGTCCAGTGCATATGGAAAGATCCATAGACGTTTCCTGTTGGTTTTGAGTACAAAATGGGGAATAATAAATGATTATGAGATGTCTCTCAGATTCCAGTAACTTGGTTTCCACTGGATTTGAAACAGATTAATAGATATAATTTATGACTAAGGGCCTAAGCAGACTGCCAGAAATAGTGCACATTAAATTGAGGCACTGCCCTGGCTCAGTGTTAGGGAATCATGGGAACTGTAATTTATTGTGGCACCAGAGCTCTCTGACAGAGAAGGCTCAATGTCTCAGAAAAAATACAGTTCCCATGATTCCCTAGCACTGAGCCAGGGCAGTGCCTCAATTTAATGTGCACTATTTCTGGCAGTCTGCTTAGGCCTTTAGACATTTGGAAGTCTGTTTTATGTTTGATGTAATGTACTTGCTTTTTAATAATAATAATAATAATAATAATAATAATAATAATAATAATAATTTATTTATATAAATAAATTTATATACCACCCAATGGTTGTCCAATCTGGGCAGTTTACAGCATAAAACAGTTACAATAAACAGCATATCCCTCCCCCCTTAAAACAGTATTAAACAATAACATAGTTAAAATCCTAATAACAAATTAAATGAAAAATCATAACAATTAAAATAATAGAAACCATACCACATTACCCCATTGTTACACTTATTTGTTTGTATGTTTCTGTGTTTGTATGTTGTCTCATTTGGTTAATCTGTCTTTGTAATTTTGTATGAAAACAAATAAGGGTGGGGGAGGAAACTAGTGTTGTTTTTTCATCAAAGAAGATGTTGCATACTTGAGTTATTACTAAAGAGGAAACAAAATTCCATAAATAAGTAGGGGGAATGTTTACTTCATGAATGTTATTAAAGATCCTAATAAAATAATAAAATAATAACCCCATCAATTTAGAGTTAACATTTATTTACTAAACAAAAATAGATTCTGTAAGTCAATACTCCTTCCACAAAACATTCTCCTTCCACAAAACATTAAGCTCTAATTTTTAATTTAGTAAGCATTTTGAAGTACAATACTCATCAAATGTGTTGGGGAAGGAGTAAATTGGAACAAACAGACTTGTGAATTAGATTAGTCAGCCATTTAGAGGAACTGCAAAATCATTCCATATCAGAAAGGTATAATCAGTTTCTTTGTTTTAAGATGAAACACAGCTGAAGTCAAACTTCATGAAATACATTTTTCTGGAAAAAAATAGTATTAGTAAGAGATGTTTTTAAATAGAGAAATGTTCAGCAAAGGGTATTTAACTCTTTCCCTCCTATTGTTCTTAGTCTTTCCTATAGCAGAGATAAATACAGTCAGACCTCCATATCCACAGACTTTTCATCCAAGGATTTAACCCTCCATAGGTTGAAAATATTCAAAGAAATACCATTTTACTATGCCATTTTATTTAATGGGTCTTTAGCATCCATGGATTTTGGTATCCATATGGTTGCTGGAACCAACTCCTAGCAGATACCAAGGACCCATTGTATATATATTGGATCCATGGGGGAAAACAAAGTGGGAGGGAAGTTGCAATAGAGAAGTAGAAAACAGGGAAAAGGTTAAGAAGTTCCCCCTCCCATTTCTATAATGAAAAGTAAGTATTCAAAATGTTTTTGACAAATAAAGGCAGGCTGTCATGGTTTTCTCCTCTGCAATTCTATGTAGCATAAAGTTTGACCCTAAGGCAGAAAGGTAGATGTCAGTGAGTGGATATTTTGTCTGATCTGGAGAACTTCTAGCATGTAAAAGAAACAGTTTGATTAATGAGAAGCCAAGATTAATTTTGTTTATTTTAACATATAGATGCAGGAAGATACATCTTTTGAAAAAAAATAATGAGGAAATGTAAGTAGAGTAATGGAATATTTAGGTACTAGAGATTGATCACTGACTATTTTGTGTTAAAGATATGTTAGAAGAATATTATCATCTTCAATGAAAAAAGATTTCTGAATCTATCAATAAGCCTTTAAAAAGAAGAAGAAGAAGAAAGAAACTCCAGCAGGATTTTAAAATGAAAAAAAAAAAAAAAACAGTGATTGGATTGCTACCCCCAAAAGGTGGAGGGACTTAGGGTCCCTGCCAGAAGTGTTAGTGTCTCCTTCAGATATAGAGAATTAATTAGCTCAGAAGGAGGTATGTGAGAGGAGAGTAACTTATCTATTATCTTTTACATAAGAAAAAAGATAAGGAACTCGAGTTCTGAATAAATAAGATGTTTTTATTTAGAAATGTGCAAGGAAGCACTCCAACACAAAATAACTGATTCAGCAATAAAATTCACACAAGGCAACAGAAAGGGAAGACTGAAAAGTTGGATAGTGGAAGATTAAGGGTTAAGAATCCAGGGCTGCATCCACACTCCAGAAAGAATCCTGTTTGACACCACTGTAACTGCCATGGTTCAATGCTATGAAATTCTGGGCATTGTAGTTTTGTGCTCCATTTATTTAGCTTTCTCTGTCAGAGAGCTCTGGTGCCCCAGTATAGTGCAGATAGCCTCTAGGAGAGAGAAGTCCACTGAAGACTCAGACAACATCTGAGGTTACACTGGGAAAGGTGAATGCTAAAGACCTGGACAGCGTTCAAGAGCACACTGGGAAAAGTGAACAATATGGCTGAGGTTTGAGGGGGGTTTAATGCCTCAAAACCTGCCTTCAGGGTATGTGTTGTTTATCCAAAAGGTTTTTTAAAAAGCTTTGATAGTCTTACAAGGAATGGACAAAATGGTCCTGAAAACATGGGGGGGAAATCCTGAAAGAGAAGACAGAAAGGATTTTTAGCACCAAGTTGTTATAGCACTAATGTGATCTGAAACAAACCTTTTATGATCAGACAGGGGAAATGTAAGGACTTTAAAGAGGGAAATCAGGTTATGGTCTCTCTGTGTTTTGACAAATGTCTTCTTTTGTTTCCTTTTCTATGAGAAATGCAAAATAAGCAGGTAGGAGGAACATGTTTCACATAACCCATGTTGGTTGTCTTTTGTTCTTTCCTAGCTCAGACATGCCCTAGCTCAAGTGATCCTGACACTTTTGCATTTTAGCTTCCTTGCATCATTGTGATCCTCCAAAACATGTATCAGGTCATCATGACTTCCATTCTTGCTCCATGCTATATATTAATAATGAAACCCCCATATTCAGTTGGAGAGGTGATTGGGTATTCTAACAGGGTTGAGGAACTGCAAAAAACATAAATAAACCTTTTTTTAAATAATAGAATACACCTTTTTTAAAATTGGCAAAAATATTCCATCTGTGGAAAATGACTAAAAATGAAGAACTCTCACAATCTTCTTTAGTAGGTGTTGAAAGTGTTAATTTTTTTTCCTTTTTGAAAACAAAAAAATAAACAAGCAAAGATTTACATTCCCACTTTTTGTGGGGTGAGGATGGCAGGCATTTCATAGAAATGAGGCCAAGGAGACTAGACCAAACTTTATAAAACAAGGAACAAATTAAAATGAAAAAGAACTGTTTACTTGCTTAAAAGTCTTAACAAAAACCAGTAATTTAGAGCTTATGCTATCCTTTCTTTCTGTTTTACTATAAACAAAAGACGTTTTCAGTGGACAACAGAGCAAAATTATTTAAGCTCTAAATCTTTGTCACTTTGTAGAGTACTAACAATTATTTGAAAGTATGTAGGTTCATACAAAGAGCTTATCTGTGCTGTTCCCATTATTCCTTTCCCACTACAAATGATTTGTTATCATGTTTTGTTCAGATATGCATGGGTTCTGTATCTTGTTATGAAAATTATTCTAATGTTTTCCTCCAGACAGAATTTAAAAAGGTGTTTTCGATTTCCAAGCTGAATTGCAAATGATCAAATTTATAGGTGCATTTAATGACAGATAGGAACAGATTGTCTAATCTCCAACTGCAGAGAAGTCTAAACTTGGGAGACTTTTTATGTTGCTAGACTTTGCTTTAGAACAAAAGTTTATTTCCTTATATAGTTTGCCATTTTTCTTAAAGAGATTTAAGCCAAAGTATTTAAAATGTACACACAAAAGAGAGCTGCACTTCCCACAATCAAACACCTTTGTATTAAACAAAAGTTTTAAAAATATAGCTATGTGAAGCTGTTGGTTATTTTGGGTTGCTGTCATGCAAATGTGAAGGATATAAATTCTATTCAGTAAAGAAAAGAAAAGAAATCAGTAAGGTTGCCAATGAAAACTAGAGGAAGTCCTTCACATTTAATGATTGTGCAGAAGAGGTAGGGATGTAATTCTTCACTGTGGACTGATGCAGACCGGCCTAAAGGGGCAGCACAGAACTGCCCCTAGGAGTGGTGGATTGGGGTCATGGCTTGCGGTTGCCATGACCCCAATCCTCTGTTTTGATGCCCTCAAAAGAGTGGCAAAATGCTACTCCTTTTAGGGGCAGCAAAAGGCCACCCTTTCAGGTGCGGTGACAATTTTTTCACACCCTTTTGGTGCAGCGTGTGCACACGCTGTTCTAAGAGGGTGTCTTGATGTCGTGTGCCATGCAAACGGGTGCACAGCATCAGGATGGGGTTAGGGTGGAGTTGGGTGGCTGGCGTGTGGCTGCCCCACCCCAACTCCACCCCCAGGCTGCCTCTTTAGTCTGGTCTGCAAAGCCCAATTTTCTTTTTGGATTAGTTGCTTATGAAGGCTATTCACAATTCAGCACATATTCTACACAAAATTTGCACTGTTGTTTGGCACAGAAATATGTGTTCTGTGTAGGAAACAACATTTTCTACATAGAAACTAATATTTCAACATATAAATATTAATCCCTGTGCAGAAAATGGTGTTTTCTGCACAAAACATCCACATACAAATTTTGCATTGCAGAATAAATCTCAGTTCTGTGTAAAATAAGTCTGACATTTCTTGTCAGTCCATAATTCTTTTCATTAGAGTTTCTCAACACCCACAAAACATGTTTTTCAACCATTTGTCAAATACTTCATATATTCTTTCCATCCCTAATAAGGGGAAATTTCAGCAGATGTTGCTTGTCATCTGGTTGAGTGACAAACAACAACTATTGAAATTCCCTCTTCTATATAACCATTAAAGAAACCAGAAGCTTCTCCAATTGTCCATCTGACAACCCTAAAAACAAGTGTAACTTACTGAGGGAGAATTAGCTCCAGTGTCATTGGGTTGGCTAATCTGCTCTGTGTTTTAATCTGAATTTTAATAGTTTTTTTCCCAAGATGTTCAAGGAGTCAACCAAATCCCATCTAAAATAACTCCAGATTTGAATCACTGAAATGAACACCAAATTAAATTGAGAGGCCTTATGACTCTTCTAGTGGTAATTAACAATTTTTAAATGCCGGTGGTTTTGCTTTTCCACTCCTGCTTAATTCTGAGCAACATAGCAATTGACAAAAGCTATGCTGGCACATTTGCAGTCTCTAAAGCTATAACATTTGTGGAATGCTTGCTATTGTTATTATTTAATAGAAAAGAATATGATATTGGGTGGACAGTGTAGTATCTGTTACATTCCATTCAATTAATTTATTGTTCAAAACAGGGATACAAACCCCATTTCAGTCCAATGGACAAATTCCAATCTGACAAAGGTATCAAGGGCTGTACTCTCTCTGTAAAAAAGGCCAAAGGCAGAGTTGGTGATGCCAAAATGTTATTCTTATTTATTTTATGGAACATTTTTATTTTAAGTATTTTTTACATATTGTTTCATTTAAAATAAATAAATAATACATTATATAGTAAAACAAAGAATTGTTCTGGACTTCTTGTTTAAAGAGTAACATTTTAATAGCATGTCACTACAGTGTTGTAGTTTAGTTACTTTACTATAACTATTATTTCTAAATATGTATTTTAAAAATACAAAATTGATCATACCACATCCATATCCACACCCATACACAACAAAACAGTGTTTTGGGAGTAATGACTGAACCTGATTTATTACACTAAAAAAGTAATGGCATTTTCAATAGCTAAATACCTTCAGGGAAAAAAAATAACATCCTTTCCTCCATAGAACCACCCAAAGCAACACCTCACAGATTGACACAGTCATTTGTCACATGCTACTTCCAACTTCTAGGCTAAAACACAAATCCCTAACCTCTTCATATATGCCTATCAGAAGTGGAGAGGAGAAGCCATTCCATATCTGCCAGAAATAATGACTGACATTGTCCAGCAGCTCTTTTAGAAGGTGTCCCAAATATCAGCATGGAAAACTTGTCTACTCACAAATAAGCAGGACAAGTGTGAGAATTAAACAGAGTGAATCACTCCAGAGCTCCCTCCACAGCAGGTAAAACCTGTTATCACAAATCAGCAACCATTTTGAATAGGAGTTTCCTCATGTTAAGTACTAAGAAAGGAAATTTCTTGTGGTGCTCTACAGGTAAAATATTTCAGTCCAGGATACTCCATAGGGTGGCCCAGTTGCCCCAACTTGCCCCCATTACCTGATTTTCTTTTCTCATGCTGCAGTAACCTTCTACATGAGTGTCCTGCTGTATTGTTATTATTTTATTTATTTATATTCCGCCTTCCTCCAGGAAGGGACTCAGGGTGGTGTACTGCCCAGCACATCTACCACCATAGGTCACTCACTTCTGAAGTCAGAACAAAGTGCCCAGTAACAATCACATGACTGGATTATTTATTCTGAACTCAGTGGAAATGACACATTGTGGTGACAGATGCTCCAGGAGGCTCTGAATTTTCCTGGTAACTTTAAAAATGCATATTACGGGAAGTGTAGCCCAGTTCTGGTGCAGAACATGCCAGATGTAAACTGGACTGCTTGAACCTGAACAGGGGTTTGGAACATGTGTCATCCAAACAGGACGTCACCGGAATGAGCGAAAAATTGACTTTTTGGCTTATGAAGACAGGGCCTCAGTCAGCTACTGATCAGGTTGTTCCTGGAAGGAGATGAAGTGGGAAGAAGCTTATGAGCTGGATGGGGAAAATCTTCTACTATATGCAGCCCACAGTCCAAAGGTTTCCTGTGTATGGGTTAAAGTAATTTGGCACATGTTTGGAACTATATGTATATTAGCCAAAGGAGTCTAAAGGAAATTAACTCTGATTAAGCAGTATTTATTTATTTATGCCTTTCTGGTTTGCTTTATTTGTTTATTTTATATGCTGTCTTTCTACAAGCATGGGAGCAAAGTGTCTTACAAAAGCTAGCAACAAGATAAACTAAAAACATAAAAAAGTCAAAACAATGTGCAATCATCACATAGCTTTAAAAACACATTGCTTTATTTTTTTTAGATTTATAAGTATAAAATCATTTTTAAAACTCTTAATGATAACATTAAAAGGTACAAAGATATGCAACAAAGTTCAATAAAATACTCTGCAAGTTTATTTTTCAATATAATAATTTATGAATATATCATTTATCATTTATCTCCATTATCTCCATTATCAGTGCACTTGAGAATACTTCCCACAAAGTTCCAAAATTAATCCATGTACACACACACACACACACACAATCCAGTTGGAAATTAGAATCAAGACTGAAACATTTAAGGGGCTTATTTTGCAATGGAGCCTTAAAATCGAATGGAAGTGTTTGGAAAATTTTTGGAACATCACAACTAATGTTTGTTAACACTTTTTTTCTAAGTGTGTAACTTTTATTCCCCTTGTCCCTAACTGACTAAAGAGAGTTTAGTGTACTTGTGACTCTAAGTATGGGTAAGAAGGACTGTATGACTCTTGGTATCTATCTTGAAAATAGATATTTTAAAGCAAGGACAGTCTGAAGGGCAAAATAGTCTCTTAAAGAAAATGCCAGGAAAAATTGTTAAATCTATATTTTAAAAAGGTTAGAACATCCAGCAATTTTGACTACTGTTGGTAATGGATATTATTGACAACAGTTTCTACACTGTAATGGGCACCCATGTAATCATTTGTATTTTGTTGAGAGTTCTTCTAATTTGGGATATTTAGTGGATGATGATGGTCTCACCATGTATGTCTACAACTATATTTTATAACTTCTTGTGAAGGCTCTTACTATCAATTTAGGTTAAATCTGAATGTGCTCCATTCAGCAAGCCTAATACACTTCTTCAAACTCTGAACCAATCAGTGATCTTAACTGGCACAAACTGCCAAAGGGAAGCACTCTTAAGTCATATTGGCTAATGTTTTGAGCATGCATATAGGGACATGATCAGAAAATACTTACTAACCTCCATTTGAATAATTTGGGAAAAGTCAGAAGTGATTTATAATGTCTAGATTATGTCCTGGGAATCCTGCAGGACATGGAACTGTTCAATACTGACCTTCTAATATTCATTGTGCAACCATTTCCAGACCACAGCTGATAATATGCTTCCAAAAATCACTATTTGTGCTCTAAAGCAATAGGCATTTATCCCATTTCTGATACTGGTGGAAATTATGTTGGGCTCAAGAGAAAATTCACAGCACATAAAGTTGTAGTCTACCCTCAGGTATCAGTGCCATTTTCAGTATAAGAAGGCATAGGACTGGCTCAAGCACCCTGAGCTGGAAAAATGCAATCCAATTCTGAATTTGGTTATTTTGGGTCATGGATTCAACCAAATCCTTACCATCAGTTCATAAATATAGTTATCAATATGGTTACTAGCATCACTTAAAAATGCTTGCAATGTCTAATTTTGTATGGAGTGTGCATGTTTGTGTTTGTTCAGTTCACTGGATATAGAATACCCCCGCTATTTTTCAAGCGGAGAAACCATGCAAGTGTTTTAGTCACTGTTCACAGCAATGTTGGATTTCTTTGTGGACTTTAATATCTTTCAGTTATGATCCTGAAGTGTTTATCTACCTGGTCATTCTTCTTATCCTTGTAAGGCTGTAAAAAAATTGCTTGTTTAAATATGTAGACATATATGTTTACATTTCATGTAATGTATATATTTCCCCCAATGATTAAGCATATCAATACATTTCTCCACTTGTACAGATTTTTAGTCATTCATATTTTACACAATGCATACTGTTTTGTATGAGCATGATTCTGCCAATATTTGTTTGTGGCATTTGTTTATCTTCTCTCAGCCTACCAAAGTTCCTGAGATTATACAATGAATAAAAAAAATTGAAACATTAGTTACCCAATTCTTCTTTTAAAATAGTTCTAGAACCTCATGAAATTTAAAATGATTTAAAATAGCAGTTTGCACAAATGCATATTGTCCAAAGCTGATAAGACTCATAAATGTGTGAATGCTTTGGACAATATACATTTGTTCTTTTTTAAATAAATAAATAAATAAATTTTTACTGGAACTAAAATTCATACATATATTTTTTTTAAAAAAATACATAATTCCATGTATATATTTTACATTCTATTAAAACTTGGCTAAATATATTTCATATCCCACTTGAGTGTTCCCCTTCCCCAGAGACATTTTCACCCTTATATTCAATCCAGAATCTCAATTCCTCCCATGGAGGTATTTTTCCATCTTCTTTTCTCAATACTTTCTCAATGATATCTTTCCAAATTCCATCAAAGTCATTACTTTCAATCTAAATGTCAATTTATCATTAGTCGCTAATTTCCACACCTCTTTATACCAGTCCTCTAATTGTACAGTTATTTTTTTGTTTTCCATCATCTTGCTATATTTGGACTTCTATCTATTTTTATATTCATAATACTTTCTATTTCTATAATCACTTTTTCTCAATTTTTGTACATATTTACAATGCCACCATATATGCATATATGAGCCTACTTCTTGACAACTTCTCCAGCAATTTTTCAAATTATTCTTATCAATACTATGTAGTCTCACCAGAGTCAAATACCATTTCCATATCAATTTATAGTAATTTTCTTTAATCCATACCAATAAGTTCTTCAAATATCTTTGTTCCTAAATTCTATCCTATTCCTTATCACATATTTTACATCCTAATTCTTCTTCCAGTGTTCCTCTCAAAGTATACTTCTTTGTTTCACCCCTTTATTTTCCATCAATATTTTATAAATTTTACTAATTATTCCTTTCATGTTTTCATTTTCTTTCATTTCTTATCATTTCTGTATTAATTATTCAAATTGTGTGCACTTTTTTCTTTCTACATTCCTTCTCCAGTTTTTAATCCATTATTGTAATTGCATACAATGGAACCATGAAATCTTTATCTCCATAAATTTTTCCTTTATATTGTTAGGTTTAAATGGGATATAGAGTCAATGTTAAAATGTTG
>JAIPUX010001232.1:31614612-31626708 GCA_020142125.1 Phrynosoma platyrhinos
GTCCATACTAAGTTTACATGTGCTGTGCCAAAGAATCAGAGAAAAGCTGCTGCTGCTGCAGGTAGAACATCCTTTCTGTGGTGCAAAAAAGAACTGCTTTTTGTGGCTTCTTTTTGTGCTGTGGACAGCCCAAATCAGGGCTGTGGCATGTGGTTACCATGGCCCCAATCCAGCAAGGAAAAGGACAGCATCCTGCCGCCCCTTAGGGGCCATCTGTACAGATATGATTACAGAACAGTTACCTAGATTTATTCCTCTGTAACTATTCTGCATTTATGATTACTACTTTGTCATGATTGTGACACTATTGCCATAATACCCTACTCCCTTACTACATTAGGCAACAACTGTATGGGGAGAACAAGGATCATTCTGCTGGTGATTGAATAATGAGGCCAGACAGTAAATGATATTTCCACCAATTCCACCAGTGATCAGAGCACAGATGAAGGACATTTCCACTGGGGGATGCATGGACAGAAAAGATTATTTAGTAGCTGATATAGAATACTGGCTATACTTTCTAAGAAGACTGATATGGATACAATAAAGCATATAGAGCATATAGAGGCATACTAAGTTTTCTATGGTACAACAGCAGCATTCTAATCAAACTGCTTTGTAATAACATTATGCATGGAGCAGATGTTTCAAGTTTTAAAATGATTCTGAAATTGTGAAACTGGAATCTCTACAGAATGGTTTTGTAAAAGCAATTATTGTTTTGCCCCTTGGTATTCTATAACATATGATTCATGCAGATGTTTCAGTTGTGACTCACATGCATAATGTTGTTGGTGTTGTTGTTGAGTGCCTTCAAGTTGTTTCCTGCTTATGGTGACCCAAAGGCAAACCTATCACAGGGGTTTCTTGGCAAGATTTATTTAGAGGAGGTTTGCCATTGCCTTTTTCTGAGACTGTGGCTTACCCAAGGTCACACAGTGCGTTTCAAGTCTAAGCTGGGACTCAAATCCTGATCTCCATAGCCTAACAGTTAAACCACACCCTGGTCTGCAGAATGTTATAATAAACCATTTTTCTACAATTAGAAATTTCTAAAGGTAGTCTTCTTTAAAAACTATTAACCTTGAGTTTCAGGACTATTTCTGCCCAACCATGGAATCATGAATCCAGACAGTAAAAATTGGGTTGAATACAGATCACGTTATTTAAACTAAACTTATTTAACCTGCATTGAATCTAGGGAGGAGAAAAAGGGAGGATCTGTTGAAGCAGGCATAACTCCTTGACCTCCTCCTTAGCCTTCTCCTGGTTGAAATAGCTTGCTCCCCATCTTACTATCTGCTGGAAGGCAAACCTGAGCAACCCCATCCCCAAGTTGCAAGAATTAAACTGAAGACAACCCCCCTAGCCCAGCCCCAAAAGTAGTTCCTGAGCACTCCCCTTCACCAAATGAGTGTTAAGCTTGTTACTGCAACTCTTACTTTTTCTCCCATACCACCACCATTATCTGCTATGAACAAGGGACAGGCATCTGATTATTCTGTTTCCTCCACCAGGTTAGCCAATAGGGCCCTCACCCCCTGTTGCAAATCCCCTAGGATTTGCACATTACGTTCCTCAGATCAATGCATGCTGGCTGCCATGTAAAGTGTGAATGTGGAAAGATTATATTGGGATATGGGAGAAAGTGGCCCAACTCCTTTCCCAAAATGTCCTGAAAGGTATTCCCTCTTCTATGGGCTGTATTAATGCAGTGGTGATCACCCTCCTTCTGGCCACATCAAGCTTATTCCCAACCAGTTAGTCTGAATAACCCAAGGGCCCTGCAGATCCGGAAGGGTAACAGCTTTTTCTGTCAACAAACCCAAGTCATTCTCATCCAGTTTAATTACAAAAATATGTAGGTATGTTACTTATTGCCAGATGCTTATTCATTTCATGACTTATGTAGTATGTCTTTTTTTGAATAAGGCAAACCCCCTCTGAACAAATTCTGGCAAATGACATGCCCTGCCTGAATGAGGACAAGGAGGATGAGGAGAATGAGCCAGAACCTCCTCTGGGTCCTAAGCCTACAGAGGAAGAGCTCCAGCCCAGTCCTAGCAGCTCTGCGGTGCCAACTCAACTTAAGTCAAGAGGCTCTGCAGCCAAGCTTTCTGATGACAGAGTCATCAGACATGGAAGAGAATCAAGGGACCATGCCTACCTTTAGGCAGTGTAGAGCAGAAAGAGTGGGTATCTGGCATTCATGGAGGCTTTATGAAAAACGCTGAGGTCATCAAGGTGATCAGCCCTAGTTGAGCTCTGGCAGCTCAGGGATTTAAGCAACTGTGGAAATGCTGCCCTGGTGCCAGAGATTATCTGAGCTTCCTGGCAAAAGCCTCTGGCTCTGGCTCTCCTTTTCCTTACCTTGAACCCTTGATTCTTGACTATCTTGGACTCCTGGTATCCTTGACCATCAGGCCGCTGACTACCCTTGGACCTCTGAATCCCTGGACCTCAAACTGCCTTGTTTCTCGGCTTCTCTGCAACCCTCAACCTATGCACCATGTTTGACCCTTCACTTGCTGCCCCTTCGGATTGGTAACTAGGACTTTGTTGGGCCCTTCCCTTACTCTAGCTATCAGCCCTGCTAGGTTTACCTTAGGGTTGCCATAAGTCAGAAGTGACCTGAAGGCATACAGCAGTAACAACAAATTCAAATATCCATGCAAAAATGGTATCAGATATAGCTTTAACTTTTTGTGACAATGCACTGATTTGGTCATGATTTTATGATAGTTTTTATTTTATTGCTTGTTTATACTTCACATTAGCATGTTGTATAAGCCATAGCATTTTTAGTAATTGTCCTTTGGAGTTTGCCTGAATTTTTGCAATGTGCTTTGGCCATACACAGTAAAACTGACAAGCTGACTGATGGATGGAAAATCAAAATTACAGTTACAAACTATGAGACAGCAGACATATAAAATCTTCTTAACACTGCAGTTTATTAAACACTGGACAAATAGATCTGTAGAAATTCACCTATATTTGGTAGGGGAAGGAGATGTTGGACCTCACTAAAGAGAATTCCAAAATTTTAGTCTCACAACCAAATAGATCCTGTTCTTGGGCCCTTTCATTCTACACAATTTTATTGCCACATTATCATCCCTAGCAATATCCTATGGAATCTTGGGGACATAATTTGGTGAAGAATTTGAGTTCTCTGGCTGAGAATTGTAAATGCCCCTCCTTAAACTTCAAATCCCAAGATTTCATAGGATAGAACCATGACAGTTTTAGTGGAATCATAGCACTATATATATATATATATATATATATATATATATATATATATATATATATATATATATATATATATTGCCACCAATGGGAGAGGGGGCTCTGAAATATATTTGAGGGTCTGGACTGATTCACATGAGAGGAGTTCTTAAGATACCCTGATTTCAGACCATCAAAAGTGTTGTAGATTAGCACCAGTTCTTCACACTGTACATGGAAATTAAATTATTTCAAGCAGTTTAATTGGTAAAAGATCAAAACTACATATGCTAAGTTCTGAAACCAAGCAATACTCTGCTCACTGTATTTTGAACAAACTGCAAGTGTGTGTGTGTGTGTGTGTGTGTGTGTGTGTGTGTGTGTGACATTTCCCTTCTCCACTGAGGATTGTGCATCCATTGGCTGTGGCAGAGGAGGGTGAGACATGTACACACCAGGCACATTGGGAAAGTGAGTCCTCATGGCAGCTGCCACGCATTACAGGTCCTGGAGGCTCCCATGCCCTGCTTCACTCCTGCCTCATGCCTTCTGGAGAAACAAGGCACTGGACCTAGGAGAGCCAAAAGGGGGCAATGGCTAGGTAGTCCAGAACCCCCTGCCAGGGGCCCTGAAAGATCTCTGGCCAATAAGAGCCCCTTTCTGCACCTCCTTTTAGCAGAGACCACTGGCCTGGCTCCTTATTGTTGTTCTCAGCAGAGAAGGGAAGCATGGGTGCTCCGGTTCTAAACTCAGCTGGAAAAGAATAGACACATTGTTAGTGTAAGAGAAATTGTATCATACTGGATGACATTAGAAAAAATTTTGGATTAGAGAAGTTTAAAGTAGCGGGCTAAATGGCAAGATATATTTAGTAAGGAAGTTGTTGTTTTTAATTTGTTTGTTTTCTTTTTTGTATGTGTGTTTTTGCTTTTTGTTTTTTCTTTTAAGTGGCTCACCTGTACTTTGTTTAACTTAGTTTTGGTAGCTTCTAATTTGTTTTACTATGACGATGCTATTTAAGTACAAGTGTATTAAAGCACTGTATATTCTTGTTTTGTTTTTAAATCAATAGCACTTATTATTATTTAAAAACACACACACAAATGGCAAGTCTGTGGATATTGAGGGACAACTGTATTCCCAAGGAGAAGAGAGGAACACTTGACTGCAGAAGAGGGAATTTTTGTTGGTTATACTAGAAATGATTTTTTGTTTTTGTTTTTGTTAACTGCCCTTGAGTCGATCTCAACTCATGGTGACCCTATGGATGAGACATCTCCAAGACCCCCTGTCCTCCACTGCTCTGCTTAATTCCCAATACATGTGACCTCCTAAATAGACTGGGCTGCTGATCTAGCAGACAGAAAGTCAATTACTAAAAGACTGATCTTCTATGGTGGAGGAGCTGTATGTTTCAGCAAAGGTAGCATGTGATGAAGTGCATGATTTACTCCTGAACTTTGGGATTACAAAACCCAAACCAACAATTTTGATGCAAGACAATCAGAGCCGCATCAAGTTCTCTCAGAATGAAAAGCCACTGAAGAAGAACATTGATGACACCCAAATCTATTTCTCCGTGTCTCGTTCGTTGGCCTCGAATTCCAATGGCATTTCTTCTCTCAATGAATGTCTTCGAGCGGTAATGGGCTGGATGAGGAAAAACAGATTGAAGCTGAATCCAGACAAGATGGAGGTGCTCACGGTAGCGGCCCCGAAACCAAGAATTGGGTTGCAACCTCCAGTCCTGGATGGGGTCACACTCTCCTCTAGTGACTGTGTTCGCAGTCTGGGGGTGCTCCTTGACTCGTCGCTGAAATAATGATTGAAGACATCCTCATTAAGCTGCTGCCAAAAGATCAATTCCAGTGACTATGTGAAGGTATGAAAATTTTGATGTCGGTCCAAGAGAATGAGAAGGGGATAACTGGAAAATTTATGTATTGGATTTTCCTTTCCCTCCTTAGATAAACAGGGGCTTCAGGCTGATGCAGACTGGCCACTCTTTTGGGGGTGGCAAAAAGAAGGATCGGGGCCACAGCATGTGGTTGCCATAGCCCCAATCCACCACTCCCAGGGGTGGCCCAGAGCTGCCCCAAATGGGCCATCTGCATTAGACTTTCCTTATATTTATCTCATTCTATCTAAACTTGTGGCTCCTGTCACTCACTCTTGGAGGCTGTTTAACAGACTTTCTCTCTCAAGATTCTAAATTAGGGGTAAGCAACCTTTCCCCTTTAAGGGCCGAGGGACTTCAGCTCCCAGAATCCCAGGAGCTATTGGCCAACATGGGACTATTGGCCAACATGGCTGAGGCTTCTGGGAGGTGAAGTCCCTCGGCCCTTAAAGGGGGAAGGTTGCCTACCCCTGTTCTAAATAGTCTCCTCTTAGTACAGTAACTGTACAGTAGAAGTTTATAAAAACTTAGTACAGTAACTGTCTCCTCCCAGTCTAAGATGAAGTAATGGCTTCCTCTGAGTGAGATTAACAGTCTCTTCCTGCTATACCCAAACCATCACCAGTTAGGATAGGATTTAGTTTGTTATGTATGTATTTATTAAAGTAATTATTATTTGTTCTTAAACTTCAAACTACATGTTTGTTGTTTTTGGAGTAAGTCTTTTTTTTCTTTAGGAAGGCAGATTTAGAATAAATAGTCTGCCCCACACTTTTTGCTATTCTGCTGATGAAAGCTGAACTCTAACAAGTTTAATTTTCATACTTGCATATTTTTGTTTCCCTTTAAAAGGGTTAATACATTGGAAAACTCAAATTGCACACCACAAAAAGCCAATCTCATCTGGACTGCTCTGCATATGGAAAACGTTATCTAAGATAGATGTCAAAAGGGCATTAGTGACCCAAGCCAGCTCTGTTATTTCTAGGAGAGGGTATTGCTATAGAATTGACCAGGAGCTATTGGCCAATATGGGACTATTGGCCAACATGGCTGAGGCTTCTGAGAGCTGAAGTCCCTTGGCCCTTAAAGGGGAAAGGTTGCCTACCCCTGTTCTAAATAGTCTCCTCTTAGTACAGTAACTGTACAGTAGAAGTTTATAAAAAGTCCTGCTACAATCATCAGCTGGAGAGAGAGGGGGAGAAAAAAGCAGAAAGAGTTCAAGATCCATGAACACATCAGCAAATCAGCAGCAGGTCTATCTTATCTGGATTCTATCAGCTTATTCACATGCAGCCATTCCTTCACTGATACCAGTAACTGATATTACCATACTGTTTCTATGAGATACATAGGCTTGGGTGTCAGGGAGCCTCCAAAATAAATATTATTGATCCATCTGACTGAGTTATGGTTTGAATGAAACTTCATAAGGACTCTGTACCTTCAATATACTATCAAAAAGCTTCATTATAGTTTTACAAATCAACAGTGCAGAAATCAATAGGTAAGCTTTTTACTCTGAGCTATTTCTTTTAAGTCCCAGTATTAAAAACCCAAAGTTTATTGAGAAAGATTTAGAATCGGATCTGAAATGGCCTGTCTTAAATTATGTTAATCGGGTCTGAAAACAAAAGTACCATTTTTCACATAATAAAAGTTGCTGCTGGAACATATAACTCAACAGGGAAAAATGCTTACCCTTGTAACTTCTTGCTCAAGAGCTCTTGTTGAAAATGAAAAGAAATATATCTAGCTATGTAAGGAGTGTTATCACATTATTCTTCAGAAGTTCTGAATGCATTAATGGATTAAGATCTTTGGCTGTCATTGCCCCTTCTCCTAACTTTATGTGCTATAGAATTAATCTTAATAAAAATTGTTGGAACTTTTCTAAAAGTAATAGCAACTAAAACTAAAAATGCTGAATCTTTATGACCAAGTGGCAGACTAAAAGGGGGTTGCAGACTGCCAGAAATAGTGCAAATTCAGTCCACTTTTAGGGTTAGTGTTAGTGTTAGGGAATCATGGAGATTGTTTTTGTTCTGAGACATTGAGCCTTCTCTGTCAGAGAGCTCTGATGCCACAATAAAATACAGTTCCCATGATTCCCTAACCCTAACCCTAAAAGTGGACTCAATTTGCACTATTTCTGGCAGTCTGCAACCCCCCTAAGATGACAGCCCTAAGTAACAAATCTGAGTTACCATGAAAGGAAAGCAAATAGTCACTTATGAAATTATTCTATTTCACTAGTAGAAACGTCAATATGTTCTTTTCCAACATTGCTGTATATTCCCAGTCAACTGTGAGACACGTTTGATGATTTTCTTCCTGAATTGCTTCATTATAAATTATGGGTGGAAGTGTGCCTGCCATCCGCAGCCACAGCCCCATCACCAGTGGCTGTAGATGCATATGTAAGTGGAACATGTAAATAGGGCACAGATACATGAAAAATCAATGTGCATAGAGCCAGACCACATGGGTGAAATTCCATACAATATCTGTACAAATGACTGCATGAGCTAGACTCATATACCCTATTCAAATGTTGCTCAGATACATTAATTTCAGAGTGAGGGAGTGGAGCAAGGAAAAGCTTAAAGTATAGTGAGGAAAGAAAATGTAATCCTAATTTCTCTCTCTCTCTCTCTCTCTCTCTCTCTCTCACACACACACACACACACACACACACAGAGAACATCAATAGAAAATTACTTTTGTGTTCATGTCTTTGGTGGAGACTTTTCAGCAAGTGTCTGGCTGCCCAGTGTTGTAACCAGTAGATTGGACTAGGCAGGTCTTTCATCTAATCTAGTAGTTCTCCTCTTACATTCTTATGTTCTTAGAACAACTTCTCTTTCCTGTACTAGTGATTATTTTATTTTTAAAAAGGCATTTCCTTAGAAACATTTCAGCAAAAGAGAAAAATTGGAACTGGCAAGCAAGAAAACATATTTTGCATGTTTAGATTGTTTCTTCATAATTCTCTGTAATTGTGTGAGATTTCAAGTCCATCCAAGTTGGCCAAAATAATCCCAATGACTTCTGGAGAAGCTTTTCAACATAGTGAATTTTTGATTAGATTTATACTGGAACAGAAGAACTTTCTAGTTTCTCAGCATTGTAATGTTCCCTGGATGATGGTATGGAACTTTTGATTTTACTCAATTGTGATAACAATATACAGTACCCACCTCTTGGAATTATGCTATTGTTTCACATTTAACAACCAAATTATCACATTTTCCCAAGCTTATATTCATAAATTTAATCTGTTGTCAATCATGTAACTTTTCTGAACAGCAGAAAAGTTTCTGATCCTTCTATTGCTGCTCTCATTTTTTCTATGTAACTATCCCTGGAATTGTAAAATATTTATTTCTTTCCTTGCATGCACCATTTAAAATCCTCTTTGTTTTTGTTCGTCATCTACAGAGACATTTCATTTTAGTTTTCCTAGCTGTCAGTATATGGGTGAATCTTTCAAATTTATTTGGGAAAGGTCAGAGAAGGTCACGTATATTGTGACAGCATGTTGAGTTGAAAATTAGCTTTGAGCTGAACGCAAACAACATTTAAATCAGACCCACTGCCTGATTATATAGAGAACAGTTCTGTGTACAATCATATTCAGGAAATGAGCTTCTTGAATGTTTAAAAATGACCACAAAACTTAAAAAGAGAATTTTTGTTAATATTTTATTAAACATAAACACAACCACATACATAATTTGTAAATATATCTAAAACAAACATACATAAACAAAAAAAAACCTACAAACACAACTAAAAGAAACAACAACATTTAAATCAGAACCACTGCCTGCTCTAATCATATAGAGAACATTTATGTGGGGTGCAATTTTAGTTTCCCAGGGTGTTAACTCTTTTAAAGGGAAACAAAAATATGCAACTATGAAAGTTAAACTTGCTAGAGTTCAGCTTTCATCAGTAGAATGGAAAAAGTGTGGAGCAGACTATTTATTCTAAATCTGCCTTTCTAAAGAATAAAGACTTACTCCAAAAAAACAATCATATAGTTTGTAGTTTAAAAACAAATAATAATGACTTTAATAAATATTTACATAAAATAACTAAGGGCCTTTACAGACTGCTAGAAATAATGCAGCTTGAGACCACTTTAACTGGCTCAGTGCTAGGGAATCATGGGAGCTGTAGTTTTTTCTGAGATGTTGAGACTTCTCTTTCAGAGATCTCTGGTGCCACAATAAACTACAATTGCCATGATTCCCTAGTACTGAGCCAGGACAGTTAAAGTGGTCTCAAGCAGCATTATTTCTGGCAGTCTGTAAAGGCCCTAAAACCTAATCTAACTGGAGATTATTTGAGTAAAGAAAGATAGATCTCACCATCTTTAGAAAGCAGGAAAATGGGACTACTGGCTGCTTGAATCAGTTTAGAATCTTGGAAGAGACTGTTAAACTGTCTCCAAGAGTTAGTGACCAAATTCACATGATAGTTAGAATGAAAGAGGGAGGAGGGAGGAAGTCCCTATCTAAGAAGGGACAGAAGAATGCAAATCTATTTTAACAATCTCATTTTCATTCTCTTGGACCAATGTTAAGGATCTTTAGTCCTTCGCATAGCCTCTGGAAACAATCTTTTGACAGAGGTTTAGTGAGGATGTCTGCAATCATAATCTCAGTTTTACATTATTCCAGTTCGACAAATCATTCTGACACATTTCTTGTACTTTATGAGAAACAATGTCAATTTTCTTCTTGAGTGGCTTTTCACAATGAAAAATATTGATGCAGCCCTGATTGTCTTTCATCAAAATTGTTGGTTTGGGTTCTGTTATCCCAAAGTCCATGATTAAGATGTGCAGCCATTTGATTTCATCACATGCTGCCTTTGCTGAAACACACTCAGCACCAGCAGAAGAATATGCAATCATTGATTGATTCTTACTTGTCCAACGTAAATCTCCTCCACCACTGAAGATCAGGTTTCTGATGGTTGAATGTATGTCTGCCAGATCTTCAGCCCAGTCTGCATCTGCATAGGCAATCAGATGTGGTTGGTGACATGCTGGTAGCATTAAGTTGTAATCAGCTGTTCCTTTTAAATATCTGGCAACTCTCTCTACTGCAATGAAATCTCTTTCTGTAGGAGAGTTGACAGTTCTACATAAAATGCCAACAGCATTTGCTATGTTAGGTCTGGTGAAGCTGGCAATGTACAGGAGTTTTCCAAGTGCAGTCCTATATTTGTTTCCATCTTGCAAAGGTTCAGATTTCTGAATGTCCTTTAAGAATCCTACTTCCATTGGAGTTGGCATACCAGTTGCATCCATCAAGCCAAGACAATCCAGAAGATTCAGTATCTTCTGGTCTTGATTCAGGAAGAAATTTCCATCACTGCCTCTTTGTATTTTGTATTCCAAGATAGTGTGAGATGTTTTTCAAATATTTGATATCAATCTCTTTCTTGAGATTCTGAATTATCTCTTTACTATCTGCTTTGTCTTCACTCCACAGGATCAGATCATCCACATAACTTGTGATGTAAGTCCATTTATTATTTCTGAATCTCTTATATACACATTTGTCAACAGTGCCTGGAATGAAGCTCTCTTTGATAAGAAGCTGGTTCAATTTCTCAATCCATGCTCTGTTGGCTTACTTTAAACCATAGATCAGGGGTCCCTAAACTACAGCCTGTGGGCCGAACCCAGCCCATCGAGGCCTTTGAACTGGCCTGCAGCCGCACAATACAGGGTGCCATTTTGTGATGCCAGGCACATGCGCAAGACTCCAGGCACCATTTTGGAAGAAAAATGGCACCTGAGTAGCATGCACTTGCACGTGCCTCCAGCCTTCCAATGATCTGGGGGCGAGCGAACTGGCCCCCAACTCAAAAAGTGTGGGGACCCCTGCCATAAATACTCTTTTGTAATTTGCATACAAGATATTCCTTAACAAATATTTGGAATCTTGGAGGTTATTTTATATAAAGTTGTTCAGTGAGACCACCATATAGAAAAGCTGTGCGAATGTCCAGATGTTGAACATTCATTTTCTTGTAAGCTGCAACATCTAGGAGAGTTCTGATGGTGGTATGAGTGAATATTTCAGCAAAAGTTCCATTGTAACCCTCACCATACTTTTGAGTATAGCCTTTTGAAAAAAGTCTTACTTTAGATCTTTGAATATCCTCTTCCGCAGCTAGCTTTGTGGTAAAGAAGCATCTACAGTCAATTGCTCTTTTTCCTTCTGGTAATTCTGACTAAGTCCATGTCTTGTTTTTATATAAAGATTGCATTTCCTCACTAACAGCTTGCACCCACTTCTCTGAATCTGCCTTTAGCATTCCCTTGATCTTTTTCCAATCAGAGGGTTTTGGAATTCTTTCCTCTGTGGCTTGATAAGAGAATGTGTCAGGTAGCATACCTTTATTGGAATGTTCTGACCTTCTTACCTGAATTTGAATACTTGGCACTGATTCCTGCATGCTGTCTGGTTCCTCAACATTAAACTGGTCCAATTCTGGATGCAAAACTTCTGGAGGATGGAAGAACTCCATATGCTTTAGTTGCTTGTGGAAGTCTTCTTCTTCAGCAAATAAATCTTGATAAATATCTTGGTTTGCATTAGATTTTGGCTGTGGTCTTTCATCAATATAAACAGCACTTGTTAATTTTATTGTGCATCCATCTAGACTTAGAATTCTGTAACTATTTCTATCATAACCAACAAAAATTTTCTCATCATGTCTGCAGTCTAGTGTACTTCTTTTCTGCTTGGGAATATAGGTAAATCCTTTGTTTCCAAAAACCTTAAGATAGTTTAATTTTGGCTTAACTCCATACCATAACTGGAATGGGGTTACATCTTTGGATCTAGTTGGCAATCAGTTACACAGATATGTTGCAGCCATGATGGCTTGAGAATACCGTATTTTTCGCCATATTAGACGCACATTTTCTTCCCCAAAAC
>JAIPUX010001232.1:31641431-31655150 GCA_020142125.1 Phrynosoma platyrhinos
TTATTATTATTATTATTATTAAGTCCAGTTTTGTTGAATCTGGTCATTTGTTTATGTTGCATAGTCTCTCTCTTTTTTCTTAATATACTGCAAAATGTCTCTTATAGATGTACATAAGTTATCATGTTTCCTGGTTTTTTCTTTTTCTGTTGGATCTCCTTTCTCAGTTGGTTGATGTATTTTGTTGTCCAGCTTTTCCCTCCCTTTGGCTCTTATTATCTCAGGCAAGTGTCCATCAGGCTCATTAGAAATATTAATAGTATTATTTATGACTGTAATTTCTTCTTCTTCCTCCTTATCTATTGTTGCCAATTGCTCTTGTGAGTTTTCCCTTTCTGATAGTTTAACCTCTGCTTCCAGAGATTCAATTTTCTCTTTTAGTCTGTGGCTCTTAGACTTTACATTGAGAAGTTCAAGGCAGATAGAATTGTAATCTGCTTCCATATGGTGAAACTTTAGTTTCCTTCTTTTTGCCTGTTCATCATCCCTATGGCATTTTTCTAAAAGATCTTGTTTTTCTTTGTCTTTAGAGTTCAGCATGTTCTTTAGTCTAGCAATATCTGTATATAAATCTTCAGTTTTTAACTTCATATTCTCAAGCTCATTTGGAAGCTTATTGACTTTTTGATGCAGGTTCTGATTTTTCTGTTTAAAATCACATAGTTGCTCTTGCAGCTTCTCATTCCCTTTAATAAAAGTCTCTTTCTCTCTGCCATTCTGTATAAACTTTTCATTTGCAACATCAAGCAAACCATGTAGTCTATTAATATCTTTTTCATATTTGTGCATTGCTTCAATTGAATATTTAGATGACTGTTTTATTTTAGTAATCTCACACTCTAAATCTGAAATAGACTTTTCTTTACTACCTAAGTTTTCTCCAAAGATAACAATTTGCTCTGTTTTCCCTTTCATAAAGCCTTGCAAAGACTGGTTTTCTGACTCCAGTTTAGAGTATGTGTTTTTTCCTCATGTGCACAAATAACTTCATCTTTCTGTTTAATTTTTAGTTTCATTCATGCTATTGAAACCTCTTGTTTCTTAATCTTTTTTCTAAAACCATCCAGTTTTTCTGTTAAGTCACTATATGTCTTTTCTTGTTCTGCACATTCCAGTCTGTAAACATTGCACTCCTTTAAGACTTCATCCAGCTTTTGTTCAGTTTGTAACAGCTTTTCACTCAGTTTTTTTATTTAAAAGGTCTTTCTCTTTAAATGAGCTCTTCATATTCTCTAATTGTTCTAACTTCCTTTTTGTATCAACCCGGCTTTGTCCAATTAACTGTTTCATTTCAATCTCTGGCTTTCTGTCACTGCCTTCTGTTTCCATGGCAACACGATCTTCAGGCTATGGCTATGGGTGCAATTTATCTCCTGTTGTACAGTTGATACAAATAAACAAACTCTTGGTATCTGTAAACTTACAGAGTCAGTTACTCTCTCAACTATCATTTCCATGGTAACTGCAGTCTCTGAACATTCCTTGTGACAACAGTCTTTCTCTGTAGGTCTGACTTGTTTAAATAATATGCTATTTTTGAACCTAACTTTGGGCCTCTACAGATGGACAGCTGTGGGCCACCGCAAGAAGCCATGGATTGGGACTGAGGCTGCCCCATGCCTCGGCCCTGAACCACCCTTATGGCGCTTCTGAAAAGGAGTGCTAAAATAGTGCTCCATTCAGAGGAACCAAAAGGGGCACTGGAAGAGGCACCGGGCACCTCTTCCATGTTCCTTCCTGCTCAGCGTGTCCAGACGCTGATCCGGAAGGATGTCATCAGAGCACCCACCATGTGCAATGGTGAGTGTTCTGATGACGTCTTCAGGAAGGGGTTGGGGCACCCGGCATCCAGCTGCCTTTCCTGGGCTTGAACATGGTGCTTTTCATCATCTGCATCCCCTTTTATTTCTTTATTATTTAACTTAGGACAATTATATTTTAAATGTTCTTGATTAGCACATTCATAACATGTATTATAACTCATATCTGGGTGATCTTCTCTAATCCGATTTTTTTTCTTATTTGCCTCGGAATCACACTCTCTCAGCCCATTTTTTTCCTCTCAACTTCCAGAGGATGAGTTGTTGGGTTAGCTTGCTAACCAAAAAAGCATAGTTCTACAGTTAAAATGAGATGTTTGGTTTGAGAAACAGAACACCTGGTATTTCCCTATCTGAATATACAGTTTGAAAGATAGTAAGATATGTGTTTCCCTGGGTGAAATGTTCTCTCAGGAACTATCAGTCTCAGGGCTTTTTATGCATAAGCTAGAATGAAGAATATCTGTGAGGTAGACAATTATAACAAACAGGGACTTTGGATCTAGGAAGAGTGGGAATTCCTGTTGGATAAAGACCCACAAGCACACACATGCCTCAATATGTCTGTCTATTGGGACAAATCATGTCACTGCATCTTTAAGAGGAAGTTAACTTATTTGGTACCCATGTTGCTCCTTTGTACTCCCCCCATCCCTCAATGATGATTGAAACAGTCAATTTGGAGAATTTGTATCTTACTAGAACAGGGGTAGGCAACCTTTCCCCTTTAAGAGCCGAGGGACTTCAGCTCCCAGAATCCCAGGAGCTATTGGCCAATATGGGACTATTGGCCAACATAGCTGAGGCTTCTGGGAGCTGAAGTCCCTTGGCCCTTAAAGGGGAAATGTTGCCTACCCCTGTACTAGAATATGGGGAAATGTTAGTAAATGTTTGGAACTAACATTTTAGTTGGATCCCACCATGTGATTAAGGTGTTCCTGTGCCTATCCCCACATTGGTCACATGGGTGACCATTTTTTAGAAAAGTGTTGGCATGGCAGGAGGCCCATCCATGGTGCTCTTGCAGGTAAGCAACATGGCTATGCTGGCTCAGAAGACAGATCATCCCCTTTCGCCATGTGCTCAGCACAGGGAAAGAGGATGGCACAGTGCCTGGCATCAAATAGCTGGCCAGCCCAAAAGTGAACCTAATCCAGTTGTTCACATACCACAAAAGCCTGCATCAATCCCAGGTTTCAGAAAAACTCCAGGGCCAGGTTGGGTTTACAGGAAATCTTGCAGTATTTCACTAGAAGTTGCCATGGATTGTGGAAACAGACAGCACCAGCATGTGGGTGAGCATAGGACTTTTTGCTCATGCAGACAAGGCCCTTGCTACATCATGAGAGGACTCCATGTAAGAACTTTATTTGATTCCCCTAAAGCAGGGATAGACAACCTTTCCCTTTTAAGGGCCAAGGAACTTCAGTTCCCAGAAGCCTCAGCCATGTTGTCCAATAGCTCCTGGGATTCTGGGAGCTGAAGTCCATCGGCCCTTAAAAGAGAAATGTTGCCTACCCCTGCCCTAAAGTATATATGCTTCTACCTAGATCTATCATGTCTCTTTGTGCCCATTTACCCAAGCTCCAAAATCATCTCTGTTCACCACTTGAATTAAAGAAAAATAAGGAAAATGGCTATTTGTATAACTTGTTTTTGACGGTTCACTTAACTTTTATCCTACTCAGGCAGGGCATAATTGGAAGGCGGCAAAGGGGAGGGGGTTAAGTTTAGGAAGACAATAATGGTGGCAAAAAAGAAGGAAAAGAAACAAGGATAAACAGAGGCAACATTTCAAGTGGTTAAAGAAAGATGAGTAGCAAAGGCAAAGGGAGACTGGAACAAAATCAGAACCAGAATGCTAAAATCCAACTATATTAATGTGCAAGGAAAAAGACAGGGGTAGGCAACCTTCCCCTTTAAGGGCCGAGGGACTTCAGCTCCCAGAATCCCAGGAGCTATTGGCCAACATGGGACTATTGGCCAACATGACTGAGGCTTCTGGGAGCTGAAGTCCCTCGGCCCTTAAAGGAGAAAGGTTGCCTACCCCTGGTAGAGATGCTCTACATTCAGAAGAGGAACATAATACATGACCATGAGGAAATGTGTTTAAAAATTATGGAAACAATATATAGAAGAACTATATAAAAATGTGAAAGGACAAATGACATATAATAAGAGGAAAGATATGAAGATGAACCCCACATTTTGGAAAACAAAGTGAAAGATGCACTCAAAGTAAGTAGGAAGAATGCATCACCAGTAACAGATGACATACCAGTAACAGATGACAAAGTAAGTAGGAAGAATGCATCACCAGAACTACTACAATCTACAGATTGCTACAAGAAGGGCATGGGAGGGGAAACAGTAATAGGCAGGGGAAAATATGATATGAGAAGTCAGTCCTATTATTCTGATAGAAAGGACAGCCACAGGGTGCTGGATACTCCCATTCTGTCCCCTATATCAAATAGTCCAGATAGCCTTGGCAACAGGTGCCCTGGGATGAAAATGCTGTTGCTCAATGCCAGGCTAGTGAATGCAAAGACATCTTTGATCCAGGACTTGATAATGAATGAGCATGCCAACCTGGCTTCTATTATGGAGACGTGGCTGGATGAAGCTGGGTTCTCTGTACTGCAAGATTTGGGGGGAGGAGAGGTGGAGTAACAGAGGTATATCATGACCTTATCAGGTGCCCTTTCCCACAGTCTACTGGGTATGAATGTGTGTTTTTCAAAGTAAGTGACCAGAACTAATTAGAGATTCTATTGGTGTACTGCCCACTCTGCTGCTCAGCATTCTCCTTTCCTGATCTGACTGAGTTGATCAGAGCAGTGGTGTTGGAATCCCCCCAGCTTGTTATATTGGGGAACGTCAACATCCATACAAAGACTGGAGAGCTTAGGACTTGATGTCCACCATGACAACCATGGAGTTCTCCCAAGTAATATTTGGTGTCACCCATGTTGCAGGCCACACTCTGGTCCTGGTTTTATGTCCTGGACAGAATGATGAAAATCTGGGAATGGAAGAACAATCTAGAGTTCCATTCTCATAGACTGATCACTACCTGGTAGAATTTCAACTCACTGAGACTCAGAGCCTCTGCAGGGATAGGGACTCAAATAAGATGATCTGTCTCTGGAGACTTATGGATTCAGATGGATTCCTGATGCCTCTCGGAGAGTTTCCTGTTGCCTTTGCAGGTTGTCTTGTCAAAGCCCTGATTGATTTCAGGAACAGGAGAATGGCCAGGACAGTGGACATGATCGCCCCTATGTATACCCTCCTATGAAGTACAGCCAAATAAGCCCCCTGGTTTCATTAGAGAGTTAGTGGTGATGAAATGTGTGGAAAGGAGACTAGGGGTGATGCAGATGGCAAGAAACGCTGTCCTCAATCCCAGGAAAGGGAGGGGCAGCTGGACACTGGGCACCCCATCCCCTTCCTGAGGACGTCATCGGAGCAATGGCCCGTCCACACAATGGGCGCTCCAATGACGTCCTTCTGGCTCAGCATCCAGACATGCTGAGCTGGAAGAGATGCCAAAGAGGCATGCTACACCTTTTGCAGGTGCCCCTTTCATGGCTTGAGAAAGGAGCACTATTTTAGTGCTTCTTTCACAGGCAGCGAAAGGGAGGATCAAGGCTGAGGTGTCCGGCAGCCTCAGCCCCGATCCTCCGCTTTTGGGGGCAGCCCAGGGCTGCCTGTCTGCTTCCCCCCTAGATGGTGACAGACTCTGAGAGAGTCCAACCGAAAACAGGCTAAAGCCCATTGGATGTTTATGCTGTGGCAGTTGTGTCAGCAACAAATTATACTTCTCTGCCACCATGGCATCTGCACAGTATCATCTAGCAGAACTGTCCCAAGTGGTCAAGGGCCTTTTACATTCTGGTACACAAGAAGGAAATGAAGACCACTCAACAGCTCACTGTGAAGAATTTCCTAGACACTTTCAGACAAAATGGCTCAGATCCAATCTGACTTGTAGTACAGGTCCAATGGATGTAAGCTTGGTGGATGCTTATCCTGTATTATTGAATAAGTTTCAGAGATACAGTCTTTTTTTGGGGTGGGGCTGTAATTTGAGTTTCCCAGGATGTTAATCATTTTAAAGGGAAACAAAAATATGCCAGTATGAAAGTTAAACTTCTTCAGCTTTTATCAGCAGAAACAGCAAAAGTGTGGATCAGATTATTTATTCTAAATCTGCCTTCCTAAAGAATAAAGACTTACTTAGAAAAAACAACAAATATGTAGTTTGTAGTTTAAAAATAAACAATAATGGCTTTAATAAATATATATATATAAGAATTAAAATTTAATCTATCTGGAGATGGTTTGGGGAAAGAAAAATAAACCTCACCATCTTATAAACAGCAGAAAGAAACTACAACATACTGATTGCTGACTGCAGTTTAGAATCTTATGAGAGAGCTGTTAAATTGTCTCCAAGAGTCAATGACCAAAGTCCCATGATAGATAGAATGAGAGAGGGGGGAGGGAGGGAGTCCCTATCTAAATAGGGGTGAAGCAGACTGCCCCAGAGGAGTGTCAGCATCATTTTATGATGCACTGTTCATTGTAAGTATCTGGCAACTCTCTTAACAACAATGACATATATTTCTGCAGGAGAGTTGACCTTTCTGCATAAAATGCCAACAGCATTTGCTATGACAGATCTAGTGAACTGGCTATGTATGTGGGTTTTCCAAGTGCAATCCTGTACTTGTCTCCATTTTGTAAAGATTTGGATTTCTTAAAGTCCTTTAAGAATCCAATTTTCATTGGATTTGGCATAGCATTTACACTTTTCAGACCAAGACCATCCAAAAGATCCAGTGTCTTCTGGTTTTGATTCTGGGAGAAACTTCCATCACTGCTCTTTATATTTGCACTTCAATATAGTGTGAGATATCTCCCAAAATGTTGATATGAACCTCTTTCTTGAGTTTCTGGATTATCTCTTCACTATCTGCTTTGTCCTCACTCCACAGGAACAAATAATCCACATAACTTGTGATGTAAGTCCATTTATTACTTCTGAATATCTTATATACACATTTGTCAACAGTGCCTGGAGTGAATCCCTCTTTGATAAGAAGCTGGTTCAGTTTCTCACTCAATGCTCTGGTGGCTTGCTTTCAAACTGGAGGCTTGCTTTCATCTCTTTTGTAATTTGCATACAAGATGGTCTCTCACAGATATTTGGAATCCTGAAGGTTATTCCATATAAAGTTGTTTAGTGAGATCACCCTACAGAAAAGCTGTGCGAACATCCAGATGTTGATCATTCATTTTCTTGTAGGCTGCAACAACTAGGAGAATTGATGGTGGTATGAGTAACTATTCCAGCAAAAGTTTTGTTGTAGCCCTCACCATACTTTTCAGTATAGACTTTAGCAACAACTCTTGCTTTGTACTTTTGAATCTCCCCTTCTACAGCTAGATTTGTGGTAAAGAGCCATCTACAGCTAATTGCCCTTTTTTCTTCTGGCAATTCTGACGAAGTCCATGTTCATATAAAGATTGCATTTCCTCACTAGCAGCTTACACCCACTTCTCTGAATCTGTTTTTGGCATTCCCTTGATCTTTTCCCAGAGAATTTTGGAATTCTTTCTTCTGTGGCTTGATAAGAGAATGTGTCAGGTGGTGTATCTTTAGGAGTGTTCTGACCTTCTTACCTGGATTTGGATACATGACACTGATTCTTGTACACTGTCCAGTTCCTCATCATTAGGTTGGTCCACTGCATGTGTTGCCCCTTCCGGATGCAAGACTTCTGGAGAAAGAACTTCACATGCTTTGGTTGCTTGTGAAAGTCTTCTTCTTCAGCAAAAAATCTTGATAAACATCTTGGTTTGCATTAGATTTGGACTGTGGTCTTTAATCAATCTAAACAGCATTTGTTAATTTCATTGTCCATGCATCTGGATTTAGAATTCTGTAACCATTTCTAGCATAACCAACAAAAATTCCCTCTTCACTTCAGCAGTGAAGTTTACCTCTTTTCTGCTTGGGAATAAAGCTAAATGCTTTTCTCCCAGAAACTTTCAGATGGCTTAATTTTGACTTAACTGAATGTCATAACTAGAATGGGGTTACATCTTTGGATCTAGTTAGCAGTCTGTTACACAGGTATGTAGCAGTCATGATGGCTCCAGATCAATATTGTTTAGACATATTTACTTCCAAAAGCATGGTGACTTCCATCTCTTTGAGAGTTGTGTTTATTCTCTCTGCCACATCATTTTATTCCAGAGAATAAGCCTGTGTAGTCTGATGGTCAATTTCATATTCTTTTTAAAATTCATCAAATTCAGCATTCACAAGTTCAGTTCCTTTATCTGTGTTCAGGCTTTTCTGTTTATAGCCAAATTTGTTAGAGAATCAATTAAAATACTCTTTGAATTTTTGAAATGCATGACTCCTCTCTGAGAAGATAAGTAATTGTGTACCTGCTGAAATCATCAATAATAGTCACAAAGTAAGGGTTGCCTCCTACTGGCTTTTGATTCATTGGTTCAGAAAGGTCAGAATGTAAAAGATCCAATCCCTTGTTGGATTGTCTCACAGTAACTGGACATATGAAACTCTTGTGGCTTTTGCTTTCAAGAATTCTACACATTTTTCATTGTTAGAGCATGCTTTGAATTTAAAGTCTTTTGCAAGCTCTTGATTTGCCAGTCTCTTAATATTTTCAATACTTCAATGAACAAATCTGTGATGCCATAAAGTTGAACAGACTTTGTGATTACATTTTGTCATGCTGTTCACAGAAGAGTGTAAAATCTGCATCTGATAACATCCATGAAATCCTAAATCTGCTCTAAAAATCAATTTTTATCATGAAAACCAAAACAGGTTTGCTTTCTGAAGCTGACATGGTTGTCTCTTGATGTTGTGGTTTACACACTGTAAAAGGAGGCTTGCAAATCTGGTACATAGTACACATCTGGGATTTTTAAGGTTCCTATTCTGTCAGGACCATGTTTTGTTTATAAAATAACAGTTCCTTTTCCTCATGCAAAAACATCTTTACTATTAGCAAGATAGACTGGAAAAGTTACATTTGCATCAAAATCAACAAACCATTCTTTGCTGTTGAAGTAATGTGCACTTGCTCCACTATCAATGAAAGCTTCTTTCTATATTTATCTCCAGCAATTTAAAATAATTGTTGTTGAATCTAACTGATATCAACATGACTGAAAGTTTTCTGATTAGGATTAAAAGCTTGTTTCTTAAAGTTGCTTTAGATTTTGGTATACAGTCTCTGACTTTGCTGCTTTTGAAGCTCATCTCTTGGTTTTGACTTGTTAACATTGCTTCTATTTGATCTAGGGAAAAAGGAAGTCTTTTTCAAATCCTCTTCAGAAAACTAAGCTAGTTCTCTGTCAGGTTTTTTTTTTTTTTTTGTATTATAGTTGTTTTCCATCAAGTTTTGCCTATTTTTAAATTCAACAATTTGAGTAATTGCATCTTGCACAGAAACATCTCCTTTAACTTGTAAAGCATTATTTATTAGAGTGTAATATTTTGGAAGACTTGCCAAAAAGAGTCCAAGTTTTTCATGTTCTGGAAAAGATTCTCCAGCTGCTGTAATTCCAGACAAAGTGGTAATAAAGACATTGATATGCTAATTTGAAAACTAGGGATGATGCAACTTGTTGTTAACAGTTTGATCATGAGAGCTGTGTGATTAGAAGTCCTTGGAGAATTAAACATTTTTTGTAGTTTGTCCCATAGTTGCTTTGCATCAGTTAAACTTTGAATGTGGTAAGCAATGCTGGGATGTAGAAATAAGAAAATATAAGCTACTGCTCTCTCTGCATTTTCATCAAACTGTTGTTGATGTTTTCCTGATAAATAACAACAACAACAACAACTTTATTTTTATATCCTGCCTTCTGCCAAAGCAATCAAGGTGGCTTACAAAATATAAAAATAATTTAAATGAAACATACCTTATATTGAACAAAATGACAATAATAACAATTAAATCCCTTCTTTAAAAGAATTTTTTCCCCTTGAAGTCAATACCTTCAGGAGAATCAGGGTAAAAATAATCTGGAACCTCTTCTGAGTCCTCACTGAGTCTAAACCGTGACTCCTTCTGGACCCATAAGCCATAAATGTTGAGGGTGCAATTTGAATTTCTCTGGATGTTAATTCTTTTAAAGGGAAACAAAAATATGCAAGTATGAAAGTTAAACTTGTTAGAGTTAAGCTTTCATCAGCAAAAACAGCAAATGTGTTGATCAGACTATTTATTCTAAATTTGCCTTTCTGAAGAATAAAACAAACATGCAGTTTGTAGTTTTAAAACAAACAATAATGGCTTTAATAAATATATACATAAAAGAACTAAAATCTAATCTAACTGGAGATGGTTTGGATAAAGAGAAATAAATTTCTCCATTTTATAGATAACAGGAAGAAACTACAACATACTGCTTACTGACTGCTGACTGCAGTTTAGAATCTTGGGAGAGAGCTGTTAAACTGTCTCCAAGAGTCATTGACCAAAGTCACATGATAGTTAGAATGATAGAGGGGGAGGGAGGAAGCCCCTATCTAACTAAGAAGGGAGAGGAGAATGCAAACATATTCCAACAAGCCATGTTAGTCTGTTGAATTTGTATGTCGTTAGATCTTGTTGCACCTTTGAGACTAACTGAAATAAATAAGTTGGTAGCATGAGCTTTTGTAGACTTCAGTCTACTTCCTCAGATGCATATAGTGGACTGTAAACCAGGGACAGACATATATATGCCATTGGTATGTGAGAATGTCAATTCAAATTGAAAATCTTTTGTATATGGAAATAAAATAGCAAGTTCAGTTTAACGTTAGTTTGTGGACAAAGACGTAGCCATTGGGTATGGAAATGGGGTAGCAAGACCATTTTGGCCTTGGAAACTAGCCTGTAGGTGGGGACAATAGATGATTCTGGGATGCCTCCCTCAGGATGGGCTCAAATAATGTTGAAATGTGTGTAGCAAGTCAGGAAGCCATTGTCCCTGTTCAACGCTAAGGGACTGTAGTTTATGGATGAATTCCAATTCTGCTGTTTCTCTTTCCAATCTACCTTTGTAGTTCTTTTTTTCAAGGACCACTGTTCTGAGGTCTGAGATGGTATGCACAGGGAATTTTGGGTGCAGTGTCACCAGTATGGGGTGACACCCAACTCTATCTCTCCTTTCCAACTGATTTCAAGGAAGCTGTCTCTGTACTGAACCAGTGTCTGCTGTCAGTAATGTACTGGGTGAGGGCAAACAAATTGAAACTTAATCCAGACAAGACAGAGATGCTTCTGGTTAGTCTTAAAGCAGATCCCCTGATAGGTACTGTGTTGTGTCTCTGCCTGTACTGGATGAGGTTACACTCCCTCCAAAATAGGAGGACTCTGCCTTTGCTGGATGGGATTACCCCCCCCCCCCCGAAATCTCAGGCTCACAGCTTAAGTGTGGTCCCAAACTCTACTCTGAGCCTCTGTTCTCAGGTTTAAGCAGTGGCCAGGAGTGCATGTCCATAATTAAAACTAGTGTGCCACCTGCACCCTTTCCTTGTGACATCAGATCTGGCTTAAGTAACACATATCTTGATTACATCTCATTTGGACTACTGTAACACACTACACATGAGGCTGCCTTTGGAAACTGAAAACTTCAGCGGATTCAAAACACTGCAGCTAGAATGCTGACCAAGGCCATTATAGGGAGCATATATCTCCCTTCTTAAAACAGCTTCAAAAAAAATAGCTTCACTGGCTACTGGTTTGTTTCCAGACACTAGTCAAAGTACTAATGAAGACATATAAAGCTCTATATGGCTTAGGCCCAGACTATTTCAGAAGCTGCACCTCTCCATACGAACCTGCTAGAGCCCTAAGATTTTCAGGGAAAGGCTTTCTGTTGGTCCTGCCATCATTGCAGCTTCACATGGCGATGGCATGCCCTTCCATGGGAAGTGAGACTGCCCCCCCTTCCTGCTTGCCTTTTCCAGCAAGGAAAAACATTTTTATTTAGGCAGGCCTATTAACATAATAATCAGGACTTTGTGTTTTTGTATGCCATGTGTGTTTTAGTTATGTCTTAACTTTTTGTATGTTTTTATGTTAATTTTATACTGTTTTAATTACATGATTTTAACTGTTTTTAAATTCTTCTATCACCCGTTTTATTCAATCTGTATTCAGAAAATATGATACAAAGAACTGGATTATACACAGCGTTAGGAGAAGTGAACATTGGAGGAAGGAATATCAACAACCTAAGATAGCAGATGAAACAATAATACTAGCAGAAATGAACAGTGACCTGAAGCAACTATACAAGTCACTGTATCCCCCATCACCATGAATGGATGTGACAGCTGGACAGTGAAGAAAGCTTATAGAAAGAAAATCAACTAATTTGAGATGTGTTGCTGGACAAGAGTGATGAAAATATTATGGATGGCCAAGAAGACAAACAGTTTGGTTTTAGAGCATATCAACAACCTAACTCTGCCTAGAAGCCAGGATGACTAAATGGAGACTATCATTCTTTATCCACATCACGAGAAGGCATAAATTATTAGAAAAGACAGTGATGCTAGGAAAGGTAGAGAGCAGTAGAAAGAGAGGAAGACCACAAGCCAGATGGTTAGACTATAAATCAGAGGCCACAGAATAGAGCAGTGGAGGGTAGAGAGTCTTGGAGAAGTTTCATCCACAAGGTAGCCATGAGTCAAGGTCGACTGGAGGGCAGTTAATAACAGCAACAACCAATTCCAATAATTCAAGCACTGAATCACTCCTCTCTGTATAGATGTTTGGTGAGCCACTACAAAAATTAAACTAGATATGTGCAATGTGTGCCCCTCCAGACATTGCCAGATTGTAGTTCCCCTCAACTTTCTACTGCCCTCTACCTTTCCTAGCATTAGCATGACCACTGATGAGGGAAGAGGGAAATTGCAGTCTGCTGGATTAGACCTTCATTTGGAAATATGAGTTTGCTATTTGTGTCTCATTTTACCCAAAGATAATTTTTTTAAGATAAAGAACTGTGCATTCTTTTCCCTTCTGCTTTTTCTGTGCCACTTGTCTCTTACCTTGGCTCTCCTCCAACAATAGTTCACCACTAAAGTCTCCTGTTAGACTCCAAATGTCACCTGGAAAGGAGAATTTCTGAACAAACTGAGCAGCTGCTGTCTAATAGGAAAAGAAACTGGCAGTTCGGCACTTAGAAACTGTACATTTCTATAAAATGTAATAGTTGAATAGAGTCTAGCACAAACAACCAGAAGGTAAAGGTTTCCTATGGGCTGTTTTTGTTTTTTTAAAGAAAATAAAAATCCTGTCTATGCGTTCTAGCATTAATTAAACATATTGGTGCAATTTTGTGTCTTTAGTAGGTGCTAACACTCGGAAAGTATGACTTTTTTTAGTTACAATAAGAATGTCTAGATTATCTGTACAGGCTTTGTATAAAAGCAGATAGCTTAAAGGGCCGAGGATCCATTTCTTTTCTTCTAGATAGCATCAATCAGCCACAATTTCTATTACAGTGGGGATGTAAATATTCAGTGGGTGTCAGGACAAATCATTTACACAGTTTTCTCCCCAGCACAGAGAGAGGAAAAGTGGATGCCTCTACAATCCAGACAGAAAACATGAGAAAACTGCCACAGCACCCACTGGCCAGTAGCTAAGCAATTACAACATAAAATAAATTTGTCATTGAAAGTCACCATATATGCATTTTCTGTTATGTATTCTATGAGATTATTTTATAAATTATAGTTCTTTTCTGCCAATGAACTCAAGGCAACCTATATTGCTGTCCTTCCCTCCACTTGATTTCCACAACAAACACGTGATGTAGGCTAGGCTAAGGGGGGGGG
>JAIPUX010001232.1:31655160-31668758 GCA_020142125.1 Phrynosoma platyrhinos
CAGTGTGAGCTTAATGGTTCACTGGGAGTTAAACCTGGTTCTTTCAAGTCTCAGTTGAAGACTCAAAAACCTTTTCACACATTGACTCTATTTTGCAAATGATTATTTTTTCTTTTCTGTTTCCCATTCTTGAAACTATCCATTGCACCTTTATAAATCCCCTAAAGTTTATGCTTCTATTGATAGTAGCACATTAATGTACTAAGAAGGGGGAAAGGAAACCTGAAAGGACTCAGAAGAGCTGTGATACACAAAAGAGTGAAAGGTGGAAGAGATAAGACCTCATGTAGCTGAAACCAGACAAAAAGGGACAGATTGTAACAATATCTTATCTTCCTTACCCCAGAAACAGGTCAAGCGAAAACATAGCTTAGTTAAATGTGTGTAATCCATTTTTAACACATGATTGCCCAAAGAGACTGCAGAGACTGAGAAGATCGCATGTACCATCTGGGAGTGAAGGAGAGGAGTTGTCTGCTGCTCAGTGACTGCACCATTCCATCTGCCACCTCTTCCTCAACTCAGGGACTCCTTTACCTCGAATGAGAGAGCTTCCTCTTTGCAAGACTGAGGCCCAGCCAGCAGCTCCTAGCAATTGCCCAGCTGCCCAGATTCATTGTCTAAAGGCTGATTTTGCCCTTTTGTGGCCCATTTGTATCAGGGTAGTTAAAATATCCCTTCCTTTATGTTGGCTTGCAATGTTTCCTTTTTACATGTACATTTCTTTTAATTTGATTTTATTTAGATTTATCAGTTTTGTAAGTGTGATTTTATTGGCTAATATTTATATAATTTTTTGATATTTTAGTCAAAGACTGTAAATAAATTCTGTCTGTCTGTCTGCCCAGCTGCCTTGGATTAGCCCCTGGGCCCTGTGGACTACTCTGGGGGTGGGGCTTCCATCCCTGAGGCTGCTGAGGAGTGACTCAAAGATGAAGGCCTGTTTCCCTGATGTATTTTTGATAAGCAGGAAAATCAACTGAACAGTCCTGTGGTGAAGGGTACAGTGAGTGAAAGGAGGGAGGTAATGCTACTCAGGGAGCAGCCACTGAAATTATGCAGGGGGTTGGGAGATATGGAAATGGGAGACAGTGGCACTATCATAGGGTAGAATGTATGATAAGGTGTTAGTCACCCCCAAACTGTCTCCCACCTCAAATAATCTGGATAGCCAAAGTAGCTACCCCCTCCCCAGGTTGAAAATGCTGCTGCTGAATGCCAAGTCAATGAATGGTAAAACAGCTGCCATTCAGAACTTGATCCTGGAAGAACAAGCTGACCTGGCCTTCATTACAGAGACCTGCTTGGGTGAGGCTGGGGGGGGGGTAATCTCTCTCATCTTTGCCCACCAGGATTCCCTGTGCAGAATCTGGCATGACCTGGGGGGCAGGGAGGAGACATTGCAGTGGTCTATCGCAATAACATCCCCCTGACCAGGCATCCTATCCCTCAGTCTACAGGGTTTTAGTGTGTTTATTTACAGGTGGGCAGCTGGGACAGATTAGGGATTGTGTTGGTGTACCATCCACCCCACTGCACAACAGTCTCTCTGCCTGAGCTAACCAGGGTGGTCTCTCTGGTGGTGTTGGAGTCCTCTCGGCTTATATTGCTGGGGACTTCAACAGCCATGCTGAGGCTGCTCTGTTGGGAGTGGCTCAGGATTTCATGGCCACCATGACAACCATGCGGCTGTCCCAAGTGGTATCTGGCCCCACTCATGTTTCTGGGCACACTCTAGACCTTGTGTTCTGTATGGGGGGGATGATGGTGATCTGGGAATGGGGGAGGTTCCTATTGTTCTGTTGTCATGGAAAGATCACTTTCTGATCAGGTTTAGACTTGCTGGAACTCAGAGCCTCTGCAGGGATGGGGGACTCATTAAGATGGTCCACCCCAGGAGGCTTATGGATCCAAATGGATTCCTGATGGCTCTTGGGAAGTTTCCTGCTGCCTTGGCAGATGGTCTTGTTGAAGCCCTGGTTGATCTCTGGAATGGAGAAACTACCAGGGCAGTTGACATGATTGCTCCTAAGCTTCCCATCTCATGGAGTGGAACTAAACCAGCCCCTTGGTTTTCTAAGGAGCTGGCAGCAGTGAAATGAATGAGATGGAGACTAGAGTGACAGTGGCAGAAAACACAGAGCGAATCCAACTGAAACCAGGGTAAAAACCACCTGAAAACATAAGATGATACAATAAAGGCAGCAAAAAGGGCTTTTTTAACCAAAGCTATTGGAGCTGCACAGAACCGCTCAGCTGAGCTGTTTCGAATGGATAAGGATCTATTACGATCTGGTCCTGAGGAGAGTGTAAGTCAGTCAACAGCCTTCTGTGAAGAGTTTGCTCACCATTTTGCTGATAAAATTGCTTGGATTTGCTCTGACTTAGATGCCAGAGTTGATACAGTGTCAGTGGATGTAACCTTGGCTCCTGCTTGTCCTGTATTGATGGATACTTTTCAGTTTGTGCAACCTGATGATGTGGACAGGATCCTTGGAGAGTTGAGAGCACTACATGTATACTAGACCCTTGCCCTTCCTGACTTATTAAACAGGCCAGAGAAGGAGTGGTGGAGTGGGTAAAGGAAGTGATTAATGTCTCTTTACAGTAAGGCAGGGTCCCAACATGCCTAAAAGAAGCTGTGGTAAGACCTCTTTTGAAAAAAACCTTCCCTGGATCCTACTTTACTAGATAATTACAGGCCAGTTTCCAATCTTCCACTTCCGGGCAAGGTGCTAGAGCGTGTGGTGGCTTCTCAACTCCAGGCATTCCTGAATGAGATGGATTATCTAGATCCATGTCAGTCTAGTTTTAGGGCTGGTTATGGGACAGAAACAGCTTTGGTACCTTGGTGTATGACCTAAGTAGAGAACTGGACAGGGGAGTGTGTCCTGTTGGTCTTGCTGGACCTCTCAACGGCTTTCGATACTATTGACCATGGTATCCTTCTGAGTCGCCTCTCTGGGATGGGGCTTGGCGATACTATTCTACAGTGGCTCCGTTCTTTCTTGGAGGGTTGTTCTCAGAAGGTGGTTCTGGAGGATTGGCCACTGGGTTGTGGGGTCCCTCGGGGTTCAGTACTGTCCCCCATGCTTTTTAACATCTACATGAAACTGCTGGGAGAGGTCATCCAGAGTTTTGGAGTAGGGTGTCACCTGTATGCTGATGATACCCAGCTCTACCACTCCTTTCCACCTAATTACAAGGAAGCTGTTTTTGTCCTAAACTGTTGTCTGACTGCTATAATGGACTGGATGAGGACAAACAAACTGAGGATTAATTTAGACAAGACAGAGGTGTTCCTGGTTAGTTGAAAGACAGATCTGGGTATAGGGATTCAGCCTGTGTTAGATGGGGTAACACTCCCCCTGAAAACTCAGGTTTGTAGTTTGGGGGTACTTCTGGACTCAGCATTGAGCCTGGAAGCCCAGGTACCAGTGGTGAGCAGGAGTGCCTTTGCACAGCTAAAACTTGTGTGCCAATGGTGCCCATTCCTGGAGAAATCAGGTCTGGTTACAGTGGTACATGCCTTGGTTACATCCCATTTGAATTATTGTAATGTGCGCTACGTGGGGCTGCCTTTGAAAAGTGCTCAGAAACCTCAGCTAGTCCAAAGAGCTGCAGCCAGGCTGTTAATTGGAGCTGGTTACAGGGAACCTTCAACTCCCTTGTTGCAACAGCTCCACTGGCTGCCAGTCCGTTTCCGGGCACAATTCAAAATGCTGGTTTTGACCTATAAAGTCCTATACAGCTTGGGTTCAGGCTATTTGAAGGAATGTATCTCCCTGTATGAGCCCCCCAGAGTATTGAGATCATCAGGAATGGGACTTCTCTCTGTCCCACTATCTCCTCAGGTGCATTTGGAGGGAACAAGAGAAAGGGCCTTCTCAGTGGATGCTCCCAAGGTTTGGAACTCCCTACAGAAGCCAGGATGGCTCCATCCCTGCTGTCCTTCTGGCAGCAGGTAAAGACGTTTCTATACAGCCAGGCCTTCGCTTGACATGGATGCTGTTCCTGTTTTAAAGAGTTTTAAATTTTTAAATTATAAGTATGTAAGGTTTTTCATTGTTTAATTGTTTTTTTTAACTTTGCTTTTTAAACATTTTCTGTTTTAACTTGGATTGTTTTAGAGTTGTTAGTCGCCTTGAGTTCCTATGTTGGGAGGAAAGTGGGATATAAATAAACACAATAACAATAACAATAACAACAACAACTCTGTTGTCATATTGTTGTTTCTGTGTGCCCTCAAGTAATTTATGATTTATGATGACCCTAAGGCAAACCTACCATGGAGTTTTCTTGGCAGGATTTGTTCAGAGGAGGTTTGTCATTGCTTTCCCAGAGGCTGAAATATTCCTTCCTTAATAGGTGGAAACTGAACTTCTAGTCTTAGTGAGAATGAAAGCACACCTGAAGGAAGGGTTAAGAGTTGTCCAAGAACTCATTCCATATAGTCACAGCTGCAGAAATCTGTCTCTGACTCCAGTTCTCTGCCCCCAGCAAGAGTTGAAGTTAAAACTAATAAATTTTTGGATGTGACTTAATAAGGAGTCCTGCTTCATCCTCCCATAGATTACAGATTCCCTTCTCAGACCTCCAGACTAAAAATCTGACTATAACAATGAGAAACCTTTAGGTAGCATTAAAATACAAGTATTCCTCCAAATAAATGAAGCTGAGCCATTGTTCAATCAGGTCTTCTCCTGTACACAACACTTACAGAGATGACATCTAGGACTTTCTCTAAACCTGTTGTCACAGCTGTCCTCACACCTAAAAAGGTAATTAGACTTTATTTTAAAAAGAAGAAAAGAGATAATATTTTTAATACTGAGATTTATTTTAGTAGTACAGTATTAGATCTCCAATTCCTCCAGCATTTTAATTATTATTATTGAAACTCATTTGAGTAACCTTGAAATGTCTACAAACATGTTATCTGTGTAAGTCCCTTCAAATTCACATCTAAATTCGCTGTGCAAAACTGGAAGAAAACTTGACACCAGTAGTACTGATGAGCAGATCTCATCAATTATTTCCACTCAGGCAAGTTTTGACAGAGCCAGACATTAATTCATTTAGCTCCATGGAAACTCTGAAGCAGATTGTGGAATCTAGACAGTATGCTGAGGCCTCAAACAACATGCACAGAAGCTTCTGGCACTGTCTGGTATTAGTGATATCATCTAATTTGGATCTTTAGTAGGAGCAGAGGGTATTCGCAGGTCATGCCAAACTTCCCCTTACGTACCCAAAGGTCTTCATTGTAGAATGACCACTTACACATCACCAAAAGAGAGAGTGATATTTGCATAAAATATCTACTGAGTTATACATATACGTGAATATTTAGGGAAACTATTCCAATTTAGTGTACAAAATTGCAACACAAAGTAGAGGATAGCATGACCAGATGACTTGTGTGTCTGTTCATTGTGCTGTCTAAATGGTGTTAATGACAGCTTCAAGGCTCTTGCTCCTTCTTTTGTAAGGTTCCTTATCTTTAAATAGGACTTTTCCTGAACAGCCTTTGCAACATAGGACATCTTCAACTGAGGGCTGTACTACTTGCAGGCCTGTATGGCAGGTGAAAGATGTACAGGCTTAATCCTATACAAAATGTTGTTGTTGTTGTTGTTGTTGCTGTTATATTTATTTATATTCTGCCTCCCTCCCCGTGAAAGGACTCAAGGTGGCTAACAAATTTAAAACAATGTGAAGTCTTAGGCTTTCATGGCCAGCATCCATAGTTTTTTGTGGGTTTTTCGGGCTGTGTGGCCATGTTCTAGAAGAGTTTCTTTCTGACGTTTCACCAGCATCTGTGGTTGGCATCTTCAGAGAAAAAAGATGCTCTGAAAAGATTCTCTGAAGATGCCAGCCACAGGTGCTGGCAAAACATCTGAAAGAAACTCTTCTAGAACATGGCCACACAGCCCGAAAAACCCACAATTTTTTTAAAAAAAAACAATCTAAGTTAAAACAGTATCAAATTTAAAAATACAAAGTTTTTTTAAAAAAATCAAATGAGTAAAACATTACATTATTAAAATCAATGTAGACACATTGAGGGGCCATACAGACAGCCTCTAAGGGGCGGCTCTGTGCTGCCCCTTGGAACACTGGATTGGGCCCACGACAACCACATGCTGTGGCCCCAATCTGGCTTTTTACCACTCCAAAAAGTTGCCCTTAGCACCACCACTGTGGCTCTTTTGTGCCCATGTTTACATGCTGCACCAACGGACTGCCCTGATGCGACATGCTTTGTAGTGGGGTGCGCGGTGTGACAGCAGCGTCGGGTTAGAGTTGGGGTGGCCGCATTGCAGTCTCCTCACCCCAACTCCACCCCTAGGCCAGCCCTTTTGGCCAGTATGCACAGGCCCTGAATCAATTGAGTCTATGGCCCTCTGCAGACCAGGGCGTTTGGGACGCCCTGGTCCGGAGCGCCGCGGGGCTATGGCAGCCCCACCGCGGCGCTCCTAGAGCGGCCCTGAAAGGAGCGCCAAAAAGGCACTCCTTTCATAAGTCGCAAAAAGGGCGCCCTAAAAGCGGCGGGCGCCCTTTTTGCGACTCATCCTCCACAGCGCGTCCGGACGCTGTGGAGGGAGGTCGCCCTGAACGCGTCCGGCGTGCGGTGACCCGGAAGCGTTCAGGGCGACCTCAGGAAGAGGAAGGGCCGCCGCGCGTGCGGTGGCCCCTCCTCTTCCAGGCCTCGGAGACGGCTCAATTGAGCCGTCTGCCGAGGCAGTTTGTTGTCATTGATTCAATGATTCTATCTAGTTGGGGATCACCCCTGATAATTTATCTAGTTTGTCAAAGCTATCAATTATTTAAGGCATGTCTACACAGGTCAAATGAACCAGTTCTCCACTGCCCTCATGACACCCTGTCCTCATGATACAGGTCCAAAGCCACAGTTTGTCAGCAAACTGTCTTTACTATGAGAGGCCAGTTCTGCATTGAATCCAGCCCATCCATCCCTTAAATCAGATTAAACAGATTTACTCTTTGCTCTGGATCTTCTAAGAAAATCTGGAGCACTCTGGAGTGACACCAGGAGGCTGTCTATTCACACATCTCACTGTGATGACTAGTGCCAGTGACTGGTATGAGCTACTCCTTCTGAGGTCTCAACAAGGCACCCAGCCATGTGATAGATGCCAGGCACCTCATTTTTTACCTCAGGGGAAATACATATGCTAATTCATGTGTAGACAGCTGCCTAGCATTGCTCTAGAGTCAAGAGGTAACAGAAAGAAATCGGGGCAACTCTGGAGCAAGAATACTCTGGGACCAGCCTGGAGTATTCTGGCCAGGGTAGGCCCACCCCAAGACATGGCAGATTGTATGTCCTTAACACTGATTTGGTGTCATTAGAGGTACATCTATATTGTAGAAATAATGCAGTTTGACACCACTTTAAATGCTGTAGCTCCATCATTTGTAATCATGGGATTTGTAGTTTTACAAGGTCTTTAGCTGTCTCTGCTAAAGAGTCCTGTTGCCTCATAAAGTACAAATTTCAGGAATCTATAAGATGGAGCTATGGGAGTTAAAGTGGTATCAAACTGTATTATTTCTTCAGTGTAGATGCACCCTAGGTCTGAGTTATAAGTACTGTAAAATGTTATATGTAGCTTGACAAGGTTTAAGGTCAATGAAAGCTGCTGGCTCTCATCTACATCCCTTTGTCCATTCCATTCAGGCTTTGTTCAGCATTACTGAAAACTGCAGAGTATAATATCAAAAATATTTCCTGTTCCACTGCTGCTTTACAAGGTTAAGAAAAAACTAAGTTGGATTATACTTGGTGGCTTTTTTTTTTTTTGCATTGTGAATTGTCTTGCATTACTGTTAGCAGCTGTCTCACTTTCAGATGTATCCCCAAGGTCAGTTTAGCTCAAAGAATAATAATAATTAATTGCTTCGCTTTAGCTTCTTTGTGCTCTTGACCTGTAACTTGGAATAGAGGATACAAGAGTCCTCATCTATAAGGCTTTTCCCTGCAGAGCAAGTAGTTTGAAGTGCTGATGATTTTTTGAGATAGTAAATGCAGGAAGGTGTACTTCTAGTTAGGATGTCTGTATTCACCTACCAATATAGAGGATAGAAGGAGCAAGATGACAATGCTGGCCATTTGGTAATCATATACAATAGCACCATACATATACTCAGGTGTCTGAAACAGAAGTGACATAAATCCTTATCACACTACATTGTTATAATGCTATGTCCCACTTTAACTGCCATGGCTGCCTCTTCTGGAATTCTAAGGTTTGTAATTTTGTTAACAAATATGAAATTAATAAATTTTTGGGACACATGTTTAGTTCCCTCTATGACCATGAACTGACCTCTGTGGGATGTCAGCCATAATCCTCTAGATGGCAGGTGAGGTAGGTACAGGGAGGGCCTGCCCAAACAACTGGAAAATTCCCTACTAGAAAGGTTTGGGAATTGCTAAAGGGGAAAGACCATTATCCCAAAAGTCAACATTATAGGGCTTATGTGTCCTGAGTCTTACTCCTGATGGGACAGTGATCAGATTTAACTGTACCCTTTTCTCCAAGCCTCTAACAAAGCCCAGGCAATCAATGACTTTGTCCATGCTTCAACCAAGCCATTAAGTCTCTAGCGATAGGCAAGATATTTCTTATATAAACCCCTAGATTTTTAGACTCTATGTACTATCTTTGGAGTGCAGCTTGGCTCCACATCAGTCTGTGCTCTGGTCATAGCTCCCTCAGCCATCCCTTCTCCCCCATTTTGGCAGCCGTGTATCATCATTATCATCATCCACATCCACAGTGGATCCTGGAGAAGCCTTCAGAAGTTATTATCTCCTGTAGTCTGGCCCATCTCAAGCTAATCCCATTTGCTTCTAAGTGTGTAGTGTGTGTGTGTGTGCCATATTTGTGTGTGTGCAATTTTCTCCTTTAATAAATATTTAGACCTTAAGTGAAAAAGTCTGTCTCAGCATCATCCATTGTGGGATCTCTTAGTCCTCTGGTATACATATCGGTACTCTGGTCTTGTGGGGTGTTATTGGAGCCCCACTCTTGCATATTTGAGCTAATTATAAATTCCCCTAATTAGGTCCTCCTTAACATTTTGGTGGAGAACACTTGGGTGTTGTAGAATACCCCAAAATTTGGATGCCCCAAACTGATTACTTGGGCCATTTAAATCTCGATACATCGGAGGAATTAATATCTCAGACAAAGGAGATGCTGATGCAATAGCTAGGAGAATGTGTCATTGTGTTCTTAAGTGATTGAAAAAGGGCTATCTTGGGTTGGCTAACCCCCTTTCTGTCTTTGGTTATTTCCTCTATCATGGATTGGGAGAGAAGAGCCAGGCTCCCCCATTCAGGTTTTCCCCTTCAATAACCCAAAATTTAGACTGTCCCCAAAACCACCTTTGACAAGCTGTTAGGCAAAGTAAGGAGACATCCCCATCTGAGGCTGTAATTCCTAGGCACAAAGTTGGCACAGTTTTGAGTTAGCAAGGGTGAGGTTGCCCAGTGCAGCTAACGACAGTAAAACTAACAGCAAGGGGCCCCAAGGAAAAGTGACTGCTAGGAACCTACCCTGGGAGGTCAACCACAGAGGCTGTCTTCACTTGAACTTCCCAGTGAAAAGTTAGGAGGAGGAACCAACCAATCTTTGGCCGGGGTCTAGCACAGGTTGTCTGTGGCACTAACTGCAGTAGTGACCCCACAGCCTCCATGATAGTGAGTGGTCAGATACCGGCTCTGACCCATGAATTCACCAGCGGGATGAGGTGGTCCCATATGTCTGGAAGGTTAAGCTAGTAAGGACAAAGTAGTCCTAGTGCGGCTAGCAGGGAAGAGATTTGTTCCCAATTCAGAGAGAAAAGAGAGCAGGGTAAGGAAATGGAAGTCACCAAGTTATTCAAGGAGGAGGAGATCCGGGACAGGCTTCAGAAGTGGACCACCAAGAAGGGGCCCAATCCCTGGGTATCCAGTGGGTTCCTCACGGAGGATCCATTTCTGACCTTACCGGAGCCTATAACGTCAAAACAGAAAAAGGGACTGAGGAGTGTCCCAAAGGCAGAAAAAGATAGCATCATGGGGCATTTGGACACTAGTCCATGATGAGGTGGAGGAGTATAAAAGGTATCAGTTGGAGGTAGAGGTTTCTAAAAGGCAAATTAGTGATCTGGTCACACAAATTAGAGACAAGGTTACTGAAAACATACACCTCACCAGAACATCCAATGAGGCTAGTCAAAGAGCTGATAGGACAGAAAAGAACGCAGCCCTGAGACTGAGAATAGAAGAACTGGAAACCAAATTAGGCCAGGCAAAACAAGCTGCTGACTTCATATTAGTGCAGAAAACCGAAGAAGTAGCCAAAGCCAACCACACCATGTGCAAGGCCAGAATCAGAGAATTAGAAAATAGGCTAAATTTGAAAAGTGCTCTAGTGGCCACAGTTCAACTGAGCATTCTGGAATCAGCCATGCAAATAAATGTCTTTAAGGAGAGTTCCTTGCTGGTAGAGGCATGGCCTGCCCCTCCCTACAATCGCCAATGGAGTCCCCCTAAAGGGAATGAACCCATGGAGGGAGGCACTCCAGGCATATCAGTACACCCAGTCAAAACCCAGAGTACAGTAGAGAAAAAAAGCCATCTCTGAGGATAGAACAGTTACAAAGACAGTGGTAGAAATAGTCTCTTCATCCCTAATGGATAACAAGATCATAGCAAACCAACTAGGAAAGCTGAATCCCCAGACCAGAGTTCAATGGATGTCCACTATCATTCTCTGCTACCCAAAAGCTAAGGGACAAGATCTCATGCAAATAGCCAGGCTTTGCAGAGACCCCATCTACTTAGGCCCCTTTGCAGTATCAGTCTCTAATTACGATTTAACAAATCTTGATTTAAAGGAGTGGGTACACGTGATGGTATAGATACTCTGGCCCCGTAGCACCATAAGAGCCAAATACCACAATGAAGTACAGCAACCGGACGAGACCCCAGATACCTGTGTAGCCAGGAAGAAAATGTTAGCCATTTTAGCCAGAGAAGTTGGCCTTAATAGTGAAGGAGTGCCACTTCGGAATGATTCGGATTTCATAAAGGAAGTGTACCAGGGTTTAAATGAGGGTGCAAAGACCGCTTCCCAGAGGTTAGACACAATAGATTGGCAAGGATTCCTGATGCATATCTATGAGGCTTCCCAGATATTTTGGACCTGAGAAGCACAGAAAGGAGTCTGTCAGTGGCCACATGAGGAAAGAGTTCACACAATACAGGCAGGAAGTCAGATAAGAATGGAGATCCAGTCTATACGGTTACATACTAGAACACTGGACCCCACTCTCAACCCCTCTCCACAGAGCCTGAAATATTTAGCACTAGCACCCCCTTCCAGAGAAGAGGTCCATCTGACATTCAGGATCCCAACAAAGAACCACTTCAAGAAATTGGGAGTACAGTCTGGAGGCAGCTGAAGGCGTTAGGGTTCTTTACACATGAGGTCCACGGCAGACCCACTCACAAGCTCACAGACCTTTTAGTCCGGACCTTAAGTGGTCAGAACCACAGTGGGCATGGCCCAAGTGCTAATGGCCCCGACACAGAACTACAACCAAAATCCAAACCAGTCAGGTTAGGGATGCCTGGGATCCCATAACTCGTGGAGAGCAAAGGCAGACCTTCTGATCCCTTGGGCTGAAAACCCTTCTGCCCAAATCACATGTCTCCACAACCTTCCCCTAGGACCAGACCTATTAAGGGCCCAAGAAACCTGATCTCAGCAATAATTTATTCAAATGCCCCCCAACTAGAAGCTCCCACATCCCCTCCTCCTTGCCAGCAGATAATTGCGATCCTCAAGCCAGATTTATGGGGATGCCCCACGGTTAATGTAAAAGTGGAACTCCATGACAAACCCAGGTCAGCTCTGTTACTTGAACATTCTGGTGCTGCAGTCAACACCTTGAACTCCAGGCTAGCTGCATTAGGAAGCAAGACACAGAACAGCACAGAGCTAGTAGGTTTTGGCAAGGGCAAACATCCAGCCACCATTTGGAGAGACATACCTGTCCAATTAGGCCCCCTTTTAGACAGCATTAAGGCATGTGAGAATCAGGGAGAGGACAATGGAATTCTGAGAGTAGAACTTTTAAAGAGGAATTTACTGACCCTTGATTTAATCAACAGTCTTCTATGGCAATTTGAAGAAGGTCCCCTGGTAATATCCGCCATCCACAGATGTGCTGCCTTGAAAGCCCTGATACCCCTATACATCATTCAGAACAACCCTTGGACAATAGATTTCTCTGAAGTATGGATCAGAGACAAGATGGAGTGTGGGAAGGTTAAAGGAGCATGTGCTTATAGAAGGAAAAGATCCTTCTCCCCAAAAGCAATACTGCTACACCCAGGAGGCAGAGGAACAAATAGCTAAAACCATAGGAAATCTGTTGAAATATGACATCTTCCTACCCATGCAGTCAATATGTAACTCCCCACTTTGGCCTGTAATAAAAGCCAATGACATGACATGGAGAGTGACTGTGGATTTTAGAGCCCTCAATGTGGTCACACACACACCCCCCGATAGCCCTTTTGGTATTCAAATATAACAAAATCTTAGCCGCCATCTCAGCCAGAGCCAAATTTTATAGTGTGATAGATCTAGCAAATGCATTCCACTCCCTCCCACTCCACAAGAGTTGTTATTACAAATTCGCTTTCAAATTCCATGGAAATCAGATGTGTTTCAAGAGGACTCCCCAGGGTTTTAACTCCAGCCCCAATATTTGCAATTCCCACATGGTCAAGATGTGAACCAAGCTGCAACCCATGTCACGCCCCCACGTTTTGTCTTATGTGGACAATGTTATGATCCACTCAGATTCCAAAGAAAAGACTGCAGACATCACCCGAGAAGTGTTAGGACTCATTCAGGACTCAAGGCTAATAGAGAAAAGGGTCAGTTAGTGTAAACCTAAGTCAGATATTTAGGACTAAATCTTTAGACCCCTAATTTGCAGAGAGTAGAATGGTAGTCCCATATGAAGGAAGACATAGAGTAATGGGTCAATAACTGTCTCGCATGCTCCATGGTAAATGCAGACTCCAGTGGCCCTAAGGCACCCATCCACCACCAGTGCATTGAAGGTCTCTGGTCTCAATTGCAGATTGACTACATTGGCTCCCTACCAACCACTCCCCGACACAGTAAATACTGTTTGACCATAATAGATCCTTTCAGCAAGAGGGTTGAAGGTCTCCCCACTCATGACAACACTGCCAACACCACAGCTAGGATACTGTTTCATTATGTTTTGCTTCTGGGGACTGCTCCAATCATTTATGATTGACCACGACTCAGGCAGCCATTTCACTTGAGAAGTCATGAAAGCCCTATGTACAGCCCTAGGCATTAAGCAGTGGTTTCATATCACAGCTCATCCACAGAGCTCAGGTCAGATAGAGAGAACTAATAGAACCTTAAAGGAGGCCCTGAGAAAGGTAGTCAAGGCTTCTGGCAAGGACTGGAATGCAAAACTTCCCATAATCCTCATGTCCTTTAGAGGAACAATAGCCTCCCACGGCTTTA
>JAIPUX010001232.1:31693837-31703845 GCA_020142125.1 Phrynosoma platyrhinos
TTGTCATAACAGGGAATTTACCATGTGCAGCCTGGACCTGATGGATCATCTGCGTGAATTGTCCAGAAGCTGCCCTCTCCTCACCCTCACTGTCATTGTCACTGGCCACTGTATTTGTTCATGGGACAGGTGGGTGGTCACAGTGGCTACTTATCCTGGAAGATATAGTGGTCCACTCTGAACTACAAGATTTTGGCCTGCTGGTGGAAGATGTAAAGGCACAAGATGGTGGTCTCATGGTGGAGATGTCCATAGCCCTCTAACTGAAGGATGTCTCATCTGAGTCAGGGTGTTCCTCCTGGGCATCTAAATGGCAAGGGACAGGGTAATCTCTGCCCTCTGCCACCCTAGTGCTGTCTCCTGCACCCGTTCCCAAGACCCAGGACCACTGGCGCATCGTACCTTGAGAGGGCATCAAACATTCCTTGGAGAAATCCTCCATAGGTTCCACTCTTGCTGGCTGGTCAACTGGGACTCTCACAACTTCACTGCTGCTACATATTCTGCTGGGTCGTATGCTACCATCCCTGGCAAGGAAATCATGGAGTTCCTTGTAGAAGGGCATGGTGGAGGGACCCAGTCTGCTTTTGGTCTTGTGATCCCTAAACTTCTTGTAAGCTGCCCTGAGGTTTTTTGGTCTTCCGATGACATTCCTTCTAAGTGTGTTGGTGGCCCTTAGCCCTCATGCCTTCTGCCAACTCCTTAAATTCATTCAAAAATGAATTTCTCAATTTCACCAGAACATGTGGGTGTGACCACACAGCTATGAGGTCAGCCATCTCCGCATGGGACCACAACGTCCCTCTTCCTCTTTTTGGCTCGCCACCTGTCGATGGCTGTGCCATTCTGCCCTCTGTACAAGACGAGCGCAAAATCTGTACAGCTATGGAGGTCCGCAGCTACAAAGGTTTGCTGAGAAAATGGTGCTGGAATGTGCATGGGGGTCCAGCTTAAAAGTGAAACTTTCCCTTTAATGACTTTCACACTGATACATCTGGTTGCAACAGTTTCACCTTTCTGCTTTGGCACACGCACACTGCAAAAATTAGGGTTAGGGCTAGGGTTCTTCTGCAGGTGCACCTATGGTGCACCTCGGCCATTAGGACACTATAAATTGAAGCTTCTTTCACAGGGTGCATGCTCTCAATAGGAGACTCAGAATGCAGCGCACATGTGCTGGTGCATTTACAAGGGCATTTTTAACTTTTGGGTGTCCTTTTTCCACTGCCCCTCTGTCGCTGCACACAGACGCACCTCTGATCACCCCTTTTTGCTCATCTGCGTAGCCCCTTAATCCTCTGATATACACGATGGTACTCTGGTCTTATGGGGTGTTGCTAGGGCCCCACTCTTGCACATTTTGAGCTAATTATAAATTCCCCTATTAGATCCTTCCTAACAATCTGCAAAAGCCAGCAGCCAGATAAATCCATTTACTAGATCAATTGTAAGTTTGTGGTGCTGCAGAAATGTTATGCTCATAAAGCTATCATCCTCTCCCTGATTTTCACATGCCTGAATGAGAGCTGAAACAGAACTGACTTGGAGCAGAATGTCCTTCCAAATGGAGGCTTGCTGCTGATCCCATCCATATTCCACTAGTGCCATGCTCACTGGTGTCTTGAGAACTACACTGGCCAGGTTTGGATGAAGGATATTGACCATGGCTCATGATTTTACCAACAGCTTTGTAGATTTTTGGCTGGGCACATGGCCAGTCCGTGCCTCCACCATGGGACATTCCCAAAAGATCAGGGGTAAAATTGTTATGACTGGGGTTTTTAATCTGTGAAAGTCCTTTTGTATAACTGGGGTGGCTTGATTGTGGACAATTAGTAAGGCCAAAGGGTTTGTGAAAAGATGACTTGAATCTTATTTTTCATGGCTGGTAGTTGTAGGGTCAGGAGGTGTTTTAGCCCAGGGGATCCATGACCTTGGCCATGTCCTTGGTGACTGAAGGGATCCCAGGCAGACTTAGTCCTGCCCTCCAGCATTAGGAGGGATGATGAATGCCTGATATTTTTATCCATTAATTGACTCAGAGGTTGCAACAATTCTAAGGTTGGCTTTTGTCTAAGGGTGCCAGATCCACCTCCAAATCTTCCAAATTTCCTTCCTAATTTCTGAATATGCCTGGATGTTTCAGTCATATCTTCCAGAATTCTCCCTGGGAAAACCCTTCTGCTATGGGTTGAAGTTGGATTTGAAGCCTCTCTTCACAGTGTTGAAAAATCCCCCTGACTTATTCTCAGTATTCCCATACTCCTTGGCAAGGGACTGTGAATGTGGACCATTGTTCCTATATGTGACTGCATATATTGGGTGTCCTTCTTTTTCATTCTTTGTATTGCTGCTTTTAGAAGCCTTGCCTGTGGCAGCTAACATCTCCTTAGACATTAATCTGTGGGCTTCTCACATTCAAAATGTCTGAGAGGTTCCCTGAATGTGAACCATAAAGCCTTGCCACTCAAGGGTTGTTAATGGTACTGAGCCAAAAAACAGTTTAGCAGATTCATTAAGCCCTTGATACAATTCTGAAATAATAGCTGGGTCATTTAAGAATGGGTGTCCTTTGTCATTAAGGTCAATAGCTCCCAACAATATCCCTAACATCTTTTTCCTGGCTATATAAGTTTCTGGGGACTCATCTGGGTACTGCCATTCATTTTGATATTTCCCTCTCAGTATTGTGCCTGGTCACAGGATCAGTACCACATTCTTTATCCAATCATGCAGGTCAAGATACAACAAATCATAATTTGACACTGCAGCCTCAAATGGTCCTGAATGGCTGGGGTTTATGGACAGCCTAGCCACCTGTGTTAAATCTTGTCCCCATGCCCTGGGATATGAAAAGATGATGATGGACATCCACTGTACTCCAGTTTGCATGTTAATCTTACTCAGGTGGTCTGCCACTGTTTTAATCTCGGTTAGGGTCGAAGGGATGGTATCTACGAGGGTTTTTGTAACTGTCCCATCCTTGTCCATCTTTTTGGTTTTTACAGTCTTTCTAGTCCTTAAAGGGTCCACTAGGACTGAGGTGGCTATAGAAGGTTTTTCTCCCATGGCACTGCATGATGGTGGGGCTGCTCCTTCCAGACTCTCCAGTTGGGAGGTTGTATGGGTGGAGTGCTTTGACATCCTCAGGCCAGGATTCTTGAAGAACCTTGGCTTGAGTTGCTGATTCTAAAATGTCTCATTCACCTGAAAAACAAAGGGATATTTGTTTTTTAAATGAGGAATGAGATAGTTCACTCAGATTGTGAAATTTTATTAGTAAACTCTAAAATTCCTAAATGAGCTACATTCAAGGTGCATATACACTGTATGAATAATGCATTTTTAAGTACTTTAAATACTATAGCTCCATCCTTTGTAATCGTGGATTTATAGTTTTGTGAGACAACAGCATTTTTTGGCAGAGAAAGCTAAAAATCTTGTAAAACTACAAATCTCAAGATTACAATGGAGCTATAGTACTTAAAGTGATGTCAAACCACAGTGTAGATGTGCCCACAGTCTAGCTAGTCTTTTAGGTATCTCCAAAAAGTGCACCATCAATGTGAAACCCACCTGCTTTATGTAATAGAGTTAACAATAATTAACATCTAAATAACTATTATGAAACATGTAGTGATTCTTTCCCCCACCCCCCACTTTGATGGGTTCTGGACTTGATGGTATTTGCTAAGTAAATATCAGACTCCAAAGTGATAGAGCACCTAAAGCAGGGCTAGGCAACCTTTCCCCTTTAAGAGCCGAGGGACTTCAGCTCCCAGAAGCCTCAGCCATGTTGGCCAATAGTCCCATGTTGGCCAATAGCTCTTGGAATTCTGGGAGCTGAAGTCCCTCGGCCCTTAAAGGGTAAAGGTTGTCTACCCCTGACCTAAAGCTCTCATACAAAGATTTCCTTCTCTAAAATGTGCTTTTATGCCCTGTTGATATTTTCAAGCTGCTCAGACACATCATAACTTATCTCTAGCGGTTACCATCAATTGGCATTCAAATTCAAGTCAATAACATTGTCACTGTGGCTTTGTAAGAAAAGCTGGAGGACATGTGACTTTTCAGATTGATAAAGCCTTCATTTAAAAGTCTCTTTGAAATGAACTGGATGTACTTGAAGGTAGATGACATGCTATATAGCCTGTAGTTTGGGTGTTATGTCTCCTGAACCAAAGAATAAAATTTCCCAGTCCTGCTACTCTGTCAAGGCTCTGATGATTAATAATGGCTAGTGTCAGATAATGATGCTTGGTTAAGTCATATTGGCAGCAACACAGACAGGACAAGGAAAAATAAAAATAAAACCTTATTTCTGTAGTATCCTGTTTGAGGGAAATAAAGAGTGCTGCTTGATGCAAAGTAAGGGGCGTTTTCCATGTTTGGGAATTAGCTCCAACATTAAGACCTACCAAACCATTTTAATGGTGTAACCTTGCATATAAGAAGTCTCTAGACAGGTTCTTGAGCCTCTTTGAGCTTATAGTTGTAAACTGCTTAGATACCCCATAGCACGGTATGAAGCAGTAAATAAATGAAGCTGCTTTGCTTTGCTTTCTTTTTTGGTTGTTTCACTTCATGTTCAGGAAACCTGCAGGTAACGTATGGCAAACCTTCTTCTCAAGGCAGTACTTTGCAAATTCCAGACATCATATTCTATAAATCTCAACATTACTAAGCAATGCTATCAGTCACAAATGGCTGGATACTCTTGGCTTACCCAAGAGAAAAAGGGTGTTTTTTCAAAACAATTTTATATCATTGGGGAACACTATCAGTAATAATAGAAGCCCAATATGATTGTAAATATGTGATTTTTGAACAAGTCAAAAACAACCCAAAATGTCAAGAAGTGACATGTCAGATGTGAGATGTCAAAATGTCAGATTCAAAATGTTTTGAATTTCTCTCTCTCTTTTGTCTATCCAGTCAATGGACTAGCCTACTATGTTTTCTTAATCTAGTCATGGCTCTTGTCCATATGAATTGTCATTTTATTTTATTTTGCATCCATTTTTAAATAGCTAATGAAAATAAAATGTCAGTCCTTGGAATTAAAAGTAAGGATTACATATCTGAATATTCATATATGATAAACAATAGCAATGCTTGTGGAACTTGGAAAAGTAGCAGTTGGGAAAAACATTTCAAAACTAGCCTTCCACCAAATGAATTAGTTTTCTAAACATAGGACACTTTTTGCACAGGGAAGCCATATAATTTACATATGTGTCTGCTATTTAAAGTTGTGTAGTTTCTATTGGAATGTACTACATGATTCTGCTAAATCTAAATGATATGGAAATAAATTTCAGAAGTTATTGTACCTATGCATTTTATATCTTACACATACTGATTTCTCATAATTACGTTGTTTTTAAGTGGTTTAGTTTCTTTAAAGTATTCAAATGTACCATATTCTGGCAAATAGTAATTTTGGTGAATAGATTATAGTCTGTCTCATTGGTTGTTTAACCCATCCAACATTTAAATTATCCCTTACAGAACTAAAGGCAAAATATTTTACATATCTGTGACAGCATTCATAATTGTAATATGGCAAGCAAGATAAAATATTATTTTTTGTATTATACATTTTGCTTTTTAAAGCACATTAATAGAATGATCCATAGTCAAAAAACTCTTAGTGCAGGTTAAACAAAAGATTGAAAGTTAAGACTTTCCAGCTAATTAAATACAACATACATTATATTAGCTTTGTGAGCAGTGACAGGTCCAAGCTTCTTTGAATCTCTGAAAGACAATTTATCTGTTACATTTTTTCCTAAGGAACAGCAATTACATTAATTGGGAAACAAAAGTATAGTCTGTTGTTCTCTTTATTTTAGTAATCACTGCAAATCTCAAGCATTAATTAAGACAGTTCAAGGATACTGTGTTGACTCAAAATTTTACTGGGCTACAAAACTACAGCAAGAAAACTAAATAATGTTAACCCATGAATGAGTTATTTGTACTGTGCAAAACCCAGCCATAAGTAGGTTCTTTTGAGCACCACTCTGATATGATGGAAGAAAGTGGAAGCATGTGTTTAATTATCTTATTAAAATAAGTGGAATTGAAAATATTTTATTTCTGAAATTAAGCTCCTGATACTAGAATTATTATCAGATGTATCTGATAACAAGAAGCTGTAGCAGCAGCAACAACAATAACAATGGACTCACTTGAAGTGCTGTTTTGGATCCAGAGTTGTGTATAAAAGGAAAAGATTCTAGGTAGAACCTTTTAATTGTTCTGCTTCCCTTAATCACATGCATGTGTGGTGGTTATGCACTATAAGTCCCTCTGTTATTTTCAAAAGGATCCTACCCATAATAAAACTGAGCATGAACAGGCTTTGCATGAGAACTGGAATCAAGTCTAATCCTCTGTCATGCAGAATTTGAAGTGTTAAGTTTGAAAACTATTTCAATAATTTTAAATGTTAGAATTTTTTAAATTTATTCTTTACCACTAAAATTGCTAACTGAATTTTTATGATTAGTTAAATTATTGTTCAATAACTCAATATATAAAATGTTCATTTACAAAAAAAATTGCACGGATTTTTTTTTTTTTTACTATTGGCTTTAAAGTTATATTTTCATTTTGGCATCTTCAAAAATACTGTTTTTCTCATTTTAAAGTTGCTTTCCCAGATGGAACATAAAACCCATAGTATAGCTGTTGTGTTGGGATGGTGGGACCTCAGACTGTTAGTGTTAGAGGTGCTACTGGATTTCACTGTATCTTTTTATCCAAAAACAGCCTCTGGGCCTCTGCAGACTGGCCCAAAATGCCAGCCTAGAGGCACAGTTGGGGGGGGCAGCTGCACACCAGCCGCCCCAACCCCACACTGATGCTGTCCTGACACTGTGCGCCATTATGCATGGCGCATGACATCAAAACGCCCTTCCAGTATAGCATTCTGACACGCTTCAGCAAAAAGGGTGCTGAACAGCCACACGCTGGCTCTTAGGGCAGCCTTTTGCTACCCCTGAAAGGAGCTTCATTTTGCAGCTCTTTTCGGGGCAGCAAAAGGGAGGATTGGGGCCACAGCATAGGGTTTCTGTGGCCCTGATCCACCGCTTCCCAGGGAGGCACAGAGCTGCCTGTCTGCAGGCCCCCTAACATGGTTGTCTTTTGAATAGTTTAACATGCACACTGTTCATTTACTTTCCAATGGCAAAGCAAAGCAAAGCAGCTTCATTTATATACCACTTCATATCACTCTATGGGATGTCTAAGTGGTTTACAACTGTAAGCTCATTGCACCTCAACAGCTGGGTACTCATTTTAGCGACCTCAGAAGGATGCAGGCCTGAGTCTAGCCTGAGCCCTGGCTAGTATTGAACTCAAAACCTTGTGGTCTATGAGTGAGTGGCTGCAGTACAGGCATTTAACCACTGCACAACCAGGACCTTGTTTATTAAAGGATTTTAAAAAAAGGATGTCAAAGGAGGGATGGAAATTATGTATCCCTTCAGAAGCTAAGAAAAGGCAACTTCCAGCATTCCCCACCATTGAGTGTGCTGGCTAGGACTGTTGGGAGTTGTAGTTCAACAACATATCCAGGATCACTTATTCCTATCCCTGTAAGTTAGTAAGGAATGATTGGTTAATTTTTGCTTGAGGACTTGGATACAACACAAGTGCATTAATAAACGGCTTTCTACAAAGATCAGTCAGTGAAAGGGGAGGACTGTAATACCTTTGGGCCTATGCAAAACTTTTTTTCTGTGTAACTGAATGACTGCATGTTCTCTGCCTCCCTATCAGGAAATGTGATCTGCAAAGAACAGTTTTGCTCATTTAACTGAATAAGACTTACAGCAAAGTTGATTTTTAAAAAAACACATAGAGAGGGATGAGAGAGTGATCTAACTGTATCTTTTGGCTCCAACTTTACCATACCATTCAAAGTGTATGATCTAGTGAAGAATGGGGTGAGGGTGAAAAGCAGAATGGGAAGTTCGTAAATCTGAGGGCAGGGAACTCTCAAATTGACAATCTGTAAATTGTTCTGAAAGCTGTTGTAGCTGAAGAGATGGATATAAATACTCTAAATAAAAAGCCAAGAAGGTTCAGTAAAGCTGGAGCCATTACTTTGGATCCCAACAAGTTGTTTATCTAAACTCATGTCCTTACATGACTACTGGTAGGTGTGGGGGGAGCAGGAGGGTGATGAAAACTTTCTACTTTATCATCCAGGTGCACCCCACTATGTGAAAACAATGGGCCTTGGCAGACGACTAATAAAGTCATCTCCGAGGCAGGGAAGAGGAGGGGCAGCCGCACGAGCGGTGCCCCTTCCTCCTCCCGAGTTTGCCCTCAGAGCTGCCAGCCCTCTGCACGGCCAGTGCTCCGGGGGCAACCTCCCGCCGCAGCATCTTCACACGCTGCGTCGGAAAAGCCAGGGAAAATGTGCCCTACGCGTTTAGGGCGCACTTTACCTGACTTCTGAAAGGAGTGCTATTTTTGCGCTCCTTTCAGGGACGCCGTTGGTGCGCCGTGGTGCGGATGCCGCAATCCCGCAGCACACCATCCCAGGGTGTCTGCATCCCCCCAATGTCAACACTTCAGGGACATAAAGAAATATAATAGAATTTAATTCTGTCCTACCAAACTCCTCAAATTCCATGACCTACAGCAGATGGATAGAAAGCAGAAATGGGAGGACAACAAGGAGAAATCAAAAAAGGACTTTTCTCTTCAATTGTTCACCAAATCCCAGCTCTTCAATGAGTCCCCATCTATTCTTGTACTATGTTCGGCTGTCTAGGAAGAGATATATATGATGCATTACCTCAAATCCTAATCCTTCCTCTCCTTAGGGCTTCCTGATTTATTGAGGGCTTGTTCCTACTATGATTTAAAGTGAATTACTGATCGGGTTATATGACCGTCCTTCCCACTTAAAACTGGTTCCAATCCTACTGTGTTCAGTTACAATCGCAAGGAATCAAAAAACCTGCTGTTTCCTGACTAGTTTTTTGCTGGTTCTTTTGAAAAGAATTGATTCCAAAGTGTGTTCAACAGAGAGAATGACGGATCTGAATCACATCATTCTGGGGAGGGACTAGTGGCAAAGGAGGGTTTACCATCTCTCCTCAGTTTTTGTGAAATCATCCATTCCCCCTCCCCCCCAGTGCTGCCATTGTGCTTGTGGTGTGACCAATGGGCGCATTTTATATATATGGGCAGCACTGGGAGAGGAGGGGGAATGGCTGATTTCCCCAAAACTGAGGAGAGATAGTAAACCCCCTCTGCCGTTAGTCCCTCCCCAAAATGATTCAATTCAGATATATACTGTCTCTGTGTATATATATATATATATATATATATATATATATATATATAGACAGAACATGTGATCCATTGTATTTGTAACTACTTGTAATTACGGGCAGACTGCAGCTCAGCAAGGCAAGTAGTTGCAAAACCAATGGATCACATATCCAATCATTTTTATTTTAAAAATATATAGTTCCCAAGCTGGTTCGCTCAAAGGGAAAATGATGTGCTTGAGCAGCCTGGGTTGCTGAGGGGCAGAGAAAGTTTCAGTTACTAAAGTCACCTCACTCAGCACCTGGAATGGCCCCATCCTCACTGTGTTGCCGCTTGCATAAACGATGATACATAGATAATTGACATGCATTTTGAAGCAGCATAAACTAGTGGGAACAGCAATCTGTTGGGAAGCCAAGACCTAATTTTTGGGAATTTATAATTAGCTCAAATGAGAGAGGGAAGCGCCCAACTTCACTTCTAGGACCTTATCTAATTGTCTAAGGGAGACGTAAGAATTCTGGCTGGGAAGACACTGAAACGGACCAAGCTCCAATTAAAGTCTAAAATATTTATTTATTCATCTGGGAGGTGAAAAAAACATGCATTAAATGGAAGACTTTGATTGACAGTAGAAAAAATGGTGGTTGTGATTTGCCGGATTTGGAGACATAGGGCCTAAGCAGACTGCCAGAAATAGTGCACATTAAA
>JAIPUX010001232.1:31726405-31747675 GCA_020142125.1 Phrynosoma platyrhinos
GTCCCTCTCCCTTTTCTTGGCTCTCCACTTGTGGCTGGCTGTGCCATTATCCCTGCTGTGGACAAAGGTAGCCCCGAAGTGGAGAGCTGTGGATGTCTGCAGCTGGTTAAAGTTCTCCTGGGAAAATGGTGCTGGAATGTGTGTGGGGGTCCAGCTTAAAAGTGAAACTTTCCCCTGTATCCCTTTAACAGAATGTCAACATCTGCTAGCAACAGTTTCACATTCCCGCTCTGGCGCATACTCACATTGTACATTAGGGTTAGCGCTAGGGTTCTGAAACAGACGCACCTGCGGCGGTTCGCCCACACCTGAACCCTCGAAAACGCTTTGATTTGAGGCTTGTTTCAATGAGCACATGCTCCTCAAGGGCCGCTCCTTGTACACATGCATCCACACCACTGATGGCAGCTTTTATGTGGGTGAACCTCCATCGCTGCATCCTGACGTCCCGTTGAAAGTGTGCATGTTTCGGGAAGGAGCGGAAAAAAGTGGCTCATTTTTAAAGCGCACTTTCACGGGAAAGTCAAGTAGAGGGCGCTTTTTTCGCGTGCGTCATGTAAAGACTTTGCCTTCAGGTCAGCCCCAAAACAACCCTATTAGCTCGTCTTCTTCCCCCTACAGTCACAAAACAAAATCTGCTGGAAGAAATGCAGGGAGGCAGAAACCCTAGCTCTCATTCCTCCTTCTTAGCTCCCATTCCTCCTTCTTGGGTAAGGTCTTATCTGTGTAGTTCTGCTATTTACATATATGTCAAAATCATATGCATTCACACTGTGGGAAAACTGTTTCCACATCATTGCAGTTGCAAATGAAGGGGCCCAGTGATAAAGTAATGAAAATGGCAACATTTTCCCTGATCAACAGATCAACTGTTATGGATAACAACATTTTCCATATTAAGGAGATTATCACATTACTAATAAACCCGGTTCACCTCTTCCAAATTAAATTCGAATTCAGGATATAGCTGGATATTACCACATGAATTTTGCCACTGTTGCTGCCTCCTGACTGCATCCTTGCAAAAATCCAGCTAAAATCCACCTTCACCTGGCATCTTTCCAAAGTTGGGAGCTTCCTGGCTTTACAAATCAGCTAGCTGAGGGTGGATTTTAGCTGAATTTTTGCAGAAATGCAATTGGGTGGTGGCAATGGCAGCAAAATTCATGCGGTAACACCTGGCTGCATCTTGAATTCAATTTCAACTCAGAAGAGGTAAATCAGGTTTATTAGTAATACAATAATCTCCTTATGCTATGTAATCTAAGGCATGTTTATGAAAAGAAGTAGGGCTTCTTCAAGAAAAGTATGATTTGGATAGCACATTAATTTGTCATAGTTTAATTCAGGGGTAGGCAACCTTTCTCCTTTAAGGGCCGAGGGACTTTAGCTCCCAGAATCCCAGGAGCTATTGGCCAACATGGGACTATTGGCCAACATGGCTGAGGCTTCTGGGAGCTGATGTCCCTTGGCCCTTAAAGGGGAAAGGTTGCCTACCCCTGGTTTAATTCATATTAAGATCTTACTAAGCTAGTGCATATTAAGTTATCTTACAGGCCAGAAGCTTTGCCTCGTCAAGCCTCAAAGTAGCACTAAAACACTGTGGTGAAAGTTTAGTAGTTAGCTGACCCTATCCAGAGACTGTCCAATATTAGAAATCTGGATGTGTGTGTGTGTGTGTGTGTCTCCATCATGGAAATGGACTAAAGAATGAGTGTATTGCATGAGAATATTATACAGAAAAGTATACCAACTTCTTATAAAACTATTCTGCCTTGTATATTTGCCAACCAACTGAGAAGAAACTCATTTCACTTGTTGGTTTAACTTTTGATCTTGCGATGATAACTCGATGTTCTGAAGGTTCTTCTATCTTTTTTTTATATGCTCTTCCTTGTTTATGTCAATATGCTTTCATATTTCCTGCCAATCTATTTCACATATTCATGTTACACATGATATGCTTCATTTTCACTGAGATACATATAAGGAGGATTAATACCCTTCTGTGTCCAAGATTAATATAGCCTTGCACAAGAAAACTGGACAGAATAGCAAGTCAGCTTTTGAGACACCATTTGTCATTTGCTGTGGACAACACAATATTCACATAAATTTTACCAAGATAGTACCCATGGGTGCTTATGAATTTACAATTTCCTCCACTATAATCATATGTATCCTCCTTTAAGTAACTGGTTCTTTCCATTTATCACAGAGCCTCACCCAATAGTCATATTTCTCTGCTGACACCAAAGCCATGCTGCTAAATCAGCTAAAAATAATTCTGTATGGAGTACATTCAGGGCCTCCTCCCTCCAAATATATTTTCAACCTCAGTGTAATTCATTCCTAGATTTAATAGTAAACAAAAAATCAGAAGTATCTCTGTACCTGTTCTTCAGAAAGTCCTGTACATTTCCCTGAAGGCAAAGCTGCAAGGAAGGAGGACTGTTGTCTACCACCTAGTGGTAGACAACCTGAAATACTTCCTTCTTACAACAAATATAAAAGTCACATCTGTCATATTTCCACAATTATATGGGAGGGGATGTGGGCAATTTAAGGATAATCTCTTGCAGTGCAACTTTTCCCCAGTAGTTGCAAGTAGAATAAACACGGACTAATATATAGTAAGATAGTACCCATTAGTGATGATTATTCGTCATGTTTCACTAAAAACTCAAATTATTCATCATGTTTCACTAAAATCTCAAATTATTCGTCATGTTTCACTAAAAACTTGAATTGCTGATTTCTCATTCCCTTTAATTGTTTTATGAACGAGCTGAGAAATCTGCCACATGATTGCATAGGTGTGAGAATTTTCACATGCTTCAATTGCAAATGAAGTAAAAGGACAGGAAATTCCTTTTGAAATTCATTGTTCCAGACTGTTTTATTGTTTTATAGTATCATTGCCATAAAGTACAAAAGTGTGTTAATTTCCACACTCAAGTCAAATACAATGCTGTCTTGCCCATAAGATGTTGAAATTGTGTGTTGCTGTTGTTTTTGCAATTTCTGGATTCCCATTTGGCTGGGAGTTGCAGTCCAACAACATCCAGATCTTGGAAGCTAGGCAGAGTCAATCAGCCTTGGTTAGTACTTGGAGGGGAGACTGCTAGGCAATAATGCTAGGTGCTGTAGGCTAGCTTTCAAAGGAAGGAACTGGCAAAATCATCTTTGAGGATTCTTCACCTAAGAAAACCCTAAGAAACTCACAGGCTCCCCATATGTTTATGGGATTCTTGAAGGCTCATGTGTGTGTGCACGCACACACACATTCTCACTCACTCACACTTTGTTATTTTTGCAGCCCTTGTAATCACATATATGGCCCTGTAGCACCAGAGGGGCAAACAGATGAATCCTAGAGAGCACTACTTGCATTTTATATAGAATCCTAGACTTGGAAGGGACCCCCAAGAGCCATTCAGCCTGACCTCTTTTGCCATGCAGGAATACATTGAATGCTAAAGTTGCAAGGGACCCCAAGGGACATCCAGTCCAACCTCCTTCTGCCATGCAGGAATACACAGAATCCTAGAGTTGAAAGGGACTCCCAAAGGCCATCCAGCATATGTGTGTGTGGTGTCAGCACACACACCCTCAACTAGCATAGCTTCCTTGATCTGAATGTTGTTGGACTATAGCTCCCAGCATTTTTTTCAGCATTGGCTACACCAGCTAGAGGACGCTGGGACTTACAAGCTAACCATACCTGGAGAGCAATATGTTACAATAAGGTGTATAGCTTCTATCTCCGCCTACAATGATACCCAAGATTTCTAATTAAAGTGGCTGCAAATTTGCAATAACTGAAACTCCATCTTTAATGAGAACAATGGTGTCATTGCTGTCCATATTTCCTCTGAAGATAGGTATGGGAAAAGAAATAATTCCAGTACCAGTATATTGCTGTGAGGTCTGACAGTTCTAATGCAACTTTGAAATGTGAAGTTTGGCTAAATTAACTTGGTCTCTGATGGGCAATCAAGGGTCATGAATGCTACAAAAGACATGCTTACATGAATGCCCATTTGAGACCAAGTTGTTTTGGTTAGAAGGGATGCTGTAAAGGGTGCAAAGAAGTCCTGGGAGAGGACAAAGAAAGTCAAATATTAAGGACAGGTTATGCATTGTACCTCTTTAAAGCTTGCTCAGCTGATATGCTGGACGACTGAGGGAAATCAGAAGAGGATTATGTGAGAGAAAGAATGGCTGATACCTCTGCTATCTGCAGTTTTATGCATTCCTAATCATCTGTTCTATCACTGTGTTCCCCCATATTAATATTTTGGTAGTATAGGGAGTGGGATGCATGTGGCCCACTGCCAAACTACCTGTGGACACATGTGTCCTACTAAATTTGTTTTTGCAGCCCCTGACTTTTCCAGTCTCTCCTGGCTATACTTTTGTGACAATAAGAAAGGTGAGCTGCCTCTCTTGAAAGGCTCCAGGAGAAAGACTTTGGCTTTTAAATAGCTTACATTTCCCCTGCACTATTTAATGTGCCTCCCAGAAATCCAGAATAGATTTGTTTGGGACATTTGGGGCAATCCATGAGGTCCTCAAAAGCCCAAGGGGCCAAAACTGCCAGCCCATAACCCACCACAAATGCAGCTGTCAAAGGTATCAGCCATTATTTCCAAACTAACTTAGTCTCAAATGGGCAATAATGTAAGCATGTCTTTTGTAATGTTCATGGCCCTTGATTGCCCACCTGAGACTGAGTTAATTCAACCAAATTTCACATTTCAAAGTACCTATCTTCAGAGGAAATGTGGATGGCAATGACACCATTGATCCTATTAAAGATGAAATTCCAGCAGTTGCAAATTTTCAGCCACTTTAACCAGAAATCTTAGGAAGGAATCATGAGTAACATTTTGGGTGGAGGTAAAAGCTATACACTTTATTGTAACATATGGCTCTCCAGATATTGTTAGATTGCAATTCCCAGCACCCTCTAGCTAGCATACCCAATGCTGAGAAATGCTGGGAGCTACAGACCAACAATGTCTGGATCATGGAAGCTGTGATAGTTGAAGATGCGTGTATGGACACCACACACATATGCTAGATGGCCTTTGGAAGTCTCCTTCCAACTCTAGGATTCTATGTATTCCTGCATGGCAGAAGTGGGTTGGACTTTATGGCCCCTGGAGGTTCTTTCCAACTCTAGGACTCTATGTATTCCTGCATGGTCAAAGGTGTTGGGCTAGATGGTCCTTGGGGGGTCTCTTCCAACTCTAGCATTCTACATATTTCTGCACGCCAGAAGAGGATTGGAATGGATGGACCTTGGAGGACTCTTCCAATTCTAAGATTCTCTGTATCCCTGCATGCACTTTCAAGAAGCCCATCAACGTATGTAGCCCTGTGACTTTCCTAGGGTTTTCTTAGGTAAGAAATTCTCGAAGGTTATTTTGCCAGTTCCCTCCTCTGTAAGCTAGCCTACAACACCTAGAATTATTCCCTGGTGGTCTCCCTTCCAAGTACTAACCATGACTGACTGACCCTGCATGGCTTCCAAGCTCCAGATGTTTTTGGACTGCAGCTCCCAGCATTTCTCAGCACTGGCTACACCAGCCAGGGAATGCTGGAACCTGCAGTCCAACAATAGCTGGACTCCATAACTCAGTTCAGTGCAGTGTATGCGCTGAAAAGAGCAGGATAGAGAAAGAAAATTCAAGCTTGGAAAAAGGTTGGGCTATAACTCCTACAAACTCCCTTGTAGCTATAGGACTTATAGACAAAACTGAATCTCAACACCTCATTGACAAGACAGCTCTACATTCACTAGTGTGTGAAAATTCACACCCTCTTGCACCCCTGAGGTTTTATTGCAATGATTCCATAAAGTAAATGACTGAGCTTCAAAAGAAATTTCCTGCCTCTGATTGGAATGGCTGATCAGTGACCATTGTGAGAGATAAGACATTGTAATTATTTCACACTTTTCATGTGGGGAGAAAAGTAATTTTATTGCCCACTATTCTTCAGGCATGAGAAGAATTATTCTGTCATTTTACAACACTAGTATCCATGGGTGTTCATGAATTTACAATTTCCTCCACTATAATCATATGTATCCTTTAAGTAACTGGTTCTTTCTATTTGTCACAGAACCTCCCTCGTTCTTCAGGATTAGAAAAAGAAGTCCTGTATATTTCCCTGAAGGCAATATCAGTCTACACTGTCTCCAATAGCAGTCTGCACTGGCACTACCACAATAATCACATTTGGAAATGACATGGATGTAATACATAACATAGATGGTAATGCAGAGACAAGACCCTGCCACATACACAGATGCCAACTCTATCCCTACATCTGTTCTGGGAGTAGCATTACCGGAGTCAATAACATCACTCACAACATCAAAGATATATTTACCTGCTCTTCCTCCAATATTATATATGCCATCTTGTGCCAGCAATGCCCCTCTATACTCTACATTGGAAAAACAGGACCACCTCTATGCAAGACGATGAATGGACACAAATCCCACATTAGAAATGGAAATACCCCAAAACCAGTTGCAGAACATTTCAACTTTCCTGGACAAACAGTAAGGGATTAACAGGTTGTGGTCCTTGAAAAAAGGAAATTACAAAGGAAGACTAGAAACATAAACTGCTGAATGAAATTATATTCCAGTAGCAGCAGTATGAACAAGGACAATGGCTACATGGCACACTACATATATTAATATAAGAGTCCTCATTACTGCACATATATAACAAACACAATTTTCTCAGAGAGAGTTTTGATCCCAGGGAAACTGACCTTTAGTAAGTAGATTTATTGCTTACACACATGACTAACAGACCACTATAAAGATCTAGAAATCTCCATCACCTTGCCCAGCCCTTTGAAAATTTATATCCATGAAAGTTCATGCAAAAATAAAATCCAGTTAGTCCTAAAGGTGCTGTCACATTTCCTTTTCTTTTTTCTCCACATTCCTTCATTCCTCCTTGGGTTAATCCTGCCATGATTATTGTGATGCGGGGGGGGGGGGGGATATGTTGTGTATTATGTCCAGGCTATGTATGATCCAACTTTGATGTATAGTATTATACTATGCAGGGTTTCAACTGGAAGGTATGATATTATATCATGATGCTTAACTTGGATGTTTCTTTTTGTATATCGCTATGCTGTGGAATGACAAGAATATAAAGAAGGGTTTACATCATGTGCTAACTGATATGTGTTTGAAACAAACCTAGTCATCTGATGCTTTGTGTGGAACTGTTGATAAGTTTGTTGACATGTGTATGTTTTGGATATATATAGCTATAAATAGCTATAGATTTATGATGATGTGATGCATGGCTCCTATTACCTGGTATACTGTGTGGAAAGTGGTTTGTATTATCTTTGGGGGGGGATACAGGTTTGTTACATATATTAAATCCTTAGGTAAACTAATGTCAGTCATATTTAATTATAGACTCATTATTGGTTTGTAATCCTGTTAATTACACAGTTTAACATAACTTTAGGGAGGGGGTTGAGAGGGCAGTGAAATAGCCTTCACTGAATATTGTGTTCAAAAGGAATGTGCAGGAGTTTTTTCTCTCTCCAGCTGCTAGTCCACTGTTACCAACTTATTTTGATGATTATAAAAGACAGGCAAAGACAGCCTGGGAAAAAGGGGAAAACAATCCAAGATGAACTAATTATTTTGAGACCTAGGTTTCACTTTGAATCCACCAATTTTCTAAGGCAGAGCCAATGATTCTGGTAAGCTTAGATTGCTGTATGTGTTCTTAGCCATTAGTTCTGTCTGAAACATTATACTAGAAACATCACTCTCTGATTTCAGAAATAAAGCTTTGCTGTTTTACTACAGAAAGTTGATTTACAGAGTTGGGGGGACAGTTCAAATAGATCATGACACTTATTGTATTGGAAATGACAAGTCATTCAGTCCAGTGAAGTTTGGAGAAATAAATATTCACACATTTTAAACAATAAAAATTGTTTTAACACATCCCCCTGAAAAAAATTGTCAATTGTTGTGAAATCTTTCACCCCTGTGTGAGCATGAAAAATAAATCAAGCATTTCAATTTACTTTCTCATTTTCATTGGTTTATCTGCAAAAATATTTTATTCATGGGGGGGGAATACACCACACATATTTTAAAATATAAAATATAGTGTTTTGTGCAAAACAGGATTATTTTCTGAACAAAAGAACTTAGCAAAAATTTTGCAGAAGCTTCCGAAAATATAACACTGCACAAAAAAAAAATCTTACAACTTTGTTCAGTGGGAAGAAGAATTTATTTTTACAAATAAGAGCAAGATAAGTGAAGCTCTACACCCCAGCATAGTTTGGAGAGAACAGTTGACTGGACACTATAAAGTTGGATTTGCATGTTTCTGTAGATGTACATTGCCCAGGACATTCTTTTGAAAACTGAAAGATGGATTAGAAGTCATTTTAGATAGAAAACATAAACACATGAATCCAGACTTTATGCTGCTTGAAGAAAGATTAAGTGCTGTCCATTTATGTTGGAGAAGCAGACAGTAGATTTGGTCCTTCTCTTCATCTACAAGTTCAAGGAATGTATGATGAAAATTTGTAAAGATATATATATTATTTCTTTATTAAAATAATTATATCCTGTCTGTTTCATTGGAGCTCAGGATGGTATACGAGTAAAATAAATTTAAATGGTTTAAAACAATTTAAAATGTAAACAATCAAAGAAAATGTAAACAGTCTACAGCATAAAAAGTTTTAAGGAGCAAATAAATAAATAAATAAATAGGTTTCAAAGGTTAAAACAGTTGAAAGGCATTTACATTTCTGAAGCTGTCAGTTGGGCTCCCAAGGATTTGATACAAAGACATATTTTAAACTTATGTCAGAATGACATCAGTGTTTGTGCCATTCAGGCCTTCAAAGAGAGGGCAACCCAGAACCAGGGGTCCACAACACAGAAGGCCTTCTCCCATGTCCTCCCATAATGTATTGTTCTCACTGGTGAGACCCAAGTAGGATTCACCAGACCTCAATCCTCAGGAAGCCATGTATTGGGGAAGGTACTTTTTCTGTATCTTGAGTCAAGGCTGGTTAGTGCATTGAATGTCATCACCAACATTTTGAATTCAGAACAGAAACATGTTGGCAGCCTGTAATAATTAACAGTACAATATACCTGCTCGGATTTTTTTAGGTTGATTTTTTGATATGTTTCCCTTTCCCTTGCACCAAAATTTAATAGTGTCTTGTAGTTCTAACTTTTCCCTACAAAAATATATAACAGTGTCAAATACAATGCATGTAGAAACATAGTATTCAAAAATGCTATATTCAAATACATTCACAAATATGTTTGTTGAACTCCCCTATGATTAGATAAGCTAAGTGGCCACAGGATGTGTTTAGCACAGAGATGTTTGATACATGCTGGTAATTACAATTGCTTCTCCTGAGACAGCACAAACCTAGGGAAATTTGGGGAATGACATTTTGCTGTTAATCACTGAAGAAAAAAGTCCCTGTATCTCAGTATTCTCTGTGTATTAAGGGGAGCAGAATGAATCATTCTAATTTATTCATTGAATTTCCTCTCTTCCTGCTCATGAATTCTATGTGATCAGATTACAACAGCCTCAGATTTATTTGTTGAGACTATTCATGAAATGATGTTAATGTGATTCTTTCTTGGCCTCCAGATTATTTGTAAGAAATCTTGATTGAAAACATTTTTTTTTCATAAAATTAAAATGGAAAAGAAAAACTATTAGTGCTCATTAGATTTCTCAAAACACCAGTTTTTCTCTCTCTCCCCCCCATTAATAATTCAGAACTTTCATGGACCACACTGTCACTTTAAAATTTCATGACTTAAAAACATATTCTCTGTGTGAATATTCAAAGATATTCACATGCCAACAAACCTTAATCATAACTGGAAGCTATCATTACTTAGGAAGAAGTAAGCTAATAACTTTGTGTTTCTTTTATTAACAGAGACACAGTTTGCTAACATTTTTGCTACATATCAAACAATACATAAATTAAAGGAAATGAAACTTAAGCTGCTTAGTCAAGTGCATCACTACAGGCAAAGGCCAAAGTTTTCAGCTGAGTGTCCAGGGCAAGCTTTGCTCACAGTGAGAAGCCAGGCCAGCCGCAGGAGCATTATACAGTCAGATGAAACTCACTGGGCCTTCATGTCTTCTGAAACCTGCACTATTAAAATATGTATTGAGAATGGATTAATGTGTCAATTTAATTTTAATTTCGTTTCCCCCCCCCCATTTGCATCAGCCAAATTCAACAGGTAAAGCAAGTACCTACATGTAGAGGGCAATTGTACATGTGCATCTGTCTATGTATAAAACTTTTGCATAAGACAAATCTGTAACTGCAATATGTCATCAGACAGTTAAACAAACAAACCTTACCATTTCACATAAAGTTGTAAATTACCCTTCCCTTATTGGACTACAATGATTATGAGATCCTCAATTTTTATTTTCATTAAAAAAAAAAAAAAAGGTCTGACAACCCTAATTGAACACTAATGTAGTTGAACATGCAGGAAGATTCCAATGGTACATATCTACTCATGAAATACATATCAGAACTCAGCACCTCCTTACAGTGATACCTCATTACAGTGTCCTTTCTGTCCCCAGATGCAGCTCTGGAGGGCTGGAGAACCCTTGGAGCCATGTTTTACCAGCACATGGATGAAGAGAGAAAAGGAAAAGGAGAGTATTCCAAAATTTAAACCAGCTAGACAGTCCAGTTATCTACTGTCTTTTATTTGCCAACATATGATTTGTTTCCATTCCAGATATGAAGATGTTTTCAACTTTGGCTAAGAAAGGAACTGAAATGAAATTCTTCCTGATCTCTCATCTATAGCAGTATTTCATGGCTATGAGTGGTACTGACATGCAAAAACAACATAGAGAAGCAAAGGTTACTGCATCCCCTCCCCAATTTTGCACATTATGCAAAAATGTGTAAAATCCAGTACTGAAAACACATAAAATATCTAGGAGACAGACCAAACAGACAAACAAACTAGAAAGAGAGAGAGAGAGAGTAAGTGAGAAAGAAAGAAATAAAGAAAAAAAGAAGGAAAAAAGTGAAAAAGAAACCAAAAAATCCTTGATGTCCAGTGGTTGCTGGTGGCTTGAAGTTTAGCATCTTGAATAGTACCTTTACAATTAATACTGAGGCCCAGAGTGAATTCACTGTCCCATTGCCATGGGAGCCACCAGCTCCCACCATTTCTTGTGGAAAGGAGGTTGTCTTGTTGAGCCCATTGTTTTATTACCATGTGAGGATGAGGATGCAGCAAGTCAGAATTTGCATTCCTTGTATCAGGACACTGACCTAAAGAATTCCTAACCTTGGCATGAGTTGATGCATTCATGTGAATAAATGAAAATGATAGCACTGGTCACATCTGTTGAATTATATGAGGTGCATGCAAGAAATATTAATATTTCTAAAAAAAAAAAAAACTGGTATTTTAGTTGAATCCTAGTTAGATTATGTAAAATGCATATGATGAACCCAGATCATGGGATATTTTAACCAAATGACCTTCTATTGCAAAACACAAATGAAATATGTAATTAAAATATTTGTGAAATGTGTCAGTAAATTATGAGCCTCAGATAAGACATTAATAAGCAAGATATTGAATAAACTGCTAAGCAAGTCATTCTACACATAAACAATATTAAAAATATACTTTGATGTTTTGTTTTTATCCTCAGCTATTTAAAATTCATTACATTAATCAGATGCTGTTAGCCAAATAAATTCTAGGAATATTCACACTGCTATGATTAACTCCTATAATCTAAAATTAATAAAGAGAGAATTCTAAACCTGGAAATTGTTGTGGCTGACCTGTCAGAAAAGAACATCTGCTTTGTTTGGCAAGACAGTCCTTCACCATAGTGGCATTTTTCTTTACTCAATTGATCTGCATGCAGACAGGAGATTAGACTTTTTCTTTAACTCTGGCCTCCTTCCAGTGGGTGTTGGGGGATGTTTTCCAGGTCTGGATTGGCTTTCCAGGCCTTAGGTGGGTGGGATGTCCAGGGGCTGCTTGGAACTATGTGTCCCAGCAGGCTATGTAGCTGGAAGCGCTTCCCCTTTGGCCTGGCTGGTGGCCTCACCAATTGATTGGGAGGCCGGGGGGTGGGACTTCTGTCTGCTCTCACTGCTGATTGGTGGACAGACCTATTTAAGGCCACATAGCTGGGGTGATTCTGGCCTGGTTCTCCCCTTCCTTCCACCATTCAGGTTCACAGGGATCATGGTGTGCTGTCACAGCTATCCAGGGGCACTAGCATGGGTCTTGGATCTGGTGGGCATGGCCTCCTGTGCTGCAGAGTACTGTATCCAGATTCTCACAGGGACCCAGGGATACTGGGGAAATTGAGGTGTTGCCATTGTGGGGTCAACTCCTGATCAGCATCCCCCGGTGACAAAGGGGCGAAGATATGGACATGTGATCAGTCAGTTTGTCATTCTGAGGCCTGGCCATGACCAGGCAACAAGGTTCATCAAGCAACAGGCTGGTTTTGTTGATGCCAGATCCAAACCCATGCATTTGGGCCAACCCTACCTCTCAGCTGTACCCAATAAAGCTGTGACCCTTTCCCTTCCAATTGTGTGGCCTAGTGTTTGCTCATATGACATCTCCCCTTCCCCTGCAAGTTACTGTTTGGGATTATAATTCCAACCAACAGGGCACTGATGGTCACACTGATATTTCAGGACCAAAATTTGGGACCAGAGATGAGCCTCTGTGATGTCTTAAGGCATTTCCAAGTGACATCACAGCAGTAACCCCTTCTGTAACCATGTTCTTCCTTTGAAACAATGCAAATATTTGTGTAATAAAATTTCCTAATGCTGGGGTCACATGATCTGTAAAATCACACCTTCTTACATGAGAACTCTTGAGCCTAGGATTGTTGGAGGAAGGTTATCTCTCAGTTCTACCAATCTCTCAAACACATTGTGTGAGAATAAAAATGAGGGTCTTTTTCATAGCTGCTTGCAGACTGTGCAGCTTACTTCCATTGGAAGCTAGGCTGGCTCCTTTCTACTCTCCTTCCACAGCAAGCTGATGCCTTTTTATGTAGATATGCTTTTAGCTATTATATCAGTATCATCACCACTAAACAATGTGGCTTCTAACTTTCAGTCTCTTGATATAGAATCAGGCACAGAGGGATATTACATAGTAGCTTCAGCCCAAATACCCTTGGATGGTCTATACCAGCCCAAAAGATCCATTGCTCAATGACATGACAAAGGCCCACAAGGGACCCAAAAAGACAACCAGTAGTGTATGTGTTAATTAGGGATTTAGTGGCTTAAGTGGTTAAGATGCTAACTCTGTTGATTGCAAGATTGGCAGGTTGGCAGTTCACCTTATCATGCAGCACTCAGGCCTTGAACTGTCAACCTTCCAAACTTTCAATTGTCAGAATTGGCATCTTAACCACTAAGCCACCACATCCCTATAGATATACCATTTGATCATCTTGGCTTCTATGGGTATTTTGGGCTTGGTCTGTTCAAGGATCCATTTGTTTGTAGTTTTGTCTGTCTATAGATATACCTATATCTATTTGTCTTTTTGACTTTCTATAGATATAGATATAGGGATTCAGTGGCTCAAGTGGTTAAGATGCTGACTCTTGTTTGTAAGATTGGCAGGTTGACAGTTCAAAGCCTGGGTGCTGCATGATAGGGTGAGCTCCCGTCACTAATCCCAGCTTCTGCCAAACTAGCAGTTCAAAAGCATGCAAATGCAAATAGATAAATAGGTACCACTTTGGTAGGAAGGTAAACAGTGTTCTGTGAAATCATGCTGGCCACATGATCACAGAGTAGTCTCTGACAATGCTGGCTCTTTGACTTAGTAACAGAGATAAGCAGTGCCCCCTATGGTTGGACACGACAACCTTGTCAATGGGGAATATCTTTATCTTTACCTTTAATGTATTTGTAAGCTTTATTTTTGTCTCCTTGGCACATAGTCCACCACCTACCTGTGGGACTACACTTCCATGTGTGCAGATTCACCTACAAATCTATACCAGATAGCAACATATACAGATATTGCTACCAGGCAAGAGTGTTGCTGTTGGGCATTTTTATTTGTCCGATGTCACTGTGAAGTTATTTATTCAACTATGTGACTGTAGAGAAGAAAGAATAACTATTAGAAAAATCTTATCATATCTCAGAAAATGTGCCTTCCCTTCACTGATTTTGCCCATGTATCTAACCAGTATTCTTAATCCAATGAAAATATTATAATAAAATCAAATGAAAATATTAATATTTGTAACATAATTTAGAAAGTGGAGGGAGGAGGGTATGAAAGAAATAATATCTGTCTGAAGAAACTCTGAAATCAGAGTATCCAAAACTGTGTCTCAAATACATCAGGGCAACTTCAGTCTTGGAGAATCTATTTTTCATAACAGAAATTCTATGGAGTTTAATTTACAAAGAAGATCTATTGGCACTGATTCTATGGCACCATCAGCATGAGTGGTGGTTTACAAAGTAACAAATAACATGGCCCTATCTCCAAAGAGATCAAAATCTAAAATTTGTCAGAAGGAAAAATAACAGTCTCCCTGCTCCTATTGTCCAAAACCTGATAGACAGAAGCACACTAACTACTGACCCTGTTTGCTATCAGAGCTAATAACATATTCAGTAACATGTTTAGTAATATATTGGACCTGCCCTTTACTCTACACAATAAACTGAACTGTTAATTGTTCTGTCTGTTCATTAACACCTACTTTGCAAAGCAGTTTTCATCTTCACAACAATTATTTTCAAATTCAGAACTTACAGCCTTACACCATCGGCACCTTCTAACATGGACATGAAACAGTAATATTGTCATCCATATTATCTGCATATAGGCATAATGCATAATAAGGAAAATACACGCTGGTGCTCACAGGGAAAATTAGGATAGCTTACTTATTGTGCTGTTCTGAATTCCTCAGTACTGATGGAGTGAAACCCAAACCACAGAATAGCATTTTTAAATACTGTGTATCCCTTTGAGGTCATGTGGCTTGGCTGTTTTGAGCCTGTCTGCTAGATTTATTTATCTTTGACCAATTAAAAGGTATTCAACTGACATACCAAGATAGCTGATATGACTCAGAATCTGAACAGAAAGTTGTTTCTACACTCTAAGTGTTAAGAACTCTTGTAACATCCCTTTTTATGAACAAAGTTATCTTAATTATTTGCAATCAAGTCAACAAATAGTTTACACCAAGCTGTTTATTACCAAAACAAACGACTCTACATTACATATGCCTACAGTTATCCACAAAGCTTCCTGCCAGTTGGAAAAAGATGCCACCCATAAGTTATCCTTTCATTTAACTTCAATTTGAAGGATGTTGTTAAAGCTATTTGAAAAGGATTAAAAAAATTCAGCATAGAATCAAAATCTATGACCATGTGAAACCCCAGTGACTCTTGCCTGCTTGATTCTAAATCAAGAGATTGAAAGTGAGGAGCTACTGAATTCAAGTTAGGTTGGAGCAGTTGTAGAGGTGGCTGGTGGGTTCCATACCAATGGAATGGAGAACTATTCCATATTTTAGGCTAATTTGTATAAAAAAATCAAATGGAGGAGAAAATGAAACCAAAGATTCAGCTAAAGATTCAAAGCCCAGAGGTTTAAGAGTTTAACTCTTTAAAAGTATGGTTTGGAATTTTCACCCCTACAACTATGTTGCTGATGCTGAATTAAAATTGCAACCTTTTTGAAAAATGAAGGTCCTTATCTTTAACACTTAATCTGGCAGGCTAGTCATGAATGGGAATGGACTGCTGCCACCACTCTCATGACCACTCTCTCTGACTGAACAATTCCCAGTATGATTAAGACACACAGAGATCAGATGCAGCAAGACAGAAGCCATCACTCAAGCTCCACTCTAATGAGTGATATGCCTGCCTGACATCAGCTATAAATATTGAAGAAGAGCTGGAATATAAAACAATGATGGGGGACATAGATGGAACTGAGATGGTGAGTAGGGAATTTGAAAAAGAGAAAGAAAAAAAGGAGGATGGTCAGAATGTGGAAATGAGCAGAAAGACCAAAGATGTTTCCAGAAAAGAACTAGAGTGGGCAGAACAGACTGTGAATGAGAGCTGGCAGAGAGGAACAGATGAAAGACAGGTGAATGTGTTACTATTCTAGCTCTCCCTCCACAGCCCCTGGGGGCTCAAAGGCAAGGGCTGGCCCTTCCCTGGCCAGGTAGATATGGAGCCTTTACATCATTACAACAAATTCCATGTACATGTTTCTCCTTATGCTGATATAGTTGTAGCTATTGGATTGAGTTGCATTTTGGATGATATATTTTGTGTGCATTTTGCAAAATGTAAGTCCTTGATTGCATGTCAGAAGATGAAAAGGAATTGCAGGGAAAAGTGAGTTGTTGCAGAAAGGACACCAGGACACACATAACTTTATTGAGTACAGCTGACAGGTAGGGTTGGCCCCAGTGCATGGGTCTTGATCAGGCATCAACCAACCCACCTTTGCTCAATGAACTCAAGTCACGGCCAGGCTTCAAGATGAGAGAAGGGGTAACTAACTGATCACATGTTCACATCTTTTCCCCTTTGCCACTGTGGGATGCTATTCAGGAGTTGCCCCCCACAATAGCAATGCCACACCAGTTCCAGCACCCCTGGGTTCCCATGGAACTCCCAATCTGTGCTCCACACATAAACCCACAAACCCAAATAAACTGGGGAGGGGAGGGAGAGCCAGGCTGGAATGTTGCCATTTGCCCCAGCCATGTGGCCCTTTATAGGCCCAACAACCAATAGGATTCCAAAGTGGGCAGAAGTCCTGGCTCCTCCCAGCCCCCCAGCCAATTGGAGACTCTGCCAACTGAGGCAAGGGGTGGGGCTTCTGACCACAAATGCCACTGTGACTTGTAGTCCTAGGCAGCAACTGGAGGTCCTGCCCTCCAACAACCTGGATAGCCAATCCAGGGCCCCCCAAAACCACCCCCAAAACCTCCTGGGAGTACTAACTCTTCCAAGTCAGACTGAGGAGCCTGCAGGCCTGACAGCTCCTCCCCAGCAATCAGGCCATCCTGGTAAGTTGGGGGACCCCATTTGCAGGAGAAGGTGAGATGTCACAGAAAGGACACCAGGACACACAGTTGGCAGAAAAAGGCTGCAACTTTATTGAGCACAGCTGATAGGTAGGGTTGGCCTGAGTGCATGGATCTAGATCTGACCTCAGTCAAGCCACCTGTTGCTCGATGAACCCAAGTAGTGCGGTCATGACTGAACTTCAGGATGACAGAAGGGGTAACTGATTGACCACATCTTCAACCCTTTGCCACAGGGGGAAGCTGTTCAGGGGTTGCCCTGCAATGGCAATGCCACACCACTCCCAGTGCCTCCAGGTCCCCAGGGGACTTCCAATCCTGTGCTCCACAGTACAAGAAACCATGCCCACCAGATCCACGACCCATGCTACCACCACAAAAGTTTGGTTTGTGGGCAGGATGCCAGGTATCTGTATAAGATCCAAACAGGGCACATGTGGCAGCTATGGAGCCCTCTCAGCACAATGGTGGGCTCTCTTCCCAACTGGTCACACTCAGACCTGTGAAGAACTAAGAACATAGTGTTTTCCACCAAGGTGACATCCTCCCTCCGTAGTGAGCTCTTAGTCCCATCCGACCTGGAGGAGGGAACCAGTTCACCCATCTGCAGTGCTGCAAAGAAGGCAGTGACAAAGGCTGCCCTGAAAAACCATGCCTCAGTTCTCGCATGGCAGACCCATGGGGAGAGCCTGAGAAGCAGTTTGAAACAAATGGGCTTCTTGCCATCCCCTTTTCAAATGGACATCCTCTTCCACCCCTCAGGACTCTCCTAACTAAGAAGGGTGCACAAGGATCCTGAAACCCCCCAGCCTTGGAAAAGAAAGAAATACCCTCCAAGTGGACTGACATTGTGTGAGGTGCCATGCCTGACACCCTCAACAAAACAAGGAATTGGAGGATGGTGTGGGACTGGACCAGCCAGTGCAATGCAAAAAGCTTTGAAACAGTCCTCCTGTATGCTCTGAGTATGGCTGGGGCCAGTGATGACAGGACACCGTACATCACAGCAAGTTTCTTATCTCCTACGGTTCCTCCAGGAAAGGTGTGGGTGATGGGTCTGCTCCAGGCACTAACTGCTGGAACCTGACCTCCTGAAAACGAGAGAGAGAATCTGCAATTTTGTTCTCAAGGCCAGGCACAAAATGGGCCTTGAACATGTTGTTGTTGTGTAAGCACAGCAAAACCAAACAGTGGACCAGTAGCATAACCCACACAGACTTGGAGGTTTGGTGGTTGAGGACACTGACCACTGCTTGGTTGTCACACCAAAAACAAACTGCTTTGTTGACAAAAGTTTCCTTCCAGAGGTGCACTGCTACCAAAATGGGGAAGAACTCTAGAAATGTTAGGTCCCTGAGGATGGCCCCTGCTCCCAGTGGGTGAGCCAACATTGGGTGCACCAGTAGGCCTGAAAAAAGCCCCAAAGCCCAACCTCCAGGCCTTGGCCCAAGTCCCAAAGTTGTTGCCACAGGGACACCCTGTTAAAATCCCTGAGGAATTATTCCCACATTCTGAGGTCCTCTTTAATGCCTCTGGTGAAGTGGATGTGGTGGTGACTGCCCTGACCCCCACTATGACCCTGGCCAGCTGTCCACAGAAAGCTCTCCCCAGGGAAACCACCCTGCATGCAAAATTGAGGTGATCTAGTAGGGTCTGGATCTCTCTGAGGGTGACTTTCTGGGCTGAGAGGGTGACCTGTATCATGTAGAGGAAGGAGATGAACTTGTCATCTGGTAGGCAAGAGACACCAGCCACTGAATCCAGCTTGATTCCTAGGTATGTGAGGGAAGACATGGGGCCCTACATCTTTTCCACCACTAGCAAGACCTCTAGCTCAGTAGTCAAGGCCTGGAAAGTGGACAAGAGTTTTGCACAACCTTTACCTTCAGCCTCCCTGATGAAAAGGAAGTCAGCAAGGTAATGTGTCACCAGAGGGTACATAGCACGGCCTTTCACCTCCCACTCCAGGAAGGAACTGAAGGTCTCAGAAGCTACGCAGCTGATGGAGCAGCCCATGGGCATGACCTTGTTGAAATGCCATTGCTCTTAAAATTTGAAATCAAGGAGGCAAAAATCATTGAGGTGGACAGGTAGCAGTTGGAAAGGCTTCCCGACCATCCACCCGAACAAGCCGGACAGCATAGTCAAATGATGCATAATGTACCAAGCAAAGCTCAGGGGGGATGGCATCATTGACAGATTACCCTGGAATGTATGAAAAGTGGTGAATGAGGCAAAATTCAACCAGCACTTTCTTGGGCACCACACCTAGGAGGGAACCCTCAGGTTGGGCAAGGGGGAAAAGGAAAGGGGCCCGCCACCCTGCCAACCTCCCACTCCTTCATAATTTTGTTCTTGAAGACCTGACACATGTTTCGGGCTGAGGTTAGGGGCATTGGAGACCACCTGTGTGCTCACAGCAGGGATTCTGAAACCCTGGGTGAAGCCTTCCACAAAGAAGGCAATCACTTTCTTGTAAGGATAGTGTGTGAGGAGTGGCAGCAATGTGGAAGGGTGCACAGGGATGGGAGCAAGACTAAAAGACAGCTGGGCAGCCTCTGCGGACTCATTTTGGAACACACAACCCTCCAGTTCTGGAGCCAGAGGCTTCCTCCTGCTTTCTGGAGGCTGCCTGGCTGGGGCATCCTTGGAAAAAGGGCTGATGGGCACTGGTCAAACAGGATCATGCAAGCTTGACCTGAAGGCCCCAGCAGAGTTCTCAGCAATGCTCAAACTTACAATGGGCCTGGACACATTTTCCCAAGTTAACTCCCAACAAATCAGCCTGAAATGGTCCTTCTCCATCCACTTTGATGTTCCCCCTTCCCTTGAAGCCAGATCACATTGCTGATGAGGTCTCACCTAGCATTGTATTGCTAGCTTTGGTGTGTTATTATTTTAAATGTGTTTTAAATCATCATTATTTAATTGTATTTTAAGGGGGGTGGGATTATGGGACATGGATGTATATTTTAAAGTTGTAAGCTGTCCCAGTTGCATTGCACAGAGGGGCAGGATAAAAATAAATTATTATTATTATTATTATTATTATTATTATTATTATTATTATTATTATTATTAGTAGTAGTAGTAGTAGTAGTAATAGTAGTAGTATTGTTGCTGTTTTGGGATGTGCGCTTGCAGAGTGCAGTTTCATACGTGATGACTGCCACTTCCCCAGTGATGTCTCTGGTGTTCAGCATGTTGGACAAGTGGTTGGTCAAGTGTAGTCCTGCTCACGATAGGTCAAGAAAACCACCCCCATGAAAACAGAATAGCCCAACATCCAATTGGGGAAGAACCATTAACAGGATCTGCCCTGCTGTCTGGTTTTCCCTTCTTGCTCATCTTGAAGGAACAGTCCTCCCCTGCAGGTTTGGGCAAGGTGAAAAATCCATGTAATACCCTCTGAGAATGTCTTTCCCAATGTTCTTGGGCAAATGAAGGATGGGGTAGGGGTCCGCATTGTCCGTATATATGGGGAAGACAGCAGCCTGGGGGTCTGCACCTTATGGCCCATGAAGGCAGCCCTGGCACCAGGGCACTCTCCAACCAGTAGTCATCCCTTCTGGCAAGGTCAGAGGACTCACCAACCCAATCTGTCCATCCCAAGACTTCTTGCTCTTTTCCTTGCTGCCACACTTCTGCCTGCACCTCCTGCTCTTGTCAGCAGAGGAACTGCTCACCGAACCATGACTGGATGAACTGCTGCTGGTGCTGCTGGGAGAAGACCCACTTTGACTTTTGGCCCCTCTCCCAACCCACAAGAGTCACTGGTGTGCTTAGCCCAGGGGGCACTATTGTGTTTTGCCCAAGGGTAGGCAGGACAGCATTATGCTCCAATTGCTCCATAAAGGCAGAAAAGATGTGGGTGAAGCCCTCCAACAACTCCTTTCCTATGATGTCCTTGGATGCCCTGGCTGCCTCTTGGAGGTAGGCCAAGCCATCAATTCAGCCTGCTTAGGGCATGGCAATAGCAGTGTAGGCTGCTGCCGAAGGCTTGGCCCACTGAGCGTGGCAGAAGGCCTGGTGGTAAGGGAAGGGGTTGCTGCCAGTGGGGGGGGGG
>JAIPUX010001232.1:31837113-31852659 GCA_020142125.1 Phrynosoma platyrhinos
CCCCCCACACACACACACACACCATTGTTGTTGTTGTTGCAGAAAGCCTACTGTAGCCACAACATTGTGAGTTCGAATGCACAGGACTGCAGATTGACTCTGCCATCCATCCTTTCATAGGTCGGTCAAATGAGTATTCAATTTGTTGGGGGCAATTGGCTAACACATTGTAAATCACTTAGTCTTTATTTCTTTATTTCACACACCCATTAAAAACCACCTGATTATATGTTTAAAAGCCTGGTTAAATAGAAATGTTTTGCTTGTTGACAAATTGTAAGGAGGGAGGGGGCCTGCCTAGCCTCTTCAGCAGGGAGTTCCAAAATGGTGAGAGCAGCCACCAAGAACTCTCATCTTCATGAAGCGAGCCTGCAATGGTGCTGGTACCAAGGGAAAGCCTTCTCCATAAGATCTTAGGACTCTAACAGGTTCATATGGGGATATTTTTGGCTTGTAGTTTTTGAGTATGTTTATACTGCTTTTATAATGTAATTCCTAGATCTGGAAACATGGATCTGTAACTTCTTCTTAACTTTCAACTATAACAAGTTGGGATCCTATACTTTTGGGATTGTTAAAGATGTAATCTCTCATGGATAAACTGGATAAGTTCATCACAATGGATTTTACTTAGATATCTTATTTTATTTTATATGCATTAATAAAACTATACTTTTGGACTTTACAATGTGTCTTCTTGACTGAAGAAGACAGGATTGCCTGGAGAAAAGAAGCTGAGCTAGTTGATGGTAAGAGATACAAAGTGGCTGTGGATCACAGCAGCCAGCTTGTCCTGCAGATTCTGCTGGGTGTCAGAGAGCATCACTGCAACACCCATCATCCACACACTGACAGTTTCTTTGGGGGGGGGGTGTCCCATTGCCCTCCTCTGTAGCTAGTCCTAGCAAACCCAATGCATTTTGCTTCTCAGTAAACCTATTTAGGATTGTGGTGTATTTATTCATTTGCTCATTTTGGAGAGAGGTAGACAGTGTGAAAAAACAGGTCACAGACCAGACCCTGAAGTATTCCCCCTTCTTATTTCTACCTCTATTTCAGGATCCTGCCCACTGATCCTGGATGCTATGTCTCATTACAAAATCCAAACCACAATACCATAATTTAAGCCATCCAAACTGAAGAATGTATTTATACTGTGCAGAGAAATTGATATTTCATACTTACACCTCTTTTTTCTTCTCTCTTTTTCTTTCTTTTTGTCACTTCAACCCTCCTGTCTCAATCAAACTCCACAAAATCAAACCTGCCTTTATTTATTTTTAACTCTTCCTCTCTCTGACTCTCCCCCAGAGGCAGAAAGAGAATCCAACAGGAAAGGGGAAGAGAAGGCAACCTCACTCTCCATCAAAGCAAATATTTGGAATTATATTGTAATTATTCCTGCCAAGAGTAGTTAAGTGGCAATAGACCTGTTATCACCTTGCTTTTATTTACCTTGTTGCTCTATGTCCTAGCAGAGAAAAATAAAAGGAAAAGAAGGGAGTTTCAATGCAAAGATTGGAGACTGACAAAATGTGGCCTGAAACAAAGCATGAATCTTGCTCAGTCAGCTGAGACATTTTCTAGATCCTCCAATCCATTATGTTTTCCAGGACTTATAGCAACCCTATCTGGGTGAGACTTATCAGCGGCAAGCAGCAGACAGTCAAGGTGATATAGCTCTTCCTGGGGTGGTGGGGCTGGCCTGTTCTTCCTCACACATGTTGGCTTAGAGAATGCTTAGTTCATTATGAAGCAGTATAGAAATGTAAAGTGCTAAGTGCTAGAAACCACACAATTATTGCTGATCTACCATGTGTGAATGCAGTGGTGGCAAAGAATTTTTTCCACTGCTTTCACCACCATGGCATAGATGTTCAGATTATTCTAAGCCATGTCTCATTTGATACATTCAATCTTGGTCACTCATGCCTCATCAGCCTCAGCACCTCAGATGATGAATGATAGTAAACTTTGGGCAGGGTTGCAGAACGTGTAGCCTATGTGTTTCCTGAGGCCATATTTTGGCTCTATTTTTACCCTTCCCCAAATGCCCTCAATGTTTCTATATGATGTAATTTTGCTGTATTTTTAGAAAGTCTGGGCCATTGTAGCCCCAGAAAAGTCCCCCCCCCCCAAAAATGATGAGGTTATCAATATATGGGTCACTTCCTGATGTAAAAATGGCTTTTCTGTGCATAAACAAAAGTTGGGACTAAATGTTTTTCGGGGAGGTGATAGGGCAAAATTGTCTCATGGGCTCCATTATTTAAGATATTTTAGTGCAAAATTATTTTTCAACTGTTTTGGGAGAGCTAGGATATTGGGTGCCAATATCATATTGACTACCAATGCTGTTCGTAATTTCCAGTCATTGACTACACCTACTTTAGAGCCTTAAGGAGTTCTTTTTTTCCAAGTAAAATAAAGCTATTCTGAGCATGAAAGTAGTTTATTTAAAACTTTTGTTGATTCAGCTAAAAAGAGAACAAATTGTCAGCAGACATTTGAGCTGTAAAAAACTGAAGCAGCACAAGGATGGCTGATAACTCCATGTAGAACTTTCATTTACAGCATTATAAACAGTTTTTCCTAGACACTCTTGATTCTTTACATTAAATTTTTGGAGTTTTCCCATAGTACTACATTTTGGGAGGAAGTAATTACACAAGTAAATTTGTTTTTTGGAAAGTTCTTTTCAGGGACATCCATGTTAATTTGAATGTACCTATTTTTTTGGAAATTATTTTTCAACAGGTAAATCATATTTACCTGTTTTCTTGGAAATTAACCAATGGCCAAAAAAAGTGGATTTTTCACACCCTTTTCATCACTAAAAGATCGATACTTTATTATTGGAAAGATAATTTTTATCCACTTGGAAGATCTAACAATACTTGCAATATTTGAAAGAACAATTCACAGAAAAAAATTACAAATGGACTTATATTTGGACATTTGGTCAGCTTTTAGAGAAATATATGATGAATGTGGTTATTTTTTTCCTTTTGCATTTTTATTTTCCTCCTGTTATATTGGCACAGTATTCTATGCAGCTGAAATCACTTTTAAATGTAAAAAATGCATTCTTAATTATTTAAAAAGGTATTAATCCAACTTTATACAAGCAGATATTTTAAACTGATTAAAGGAACACAGTGCTAACTAATGCCAACTTTAAAATAACTTTATTATAGGGGGTTATCATAGCTCAGTGATAAAGTTCAAGTTTTGCAAGTATTTGTCATCACAAAATGACTCCTTCCCACATTATGCTTTTCTGCCATCTGTTTTATAATATTCGTGCACTTTGACTTGTTTCTCTACCCTACCAATCCGAGAAACTTCAAAATAACCTCATTTCTGAGTACTTCCTATTGTTGGATTGTATGCTAAAGTGACACAAGCCAGTGGCCTGATTTAAACATGGTGCCAAATGTATATAGTTTTACATTGGTCATTTTAAAAATGTATCTATGGAGTTTATCACACGGGGGAAATCCCATGCAGAAATGGGGGTTTAAATTAAAAAAACACACGCAAAAGTGGACAGATTTTCAGACAATGTTACTGTTAAAATAGGGTTAACCCAAACGGAAAGTAGTCAGAAACTGCTTTTTTTTACTTTCGGAAAATCCCAAAAGTAAAAAGAAAGCAGTTTTTGACTACTTTCCATTCGGATTAACCCCATTTTAACAGCAATGTCTGTGAAAATTTGTCCACTTTTGTGGGTTTCCCCTATGTTTTAAATCCTGTTTCTGTACGGGATTTTCCCCATGTGATAAACTCCTATGTTATATCATACACTTCATGAAATGGTCTCAAGATCATTAAGACTTGGACCCAAATAAATCTATTAGCCTTTAAAAAGTGGGGAAAGAAGTGAACAAAAAAGTGATTGTAGGCCACATGTAGCTTCCTTCCTGGATGCCAGTGTAATATCAGTTTATTTACTGATAATTCATTTCTTGAAAAGTGTTCCTCGTGTCTTGTAGAGCATATGGACAATTTTGCTATGTCCTCTCTATCACTCACTATGATCAATAAGGATGAATATTAGACTTTGATGCATAAATCAGGAAAGCTGTCTGCTGCCAGAGTCTAAAGCTGTGTTTCCAAAACTTTGGTTCTCCAGATGTTTTGGGCTTCAGCTTCCAGAATTCTTGAATGTTGGCCAAGCTGTCTGAGATTTCTAAGAGCTGAAATCCAAAACGACTAAAGGACCAAAGTTTGGGAACCACTTGTCTAAAGCATTCAAAATGGACAAGCTAGGGCTGCTGCAGCCTGGACTCTTTGTCCATCTTGAAAAAGCCAAGCCTCATTTTAAAGTGAAAGGCTGGAAATTCCCTCTTCCCCCTACCCTGCTGACAACAAAATGGCATCAGTGATTGAGACTAAGTGTTTAACTGTCTTGTCTACCTTTGCTGAATGGAGCCCCTTCCAAACCAACTCAGACTGGGACAGGCCCCATGGTGAGATTGTGCTGCCTTCATAGAGGTTGGTAAACATATCTGGATTTCATAGAGAGTAAATAGCTATATTTAATTTATTCTTATTTTCCTGTATATGAAACCCATTGTCCCTACTTGCTCAGACCACTTAAGAGTCATTATCTTCAAAGGCACTTCACCTCTACCCTTTTTGCAAGCACATGTTGAGGTCATGATTGCCCCATCCATAGACATTCCCTTCACTTTTAGGAGACCACCCCATAAGTTAGGAAGACCTTTCAAATACAGAGAGAGACAGAGAGAGGATCTCTCCCTTTGACCTGCCCTCTCTTGTACCCCCCCCCCACCTTCCCAGTCTCCAGTTATCTTCTTCACATTGGAGGGTGAGGAAATCTATATGTGTCTTTTAGGAGTTTATCGCAAATAAAAAAAACCTACTTACCCCTGCTATTTTCAAGAATATTACAGGATACAGTTGGGTATTATTGCATGGATTTATTTTATTTTATTTCATTTTATTTTATTTTATTTTGCAAATCAACCATTTGAATACGACTTGTAGCTGGGTTTTAGGTGGGATGCAGTCAGGTAGTGGCACTGGAGGCATCTTCCATGGGCTAACGCCCAATTGCATCACATAATAGACTTGAAAACAGACGGAGTAATTTTTTTTAAAAAAAACTGTGATAATCTCTTTGATCTGTAAGAACCTTAAGCTTAGCTACACCACTGTATTCCCTTAGATTGGTTAGGAGAAGAGTTTTAGGGGCTATGCAAATGGACGGCTCTGGACTGCTCCTGCTAGCCACAAATCAAGGCTGTGGCAACCATGTGCCGCAGCTCCGATCTTCCCTTTTGCTGCCCCTGAAAGAGCGGCAAAATGCTGCTCCTTTCAGGGGTGGCAAAAGGACACCCGAAGAGCTGGCGCATGGCTCTTTAGCACCCTTTCTGGTGCAGTTTGTAAAAACTCTCCATCATCATGTCATTGAGCTGTGGTTGGGGTGGCCGGTGTGTGGCTGCCCCTCCCCATCTCTGCCTCCAGCCCGGCCTTTAAGCTGGTCTGAAGAGGCCCTTAGTTTACATACTGTCCCCTTCCATTTTTATCTTGAGAAAGAGTTTGCATTAACTATAGATTGTTCTGTAGATTTCTGCTGCTATCTTTTTCTGACTTTTTAATAAAGAAATAATTGTTTTGCTGAAAAATTAGCTTGCCCTTCTACCTTATTTTCATCTGGAGTATCTTTGGTTAATTGTTCATTTTTAAACTTTTCTGCCTGTAAGAGCTTCCCCCACCCCACCCCACAAAAACGAGTGCATTGCTCTTAATGCCTCATGCTGTTTTTAGCCAGGTAACAGCATGACTCCTGGTCTCTGCTGATTTTGCAAAAAGACCCCTATGTGACTTCAAGTTGTCCTGCATAGTTCCTACTGGGTTTGATAGGTTTCTTTCAGTTAAAAAATATGAACAAATTGTGCTGAAGTGGTGGACAAGATGAAAGATCTAGCATAAGAAAGATTTTCCATCCCAGTATTACATATTTTGATGGCTTTGATTCAACATGCTAACATGGCTATAATTATCAATATATCTAATGTTAAACTAAAGGAAAGCTTCATTGTCTCTTATTTCTCAGTACTGGAATATCTTTTGTTGTGGTACCTCTTTCTCTTCCTTCAAATTGGGGATAAGAAACCCATAGTCCTTCAAATTACTGGACTACATCCATAATTTCTGACCATAGACCATGTTTGTTAGGACTGATGGGAATTTTACCTAAAGTCTATTATCTTCATCTCCCAGTTGAGGACAAAGTTGAAACCCTGGAAACACTTGAAGCAGTTAACAAAATGTGAAAGTATCTGGAAAGGAACATAGATATATGTCTTGAATCTAAAATAAAATACTTATTTTAAGGAAAGAGATGTACTTCCCAAGTATGATCATTAACAGATCTGCTGGAAGCCAGAACTGAAAGCCATAAAGGAAATGTTTGCATTCACAATTCTATGTCTTAGGAACTCCTTACTGTTTGTTCACCTTCAGTCCTAACTTGGAGGCGATGCAGGAAAGTGGAAGGCGAAAGTGGATATAGTGACAGCAGGAAGCAGAGAACCAAGTATATTTAGATGCCATGGCACTGCAGGTTGATCAGCAGTCATAACATGAGAGGATCTCCCCTATTTGAGCCATCCTTCTAATCTGGTAGGGAGAGGCACTTTTCTGTGACAGCAGGTTGTAAATAAAATGTAAGGGCAGAAAATTATTAGTTATATCTTCTTATTGTGTTTGCAGCACCAAAATAGAGGAGGCACTTGTGGGCCAGAACTCTCTTTGCTTTGGATACTATTCCCCTTGACATTGGAAGGCAGGAGGAACCACTTAAGATAGAAAAAAGTCTTGGTCCCAGCCTTGCCTCCAGGTCCAGTTGTCTTGTTTTCCACCAACACCAGTGAGAAGAAAGACACTTTTCTTTTCATGCTTCATTGTATTGTTTCACCAGAGAGGGAACAGTGGAGACCCACACTATATGTAATTGCATGACAGTACTCAGGGTGAGGCTTAATGGGATGAAGAATGGCCCTCTCAGAAGGCAGTTCTGTGCCCCCAGGGCCATGAGCCAAAATAGCGCTGTAGCCTCTGAGAAGAAAGTGCATCTGGGATGGCAGGCCTGTCAATGGGAAAGAGTTTGCATCATTCACCATAAAATCTTCAGAGAGAGAAATCATCTGGGCCTGAAAGAAAAGTTTTCTTCATAGAGGTTAATGTTCCTAAGTGCAGCTCTCAGTCTGGAATTAAACTGGGAATAAAGATATTTATTGGAATGCCCTGCATAAAAAATACAAATAATTTTCTATTAGCCATGTCAGCAGGATAAATAACTGCTGGGTGGAATCGAGGCTATTATCAGGAAATATATGAACATTCTTCAAAATAACCCTGACCTTAATAACTTGTTAAAAGATCTTCTCCTGGTGGTTTATGGAAGAAGCCCAACTTAAAAGACAAAAGTGTGCTCAGCATGCATTGTTAATCACTCTAGACCCTCAGTGGCACAGTTACCTGATGGCAATTACTTTTGTGATGCCTGTGACTGTGTAATTCAGCCCCCAAATAGAAGTGTTTTATTTTATCACCCTATTAGACGGAAAATATCCTCTCCCATTTAATGAATAATAACATGCACTACAAAGAAAGTACAGTAGCTCATCTGACCAAATGTCCTTGTACTGCAGTTAGCCAGAGATCAGACCACAAAAATGATGACTGAACAAAAAAACAAAACAAAAAAAAACCTCCTATCCATTAGTGGGAATGATGGAGCCTCTCAGAAAAATGTGAACATATTAACACTCAGCTTTATATCACTAGATCTATGGAACAACGTTGTTCAGTGAAGCTAGGGCAGGGCATAGCTTCTTGCTGGGAACTTAAAGAAAGCTGGTTAATATTCAAAAGACTATTGTGAATGTTTTTGAATTGTTTTTAATTTGTATTGTTTTAATTTTGCTGTGAGCTGACTTGCATCCCTATATTGGGAGAAAAGTGGGATATAAATACATAAAATAATAATAAAATAATATTTTCATTAGTATTATGTGTGCCTCCAGCACCAAATACCCAGAAGTATACAGTGGCAGGCCATGAAGGTTTTATGTAGCTGTCATTAGTGCAACAAACATTTTCAGGGTACATCACTCTTGGTCAGTGTATTCCATTAAACTTTTTGCCTTCCACTTCAACAACCTATCAGCATTCCACTAGACATTTAGTACACTCAGTCATCCTTGGGCTTTTTGTGTGTTCATTTATTCCCTGTCCTTTAGGACTTTTCATCCTAAAAAAATGTGTTGTCATTATTATTATTTTGCTTTTTAATTTTTTTATTATAAGTAAACAACTATGTACAAGATATATCACAACAATAAAGCAAAAATAAAACAATTCATCTCACGATTTTGAATTATGTTGTAGGTCCCCTTCTTGGGTTCTGTTCAATGTCATTTTTAATTTTTTAAAAATTTCCTTTATTTAATAAAATAGTATAAATAAATAGATATTGACCATAAACATGAGAAAGAAAGAAAAAACACATGACATAGACTGACTATACACATCCTCACCTTAACTTCATACTAAACATAGATTATCATACCCAATAAACATAACTAACATGCACATAACTAAAAACAAACTTCCAAGTGTCTTGGTTCCTGCATATAGCAGCTTTATATTCTGACTTTGAGAATTTACAGTTCAACATTGCTGCTTTTCCTATTTCCTTCTATCCTAATTCTTATAAATGAATAATGGCTCATAACTTGCTTTTCCAGCTTTTTTTTATAAGATCTGTCTTATCTATAAAATGATATTATATAATAATGATATATTTATTCCATGCACAAATAAATCACATTTTATCTCTCTATAAGACTCTAAGATCTATTTAATTTATTAATATTAATCTATGCTCTATTATTAATAATTATCTTAGTTAACTAAATGAATATTTAGCTAATTATTTTGTCTTGCTTCAAGGAGGCATAGACTTCATCTAGGATATTTAACTACTCTTCTTTGAATTTATCCAATGATTTATCCCTGATTACACAGCCAATTTATCAATCTCTATGCAGTCCAAAATTTTCCAAAGTCATTCAATTTTTGAAGAGAGATCTTCCAATTTCCAATTTCTGGCATAAACCACTCTTGCTGAAGTTGTCATATAATATAGTGTTCTTCCATATGTGTTTTCCAAATTTTTATGTACCATGCTCAAGAGATACATTTTTGGCTCTTTTTTAATCTTGATCTTTAATCATTTCATTATTTCCTTATGAATTTGGGACCTGTAGTTCTAGGCCCTTCTGCATAGCCACCACACATGGAAGAACATGTCAGAGTATAGATGGGCTATGCAGTCAAATGTGAAATGTAAAGATGTGTGTGTCTGTAGTTTTCCACTTGAGAACATGTTTCTAGGCTGATCAAAAATAACTCAGTCCAGGTGGCTAGAGAGACTAAACAACCTTGTTTACATAATAGAGAAGTATGGATTGCAGGATGCAAAAGTAGTGAAAAGTTGGATATGTAAATGATGAAGGAACTAGAGACTTTGAAAATCCAGAGCTGTTTAGAAGTCTTGTTGGGAGTTTGATGTTTATTGCTAATAATTCTAGGCCTGACATTTTGTTTGCAGCTGGTGTGCTTAGCAGAAAAACAAATTGTCCGAAAGTTGAAGATTGGACTGCAGTGAAACATTTGTTGAGATACCTGAAAGGTAGCTTGGACAGGAAACTGAAGATACAGAACAGTCAGGTTGGATTTGAATGCTTTGTGGATAATTCTTTTGCTTCAGAGCTACATGACAGAAAGTCAGTGACAGGTTTGTTGATCAAGTTTGGAGAAAGTGCAATTTTTGGGCAAAGTAGAAAACAGGGATATGTAGCACAAAGTACAGGTGAAGCAGAGTTCACAGCACTATCAGAATTAGTGAATGAGATTGAATAGATTAAACACTGCAGTCCTTGTTGAAGGATTTAAATCAGGATTGTGATGAACCCGTTTTGATCAATGAAGATTCTCAATCATGCATTGCCATGTCAGAGGCAGAAAATCTGAAGTGCAGAACAAAGTACATTGGAGTTAGATACCAAAATGTCAGAGAACTGGTACAGAAGGGAATTGTGCGTCTGCAATACATAGAATCAAAACAAAATTTGGCAGACATTTTGACAAAGGCATTGACAATTGATAGACATGACCAGATGTCTCGTCTACTTGGAATATCATCATAAGTATATAGACCTAGCAACTGTGCTAAGTTAGTTTTCACAACATATATTAGTGTGCATCATACACACATCCATACATTTCAGGAGGGGATTGTCAGAGTATAGATGGGCTATGCCATCAAAGGTGAAATGTAAAGATGTGTATGTCTGTAGTTTTCCACTTGAGAACATGTTTCTAGGCTGAACACAAATAACTCAGTCCAGGTGGCTAGAGAGACTAAACAATAGGAGAACAACTAGATGGGAAAGCAACCTTGTTTACATAAGCAAACAATAACAGAAAGTTGTTATGGGAAAGTAGATCACATGATGGAAGATGAACAACAAGAGGTTGGGTTAGCATACATCACGTATAGATCATCCAATCAACCTGAAGGTTAACACCCAAAAAAGGTGGAGATGGGCTGGGCTGAGAAACTTTGTGTTAAACATTGATATTGTCATTACTATTTGCTTCCATTTGAACAACCACTTTTTTCCTACTCTTTATTTCGCAATGGATCTATAACATGTTTATACTGCTTCACAATGTAGCCTTAAGATCTGCAAACATGGATCTGTAGTTTTGTTCTTGTTTAGCCACATCTGCAAGATGTGATACTTTTAGTGGACTGTATTTTACTCTGTATGTTGTTATTATTCTTTCAACAATAAAGCATCAACTTTTAGAAGCTTGGATTTTTGCTTCCTGACTCTGCTGGATTGACAAATACAGTCTTCTACCAAAACCGAACAAAGCATGCCCTTCTCTTCTTTGAATTTCCAAAATCTGTTATTTAAAGTTTCATTGACCTTGGAAAGCCTAGTAAAGGGATAGGCAACCTTTCCCCTTTAAGGGCCGAGGGAAATCAGCTCCCAGAATCCCAGGAGCTATTGGCCAACATGGGATTATTGGCCAACATGGCTGAGGCTTCTGGGAGCTGAAGTCCCTCGGCCCTTAAAGGGGAAAGGTTGCCTACCCCTGGCCTAATAGGTGTTAATTACCAATGATACTGGAGCTTGTAGAAGTTCTCCTACATATCATAGCTTAAAGAGTACTTTTTTTGGACCACATCCTTTTCCATTCCTCAAGGTGAATTGGACTACCCAGATCATTAGCACACTTTATCATTACATCTTTAAATTGCTCAATTTCATTCTCCCATTTCAGTAACATTTTGTATATTTTAGACAGCAAATATTTTTCTTTCCATAGTATTTTCTCTAATTCTGTTACTTCAGATGTTATAACATATGTTTTCAAATCAATAAAAAAACCTTTCTTTTAACTGTGTAAAAACCAGTTACATTTGATGCCATCTTTGTTTAAATTGTCTGTAGTCATTTATCATTTGTTTCCCATTTTCAATGTTTAAAAGATTGTGGTATGTCAGCCACCTGCCTTTTATCATTTCATTATTAGTATAAAAGGCTTCATTTGATGAGACCTTTTCTGGGAAATTATGTATTCTATTTTCGTATTTTGTCCAAACTCTCAGCAAGGCTTGCCTTATATAATGGTTCTTAAAATTCTGGTTAGTTTTCAACTTATAATAATATAAGTATGTGTGCCAACCAAAAATATTGTCAACTCCTTCCAGATATAATAGTTCCCTGTTCTCCAGTTTCAACCATTCTCTTATCCATTCCAGACAACAAGAATGAAATCTTTAAATTGGGTAATCCCAATCCCCCTCTTGATAATCATCTTGTAAGAGTTTTATCTTTATTCTAGACTTTTTGCCAGACCATATAATGTTTGCAATTTCTTTCTGCCATTCTTTAAAAGGCTTATCATTTATCAGTATTGGAATGGTTTGAAAAATGAAAAATAACTTTGGCAGAACATACATTTTCACTACTGAGATTTTTCCCAGAAGTGACAATTACATATTTTTCCATTTTCATAGGTCAGATTTTATCCCTTGCCAGGTTACACCATAGTTATTCTTAAATAAGTCTGAGTTCTTAGTTGTGACCATAATACCCAAATATTTTACTTTCTTTTCCATAGTGAAACCTGATGTGATTGAAAAATCCTTTTTCTCTTTACTTGTCATATTCATAGCTAAAACTTTGGTCTTCTCTGTATTAATCCTAAAACCAGCAACTTTACCATAGTCCCTGAGATGTTCTAGTAAAGGTACTATACTTTCCATAGGATCAACTAAGTAAAAGAGCATATCATCCATGTAGAGTTTTAATTTATATTCACATCCTCTTATTTTAACACCCTTTACCCTTTTGTCTTTTCTAACTGCAGCACTTAGAATTTCAAGTGATAAGATGAAGAGCAGAGTGACAATGAGCACCCTTGTCTGATGCCCCTTTGAATCTCACTTGCTTTGGCTCTCCCTCCATTTATTTCCACTTGCACTGTTTATTTATCATATATAGCCTCAATCCATTTATAAAAATTGCCTCCTTTGGCTGTTCTAATAATAATTTCTTTCATAAAGTTCCAGTTTATATTATTTAATGCCTTCTGTGCATCTAAAAAGATCATGGCTATTTCTGGTTTTCTCTGGTGGAATTCAATTATATCTTACAGGCTCCTGATGTTGTCTTTTATATACCTATTAGGCAAGAAACCTCTTTGATCTTGATGTATCCATGTTATCAATACTTTTTAAATCCTTCTTGCCAATATGTTTGCATATAATTTGTAATCCTGTTTTAGCAATGATATGGGTCTCTAATTGTTTAACTCAGGGGTAGGCAACCTTTCCCCTTTAAGGGCTGAGAGACTTCAGCTCCCACAATCCCAGGAACTATTGGCCAGCATGGGACTATTGGCCAACATGGCTGAGGCTTCTGGGAACTGAAGTCCCTCGGCCCTTAAAAGAGAAAGGTTGCCTACCCCTGGTCTAACTCAACTGGATCTTTATTTTCCTTCAGAATCAACACAATATTAGTATTTCTCCATGTTTCTGGCAATTTTCCTTCTGGAACTTTATTCATTATATCCTGCAGATATGGACTGATAATATCAGAAAATTCTTTATCATACCTGGCTTCTAGTTCATCTAAACAAGGGGACTTAGATGTTTTTGCATCCTTGATTGCTTCCATTATCTCCACTTGAGAAATTGTTTTATTTAGATCTCCTCTCTGTTTCTCTCTAAATTCTGGGATCTCCTTTTGTGAAGTATTATAATATTTTATCTCGTTCTACCTGATTTTCTTTATAAAGGTCTTTGAAATATCCATAATGTAATGAAGATCTTAAACCTGGGAAATTACTAAAGTCCAAGTCTTCTATGGGATCTTTTATTCTATGTTTACAGAGGTGGCTTGGAAATAGACTGATAGAGACAAGCTTTCCAATGAACTGTAATTTATTTGTGGATTCAAGCATACAAAGACACCCTAACATACACATATACACACAAGAACTCAGGAGTAAAGTAGTTAGCTTGGATAGGAAACACAAGGCTTTCTAATAAAAGAGGCTGCTCCAATGATGAATGAAGATGGATAGACTCAACTGTTATGAAAGGAAAGAACAACAAATAGAGTCAGTACTCTAGTCAGAAATCACAGTGGTGCAGTGTCACCATGAAATCTATTCAGAACCAAATGTGCCTGAGATTTGGGAGAGCATTTATATCCTTAATCCTAGCCTGAGGTGAAGATTTGCTATTGTATATCAAAGGATTCAGAATGCTATGCTTTGAAGTAGACAATTTCCAAAGGAGATGAGATAGGATGTTGATGTTATCTCATCTTCAGCTGGACACATCCTGGCTGGCACTCATAAATCCTCTAGGTGTGAATGTCCTGCTTTGCAGCTTCTAAGCCTGGCCTTTTTGATCTGCAAATTGTTGTAAATACAGATGTGACCCTTTTTGGACTGCCTACGTGATGTGCATACTTTGAGTTCATGGCAATAAAGGCTCCTCCCAGCCCAGGGCTATGACAGGGACCCAAAGGGAATCTTTATATCAAATCAATCATCATGACAATAGAAACATTCCTTTATTTTGTTCTGGTCAATATATACCTTTCCCTTTGATTATATTTTGGTTATTATTATTATTTTCTTTTCGTAATCTTGTGGATAGCCATTTATTTGGTTTGTTGGAATTAATGAAGTATTTTTGTTCAACATATTTCATTTTTCTCTTTAGTTCTTCCACAAGGTGTAAAGAGATTTTTTTTCTGGATTGCCTTTAGTTGAGAGGTCAGATTTCTGTTGCCTGTTTTTTTCTTTAGCTTTTCCTCAATTTGCTTTAGCTCTGCTTGAAGTTTCATGAATTTTTCCTCTCTTTGTTTTTTATTGAAAACCTTGTTTAATAAAAAAAAAAAGGCCTCTTATTACAGCTTTGCTGGTGTCCCACATAGTGTTGATGTTCGTTCCTTCTGTTAAGTTTCCCTCAAAAAAATAGTTTTAGGGTATTCTTAGCTTTTTCAATGATCCCTTTATCCCTCAAAAGTGAACAATCTAGCTTCAAGATAAAGTCTGTTTTCTTTTTCTTTAGATTCATTTCAACAGGTCATGGTCAAATTGAATTCTTGGAAGGGTTTCAATTTTTTTTCCTATTTTTGTATTTATTGATGGTGATATTCAAAACATATCTCTTCTGGACCAAAAGCCATGATTCGAATAGAAGGTGCATTCCTTAACTGGTCTCCATTTATATCTCCAACCCTCATTTAACACTAGCGATTTCATCATATTAAAAAAGGTTTGGGAGAATTTCCCGTGTTGCCACCCCCCCCTTTTTTTTTTTTTTTTGCTTTCCTATCTAACTGGATCCAACACCCCATTCCATCAAGATTATATTACTATGTGAGAACTCTGATATCTTATCTAATAGATTAGAGTAAAATTTACTCTTACATTCTAATGGCACATAGATCCACACTACCAATATTTCCATGTTTTCACTTTGAATTTCTATCCTGAAGTAATGTCCCTGTGGGTCAGAGAAGAGCTGTTTAGCTTCCAATGAATCTTTCACATAAAATCCAATACCTCTTTTATTTTATTTTCTGAGGCTGATATGAACTCACCCCCTAACTTACTTTTTTTAATAGTCTGATGTCTTTTTTCCAAATGTGAGTTTCCTGAAGGAAAATGAGGTCATAGCCTTCTTACTTAGATAGTGGTAGGTCTTTTTGCATCTAGGAGGAGGGAGTTGATCCCCTTTACATTCCATATTAATAATATAGTATTTTTATACATCTTCTTTCTCACTTAGATCTTTTGGTTCTGTTATTGTATTTCTAATTTCATCCAAACTTAGCTTTTCTCTCTCACTTTGCCTGGAGATCCCTTAAAGGTCTTGGTGGCAGCATGGTCCTGATGCTCCGCAGGAGG
>JAIPUX010001232.1:31880819-31903749 GCA_020142125.1 Phrynosoma platyrhinos
TGGACTCAATTTGCACTATTTCTAGCAGTCTGCAAAGGCCCAAAGATTCCAAAACTGCTTTAGGGATCTGAAGATTATTTGCAAAAATATTCTTGTTCTCCATGACAAATACTGTCTTGTCCTGTGAATACAGCCTGTCCAGCAACTGCCAGCCTCTCTGAGATTTTTCACATCCAATATAAGAACAAGATGAATATAACTCAAACAACCCAGCCAACCTTTTCAACTTTTAGCAGGCCACACCAGGCCCATCATCATTTTGTTCAGCTGTTATAGTTTTGCACAGCTTGTTATTTCACTGTAGTTTTTGCATAACTATTTTACTGCTCTGAAATGCTACAGTTTGCACACTAATACACAAACACATACAAAATATTGTCAAAATACACAAACACATATTGTCAAAAAGGGTGGGATGTCTGTAATTTTCTCACTGGCAAGGAGAAGAAAAATATGCATTTTCACATTCCTGTATTTGGAAAAAAGACTAACAAGAATTTACATCCCTACTTTTTGCCAATACATGCATTGTACTTTTTTGTTGTTCTCAACTGTGGCCTTCTCATCTGTGGGTTATGCCCCTCACAAAACCTACTATCCTAAAGATTTTGACCACTGTTCCCATCATCTCCAGCCACCATGGCCAATGAGGCCAGTGGCTGGGATGATGTGATGATGTGAACTGTAGTTCAGGTGTAGATACCTGATGGGGGACAGCAAGTGGCATTTTGTCAAAGAACCTTGGCAAGATCAAAGCACTGACTGTCAGTATCCTCAAGTCTCTTTTATTAAATGTTTATTATCTGCACCTCTCAGAAAAGCTAAAAAATGATAAAATACAGCAAAGAACAAATTAATCTGGTACCTAAAAACAATCCAGAATAAAACAAACACAGAAAACACTGAAAAGAAAATTCAGGGTGAGTTAAAATAAAATCATGAGGCTCAAGAAAAACAAAACAGATAATGTAAGGCTGTCAGGTTTAGCTGACCAAGATTTGATGAGCCAAAAAAAAAAAAAAACATCCCAGTGAGGTTAACTGACAATTGATTTTGGACTTCAAGACAGAGATTGTTACAGACAAGTTCCCCAGCATGATACACTCTTTAAAACCCTTTCTCTTCTAGCCCTTCTTTTTCCTACTGTCGATACAAGCACTTTGGTATACATAAAAAGGTTCTTTCAAGTGCCTACTTCCCCCCTCACTCTGCTATCACCTACATCTGTCCCAGAAAGAAAAGGTGTTACTTTGCTGGCCATCAAAGTTTGATCCTAGAAAGTAAACAAGGTCATAAAATAGCATTCCTATAGCCCATCTGTTCTCCTATTTGATAACAGTTCCCTTCTGATTCCTCTCTACTTCTCTATATCAATATATCACCACATCTTTTATCCCCCTTCCCTCATATCCTTAATAATAATAATAATAATAATAATAATAATAATAATAATAATAATAATAATAATATTAATGTATACCCTGCCCCTCTGTCAAACAATTGGGGTGGCTTACAACAGTTAAAATTACACCAATACAGACTAAAAAGCCCCCAAACCCCACCCTCCCTGTTAAAAAGAATTAAACTACATATCCATTAAAAAAACATGATGTAGAATATCAAAATAAAATATGAAATTAAACCCATTTAGATATGACAGTCTGCCACCTCAAGAATAGATCTTAACAACTTATTATTTCCCCCGGTTTATCTGGTAGCGTTCATGAAACAAGCAAATTAAATCTGGTGCATCCATATGTCTGGCGTACATTATGAGAGTCTGGGATATGTTTCCAATTGACCAGATACTGCAATTTGTCCTGGTGCTACCATGAGCCCAAAATCCTGGCTACTTGAAAGTAATGCTCCCACTCAAGGAGTCCCTGGTTCCAACCACCAGGGGTTTGCATCCAAAACCTGTTTAAGCAGATTAAAATGGAACACTGAACACAAATGTCTGTAAGTCTTGGGGCCTGAACAGACTGTCAGAAATAGTTCCACTTGAGACCACTTTAACTGTCCTGGCTCAATGCTAGGGAATCATGGGAATTATAGGTTTTTTTCTGAAACATTGAGCCTTCTCTGTCAGAGAGTTCTTGTGCCACAATAATCTACAGTTCTCATAATTCCCTAACACTGAGCCAGGGCAGTTAAAGTGGTCCCAAGCTGGATTATTTCTGGCAGTCTGTAAAGGTTCTTAGGAAGTTCCAGTTCAGCAGTTTTCACTGATCAATTGTTTCACCATAAAAGGTCCCACAGATTTTGGTCCCAGTTTCCTGGAAGGTTGCAGATTTTTCAAATGCTTAGTGGACAAATAAACTTTACTCCCTGGTCCCACCTCCCATTCCTTGTCCCTCTTGCAGTCAGCAAACCTTTTGTAGTCCTTCTTCACTTCCTCCAGCACTGTTACAATTTGAGGCCAAGCATCTTTAATTATTTAAACCACTGAGAAAGTGGGATAGAGACCATGAATTCCATGGCAAGCATAGGCAAAGTCTTCAGTTCATATCCATAGACTATCTCAAACGGTGAATGTCCTCTGCTTTGGTTGATGACCCCATTGAATCAACTTTGGCATGGGGCAGCAAATTGAACCAATCATCCTGCAGGTAATTGCCATAGCAGTGGATGTACAACTCCACTGTACTACATGGGGCTACATGGGGCTACCCTTGTGCTTGGTTCGGAAATTACAGCTGGTCCAAAACATGGCAGCCAGGCTTTTTTCTGGAACATCTAAGAGGGACCACATCACTCCAGTTTTGAGGTCCCTCCACTGGCTGCCCATCAGCTTCTGGGCCAGTACAAGGTGTTGGTTATCACCTTTAAAGCCCTAAATGGCCTGGGTCCAAGCTATCTCAGGGACCGCCTCCTTCCATACAATCCTTCCCATGCTCTCCGGTCCTCTGGAAGGAATTTGCTGCAGCCTCAAAAATCTAGGCTTGCGGCGACCTCCCAGAGGCCTTTTCCTGTTGTCACCCCTAAACTCTGGAATGACCTGCTGGACGAGATCCGTCAGTTGACATCACTAGACAGCTTTGAAAAAGCTGTCAAGACGGATCTCTTCAGGCAGGCCTTTCCAAATTAATTATCCTGGCCCAGTGCTCCTTGACTCTTGCGTTCCTCTCATGGCCCCATCATCTGTTGATGGATGAGGAACGGAGTAGAGGTTGATTAGGGCATTGTAACCTGTTTTTAATATGCTTTATTGTAATTATGTTTTATATTGTTTATGTTTTAATTTTATGTTTATTGTTATTTTAACTATGTGTTATTTAATACTGTTTTAAGGGAATGGGTCGGTTTGGGATTATGTTGTATGGGTTTTATTGTAAACCGCTTAGATTGTTTGTCAACAAGCGGGATATAAATAAATATTATTATTATTATTATTATTATTATTATTATTATTAACTCCAGAGAGCAATTCATTTTTTGCGATTGTCCATCTGATTAGGGGTGATGAAAGGTGCTCATTGTCTACTCAGTCCCCATTTTTCTCTGCAACTCATTCCAAAATTGAAAGATGAACTGACACTCTCTATCAGAGACAATCTTATTCAGAAGTCCATGTAATTTAAGTGTGTTTTAAATTGTTCATTGTTTAATTGTATTTTAAGGGGTGGTGGGATTGTGGGATATGAAGTGTATTTTTAATGTTGTAAGGCACCCCAGTTGCATAATGTAGAGGGGCAGGATAAAAATTATTATTATTATTATTATTATTATTATTAATGTCCAATGATTAAATCAGCCAATTTGGCTGCACTATGCATGCCTTTTCACCCAACAAAGTGTGCCTGCTTTGAAAACAAATCCATGACCACCCATATCATGTTTCAGCCCCTGCTATTGGGGAAGTCTGATATGAAGTCCATGGAAATGTGCTTCCAGGGGGTGCTGGGCATGGGCAGAGGACACAGAAGTCCCCACAACTTGCCTATCACTGGCTTAGAGTGGGTACATATTGGGCAACCTTTCACATAGGTCTCTATGTCCCACCTAATCCCATCCCACCAATGTTTTCTTATCAAATGCCAAGTTCTCAGGAATCCTCAATGTCCTGCTCCCTTAGGGCCTCGGCAGATGGCTTATTAAGCCATCCTCGAGGCAGGGAAGAGGAGGGGCAGCCGCACGGATGGTGCCCCTTCCTCCTCCCAAACTTGCCCTCGGAGCCACCGGCCCTCCGCATGGCCGGCGCTCCAGGGGCAACCTCCCGCCACAGCATCCGCACACACTGCGGTGGATAAGTCAGCGAAAGTGCGCCTCATGCTTTTGAGGTGCACTTTCACTGACTTGTGAAAAGTGCGCTATTTTAGCGCTCCTTTCAGGGATGGAGAAGGAGCGCCGCAGGATCGAGGCGTGGGGATGCCTTGATCCTGCGGCGCACCTTCCCAGTGCAGCCCCGTGCCGCCAGTCTGCTTCCCCTCTTATGGTAAAACTTTGAGCCTCAGCTCCTCTGGGACGTAAATCCAAGTTCCTTTCAACTCTACAGTTCCTGAATGTTCCTTAAGCCACTGCTGCCTCCCAGATGCTCTGAAACAAAGGATCCACAGGTATGATTTGGCTCCTGTTTTCCTCTTCCTTGTGCACTTGGCTTTGAGTGGTTATTGCTAATCCCAGCTGTTCTGGGGTAATAATCATTTCCTCTGGAGTGTCCCTCTGGCTTTCATGTTGAGGTAATCTGGATAAGGCATCAAGAATGGCATTTTCCTTTTCTGGAAATGCTTTTCACTGGAATCAGAAGCAGTAGAACTCCTTGGGCCATTGGCTCTGCTTTGGGTTTAAATTTCTTGGTGCTTGCAATGGTCCATCCAAACTTCAAAGGGATGAAGGGCCCCTTCCAGGAACTGGCATCAAGCCTGCATCACCCACTTAATTGTGAAGGCTTCCTATTCCCAGGTGGGCCAATCGATCTGCTTCCTGTAATTTTTTGGATAAATAAGCATATGGTCTTAAATTTCCCACTGCATCTCTTTGCATTAATATGGCTCCCATTGCAATATTGCTGGTGTCAGTTTGAATGACAAAAGGCTGTTCTGGGTCTGGGTGCTTTAATATGGGTTCTGAAATGAATAGTCTAACTTTTCAAAAGCTTCTTGACACTCCAGTGTCCATTTGATTTTGGCAGATGGCTTGGGTCTCTCCCCTTTTGTGGATTTTGGTCATTAGCAGGTCTGTGATAGGCAGTGCTACCTGCACAAAGTCCAAGATGAACTGCCTAAAGAAGTTAGCAAATCCCAAGAAACTTTGTACTTGCTTTTGGGTTTTCAGAGAAGCCCATTCCAATATTGTCTGCACTTTGACTGGGTCCATCTCTTTTCCCTGAGTGGACAATTGATATCCTAGGAAGTCCAACTAGTTGGTGTGGAAATCACATTTGGGCAGCTTAATGTACAACTGATTGTCCAAGAGGCACCTCAACATCTTCCTCATCAACTTCACATGGGATTCTAAGTCTTGGGAATAGATCAACACATCATCCAGGTAGACCAGGACCCCCTCAAACAGCAAGTCATGCAGAACTTCCTTCACAAGTCATATAAGGAGAAGTGGGCAAGGGGGGAGTGGCTGTATTCCATAACAAACTTACCCTGACCAGGATACCTCTCTGGCAATTAGACTGCATCAAGAGTATTTACCTTCACCTGGGGACAATCTGGGGATTCTGTTGGTTTACTGACTACCCCGTTGCCCAACAGACTCCCTGGCCAAGTTGACACAACTGGTCTTGGGGCTGGTGCTGAAGACTTCCAGGCTCCTTGTTCTGGGAGATTTCAACATTCCCCTCAAGATCAGCTCTTCAGATCTCATAGGTGCAGCTTGGGAGTTCATGTCTGCCATGACTAACATGGGCCTGTCCCAGATAGTCTCTGGGCCTACGCATTGTGCAGGACATACACTTGATGTGGTCTTTTGCACAGAACAGAAACTTCCATGGGCCATCATGGATGGATCATTTCCTGGTCGAGGTTGGACTGAAGGCCACTAACCATAATCACCTCTGGGATGGTTGACCTATTAGAATGGTCTGCCCTCGAAGGCTGATGGAACCCAAAAGGTTACAGGAAGCCCTAGAGAGTTCTATGGCTGGCAATGATGGTGACTCTGACAGTGACTAACTGGAACAACAATCTTACCAAGGCTATTAACACAATCGCTCCCAAGTGTCCTTTCCAGCCCACCCCAAATCGTAATCCTTGGAACACTGAAGATCTTAGAAGGATGAAGTGGGCTGGACAATGATTAAAGCGCCGCTGGCAAAAAAACCTCGGCATTTATCTGACAAGACACTTCATAGGACTTTTCTTACAGCCTATCAAGTGGCAATAGCTGCAGTAAAGAAATCTTTCTACTCTGCATCTATTGCGTCTGTGAAGTCTTGTCTGGCAGAACTCTTCAGGATGGTTAGGAAGTTAACCCAAATTCCTTCCACCCTGAAACCTCTTTTACAACCTACGAGAGCCTGCTGTGACACTTTTAATAACTACTTTGCAGATAAAATCTCTCAGATAAATGCCGACTTAGATGCAAGTATTAGTACAGAAACAATAAGAGAGGTGTCCAGTGGCTCCGTTAATGAGGTTATTTTGGATCAATTTCAGTCTATGAGTACCGATGACGTAGACAAACTGCTTGGCAAGGTAAAAAAGACCACTTGCCCACTCAATCTCTGCCCATCCTGGCTGACCATCCAGGGAGGTGAGGAAACTATAAATCTGTTAGAATTTATAATTAATGCCTCCTTCAGGGAAGGCCATCTTCCAACTAGTTTAAAACTTAACTATATTAAAGAAGCCTTCCCTTGACCCCCTGGATAAAAATAACTACCCGCCAGTATCTCTTCTTCCTTTTTTGGGCAAGATGATCGAGAGGGCAGATTCAAACCAACTCCAAGCAGTCTTGGATGAAACTGATTATCCTGATCCATTTCAAACTGGCTTCAGGTCAGGATACGGAGTGGAGATTGCTCTGGTCACCTTGGTCAATGATCTTTGTCTGTGCATCGACAGGGAAAGTGTGGCCCTGTTGGTACTTTTGGACCTCTCAGTGGCCTTTGATACCATAGACCATGATATCCTTCTGGAATGCCTGAGAGAGTTAGGAATTGGGGGCTCTGCTTCTCAGTGTCTCAGTTCCTACCTCTCGGGTAGATTCCAGATGGTGATGCTGGGAGACAGCTGCTCTTCTATAAAAGAGCTGACATCTGGCATACCTCAGGACACCATTCTGCCCCCCCCATGCTGTTTAACATTTAGATGAAGACACTGGATGAGATCATCCAGAGACATGGGGCAGGGTGTTATCAGTATGCTGATGACACCCAAATTTACTTCTCTATGTCTTGGACTATTTCAGTGACCAAGGAGGGCATCTCCCCTCTGAATGATTGGCTGAGGTCAGTAATGGATTGGATGAAAGAAAATAGACTTAAGCTGAATCCAAACAAAATGAAGGTACTTATGATAGGTAACCCTAATCAGGGTATGGAGATAAATTCAGCCATCCTGGATGGGGTCACACTTCCCCTAAAGCACTGCATTTGCAGTTTGGGGGTGCTCTTGGACTCATCGCTCCAACTGTCACCTCAGATTGATGTGATGGCTAAGAGTACCTGTTATCAGCTTTGGCTGATACACCAGCTGCAACCCTACCTGGAGCCAAAGGACCTAGAAACAGTTGTACATTCACTAGTAACCACTCGTCTTGACTTCTGTAACACGATCTACAATGGGCCACCCTTGTGCCACGTTCGGAAGCTTCAACTGGTACAAAACAGCACAGCCAGACTGGTTGCAGGTAAATCTAGATTCGACTGGATAACACCTATTTTGAAATCCTTACACTGGATACCTGTAGCTTCCGGGCACAGTACAAGGTATTAGTTATTACCTATAAAGCCCTTCATGGTTTGGGTGCAGCTTACTTGAAGGAACGCCTCCTCCCATATAATCCTTCCCACACACTCAGGCCTCTGGGAGGAACTTACTACAGTCAATGAAAACTAGACTGGTAGTGACTTCCCAGAGGACCTTTTCAGCTGCCACTCCTAAAATTTGGAATGACCTGCTGGAGGAGACTCGCTAGATTACATCCCATGACATTTTTTTAGAAAGCAATAAAAATGACTCCCTTCCAGCAGGCCTTCCCAGACTGACCTCTGTCCCAATCTGAACTAACTGCCCATTTGATCTAGCTCCCTTAGGCATTGCCACTGTTGTCAATGGGCTGTGGGGGTTTGGTGATTATTTTCTTATTATTATTTCTGTAATTGTTTTAATCTTTGCTGTTACCCGCCTCAATCTTCAACCGGGAGAGGCAGGAAACAATTTATTTATTTATTTATTTATTTATTTATTTATTTATTTGTAACCTGCCCCTCTGCACAACAATCGGAGCAGTGTACCACAAGGTTAAAAAGACAACAGTTAAAACAGTCCTCCATCCCAAACCCTAGCCCTTCCACCCCTTAAAACTATATTAAATTACGATAGAATTAAAACCAAGACAAACAAAATTAAAATACAATAAAAACAATTTTTGACAAACCTGCCGAGGTGGCAGGGGGATGAGAAGCAGATCACCTCCAATTACCTCCAATTTGCCGGGGAGTTATTCTGGGAAGGCCTGCCAGAAGACATCCGTCTTTACTGCCTTTTTAAAGGCAGCAAGAGTGGTAAGACGATGGATCTCGTCTGGCAGGCCGTTCCATAGTCTGGGAGCAGTCGCAGAAAAGGCCCTCAGGGAGGTCTGAGAGAGCCTAGTTTTCATGGACTGCAGCAGATTCCTCCCAGAGGACCAAAGTGCATGGGGGAGATCATACAGAGAGAGGCAGTCCCTAAGATAGGATGGCCCCAAGCCATGTAGGGCTTTAACGGTCAAAACCAACACCTTGTACTGTGCCCAGAAACTAATTGTCAGCCAGTGGAGGGATTTAAGCACAGGTGTTATATGCTCCCTCCTAGATGTTCCAGTAATTAGCCTGGCTGCCGTGTTTTGTACCAATTGGAGTTTCCAGGTTAGGCACAAGGGTAGCCCCATGTAAAGTATGTTACAGTAATCCAGACGTGAGGTTACCAGAGCATGTACCACAGTTTCCAGATCTCTCATGTCCAGATAAGGGCGCAGTTGGCGTATCAGCCAAGGCTGATAGCAGGCACTCCTGACCGCTGCATTCACCTGACTAGTCATGTGAAGTGATGAGTCTAGGAGCACCCCCAAGCTGTGAACACAGTCCTTAGAAGAGAGTGTGACTCCGTCCAGGACTGGAGACTGTATTTCCAGATCTGGTTTTGGGCCCATGTCTGTCAGTACCTCCGTTTTGTCTGGATTCAACTTCAATCTGTTTTTCCTCATCCAATCCATTACCGCTCTGAGACAGTCATTAAGAGGAGAGGCGCCATCTGAGGTCTGAGTCAATGATCTGGTCATGCCTCCGAATGATCTCACCCAACAGCTTCATATAGATGTTAAATAGCATTGGGGACAGGATGGCGCCCTGAGGGACGCCATTATTAAGCTCAATTTTGTAAGAGCAACTGTCCCCGAGCCTCACCCTCTAGGATCTGCCCAAGAGGAAGGAATGGAACCACTGCAATTATTATCATCATCATTATCATCATCATCATCATCACTTTAGGACTTTCTGTTAATACAAAAGGGAGGACCAAGTATTCAAAAGCCCCCAATGGACAGTTGATCACTGTCTTATATTCATCCACTTGTACCCACACTTGGAAGTAGGTGTCTCTCAAATCCAGCTTGGTAAAGATCCTGCCCATAGCCAGCTTCCCTAGTATGTCATTCATATTGGGATATTTGTTGATACTGCATATCCCAATGAGGTTTTTGTAGTCTGTAAAAAGTTGCAGGGACCTGTCATTCTTCTCTCAGAAGAACACTGGAGCCCTGAAGGTGGAGGTCAATGGCTGGGTGAATCGTCTAGCTAAGTTCTTTTCTATAAAGTCCTTTAAAGTCTTCATCTCTAGCAGGGTCATTGAGTAGAATTTAGGTTTGAGAGGTTGCACTCCAGACACCAGTTCAGTTGTACAGTCTGCTTTCCGGTGGGGCAGGAGCTGGTCGCACTCCTTTTCCTCAAATACCTCTGTCAGGTCTTTGTAGACTGAGGGGTAACCCAGCTGGTCCTCCAGGATGGTGCTTCCCACCCACTGTTGCTGTGAGTTGAGTTGGCTCAAAGCTGCTACTGTGCTCTTTTAGGATTAGCATCCTTGGTGTGGGCTCTACATCCTGGATCATCAAAAGGCAGTTCTTTTGCCTCCCAATGTATCCTGGGATTATGGAAATGAAGCCAGTCTATTCCCAAGATCACATGGTAGCATGAAATGGGGCCAACTACAAAATGGATTTTTTTCCAGTGTTCTGCCACCCCCAGCCAAACTGTCTCAGTTTTTTCACTAGAAGGCTTTCCCCCATGGCAGAGCCATCAATCTGATGAAATGTGATGGGGTGCTCCAGTTTCTTGGTGTCCAGACCCATCGTCTGTACTATTTCTGGGCTGATGAAGCATCGAGTGCACCCCTTGTCTATGGCTGCCACTAGGTTCATATTCTGTCCCCTTTTCCAGTCCTCCACCTTGACATCTAGAGTATATAAGGGGACCCCTTCCACTCACCCTTGAAGTACGGTGCTGTAGATTTATGGTCGGCCTCCTGCCACTACCTGAGGCCAGCTGTTGAAGCTTTCCATTGGCTCTGCATCATCCTCCACCTCTGTTGTGTCTGATGTTATCCCTGACTTCGCATTATCTCAGCTTATTGCCCTGAGGGCCCAGCCACCTGGTCCCTTGCTGGGGTGTCATTGGTCTCCCATAGGAGAGGAAGCAGGTGCTCCTTTCTCAGCGATGCTCTGGGGATGATCCTTTTGGTCAAGGTGTTCAGCAATCAGGTGCCCCTTCTGTCTGCAGGCCAGGCATATCCTGTGCCTTCTCCATCACTCATAATAATAATAATAATAATAATAATAATAATAATAATAATAATAATTTATATCCCATCCCTCTGTCAACCAATCAGGGTGGCTTACATGCTCTGGTTCCTGAGCCTTAGTTCCCTTTTCCTTTCCCTGGGAGTGGCTTGGGTTTGAGTTGGCTCCCTTGCCCACTCCGTTTCCATTGCAACATTAAGCGGATCTCTTCTTTTACCATTTTGGCTTCCCCTGCCAGTCAGATCCCCTTCCTCACAGTCTGTGGGTTGTATGTCCTCCACACCCATTTCAGTAGATCCAGCCACAGGCCAGCCTTGAAATATTGTACCTTGGTTGCCTTGGGCCAATCTGGGAGTTGCACTGCCAATCCCTAGAACTCTGTCACATATTTTGTCATGGAGCCTGCCCCCTGTGTGAGGACCTTCAACATGCTTTGTGACCTTGTTTGGGAAGGTAGGACCCCACTCTCACATGTGCCACTTCAGCCAGGAAGTAGGACAGCTGAATTGCCTTTCCATTGAACTGCACCCCCAGTTGTTGTGCCATGGTTGGGCTGGGGTGGAGGGTGCCTCTGCTGTTGTGCCCCATCTGATAGCCTCTCATCCTCCAAGTACTCACCCCCCCTCCATAGGCCACTGGTCCCACTGATCTGCCACCTCTTGAGCCACCATGTCCTGCTGTGTCCCATGTTGCTGCATTGGCCTCACACTGGACATGGGGGTCCAGAACCATTCCTCTTCTTCCACTTAGCTCAGCAGGTCCTCTGGGACTTCCTCCTATCTGATGTTTCCTCATCTCCCTTGTAATCTGTGGACTAGTCCTCATAATGTAGAGAACATTCCCCTCAGTGCCTCCAGTGCTGCACATGCAGCTTCCTCCTTAAGCCGCCTGCTGCTCCCCATGCGTCTCTCAGCTCCACAGGGTCTTCTTGTTCTGGCTCCTTGGACAGAGCTTGTTTGCCCTTCCCAGGCTGTGGCCACCAGGCTGTCACTCTGCTCGCCCTGGGAAGGGTCCTTCAGCAAAGTTTTGCCTTGTACCAAATGTGGCTGCATTGTATGAAGCATTGGAAAAAGATTGGACACAGTGTCAGGTTTAAGTGACCAAAATTTGAAAAGCCAAGAAAACATCACAGTGAGGTTAACTGACAATTTATCATGAACTTCAAGCCAGAGGTTGCTACAGACAAGTTAGTATCCAATCTGAGTTTCCTCTCTACTTTTCCTCCTCTCTACTGAGATTCCTCTCTACTTCTTTATATTGATATATCACATCATTTATCCCCCTTCCCTCATATCCTTTATTACGACAGATGACAAAGGCAAATATCAAAGGCAACATGTAGTTGGATAAAGATAACATTTGCCTCAGGCGAAGAGACAGTAGCATCACTAGGGTTGGTGTGACCCAGTGTGGTAACTCATGCTGTCACCCCCATCACCATTTACCTTCTCCTGTAGCACACTAGAATCCTTTTAAAAGTTTTTACACTAACGATACTCATAAATTGTAATTCCTGCACATCACTGAATGTAATGACAATAGCTGTGACATAAACAACTAGCTAAATTGAAATTGTACCTTTAAATTGCAATATCACATGCACAGCCTAAATGTACATAGTAAAACATACATAGTTTCATGTGGTTAAAGTAAAAATTGTAAAAGAATTTTAAAATGAAAATGTTAAAATTTAAAATTTAATATTTTTAAAAAGAACTTTTTTATATACCTGGAGCCTGTCCTCTCACTGAGCCTTGCCCCACTCAGAACATCTCTTCTGCTGAGCTTCAGAATTTTAAAGGGAATCAGAAGAATGCTGCAGACTGTTTCTGCCTGAAGACTGATGTTTGGGAGCAGTGTTATCACCCCCTTAGGGTATCACTTGTTATTGTCTGCACACACCCTTAGTGATACCTCTGGGAAGAGAAAGTTCTCTCCCTCACTCAAGGCAAGGTGCATAGCATCCAAAACTGGCCAAGATATTTTGGCAAAGAAATTGCTTCAAGCACATTTTCTTATCTCTGGCAGTGAAATAGCAAATGGAATTACAGTCTGCTGCTTTTTCATAGCAAACCAAATCTGATGCCTGTGATAGCTATCCAACTCTCCCTAGTGAAAGAACTGGTTTTGGTAAGGACAGGGTGCTATCACATGGAGGCCATGCTACTGATCATGACTCAGTTTGGATAACATGAGTTTGGATAACAAGATAACATGATGACAATATTTAGAAAGATTCTTTTAGGAGGTCTCAATCAAAGCCATTTATATTTACTCTTTTTGTACTAGAAATGAGAAGGGCAGCAATAAAAGAACTAGACAAGATTCTAAAGTGTAAATATGGTCATTCCAATGTTATAGAATATAGCAATATTATGGAAATAAAGTACACTGCTGAATTTAACAGAGTTTGAATGAAGAAAGAAGAAGCCCAGCTGAGGTGAACATTCATGTGATCCATTATTCCAGTGTGTGGGAATGAATGCAATTAGACTGCAGTTCAGTACAAATTTACCCAGGAGTAAATTAGATAGAATTTCATGGTGCTTACTTTTGAATAGACAGGTGTAAGATTGCACCATTTATCAGCATTCCTATAGCTTTTATCTATGATTAACCCTGATTGAAATTACCTGAGTGTCTTTGTAGACATGCATACATTTGCACAGTTAGTTGGCTATGAATCATCAAGATTCCCCTACACAAATAATAAAATAAATTTCATTTGCAGATGAAAAGGTAGCTACTGCTTTTGAAGCATTTTTCAGAAGGCCCAACAATTATCTAGCAAACTCCATAATCCACATCTAGTAACTTCCATAATATCTGAGAGAAAGAAGATGGTAGCATAGATTTTATAGACTCTGAAAAAAAGACTGAAATCTACAAAAGCTTTATGCTATCAACTTTTTCCTTCCTCTCAGTCTCAAAGGTGCTACAATATCCTTTTGGTGCAATACACCTTGGCATACTGATGTAGAGTCTTATTGCATGAGAAAAGAAAGCCAAGAGGTAGTAAGAGATAACTGACTTTATCCTTGCCTCTCTGTCTGCAGTTGTAGCACTTTTATTCTCCTTCCAGAGGGAGACAATCATAAAAGCATGTCTTTTCCCAAATGGTTTTTTCCAGCATGACAAAAGAAATATTTTATGACTGTCTCCCTTGGGAAAAATGCTGAAATGATTCAACAGCATACAAAGGGGCAAGGAGAAAGCATTCTTTTGTCATTCAATAAAGAATCTGGACTAATACGGCTGTCTTTGTATCCATAAATGTTATTTTGCTCCCTTTACTCATCCTCAACTCACCTAATGGTTATATCAACCCATTTAATTGCAAATTGGATGATGGTTGATGCTACAAAAAGGTCAAAATGTAGGCTGCATGTTACCACTTCTTCAGAAATATTTAAAATTTACTCCAGTGAGCTGAAATATTTAATACAAGAACACACGTATGGATACAGACTTCATGTCTTTTATGACAAGCAAGCTTGGTGAATGTATACTTTTCATTTAAGTAAAGCAAATTAGAGTATATAGTGTAAACTTTATATCTGAAGTTCATTTTAACTGTGACCTTAAAAAAGCATGCTTTTCACAAAGGAAAGTCTGCCTTTTCTGTTATTATAAATTATATAAACATACAAAGTAGGCATGTAGATTTATGCTTGGTGTGACCCTTTTAATGCTTTGTACTTGCTGTTAAATTGCATATTTTGCTATCAAAGCATTGTAACTCATAACAAAATAACTAACACCAAAAATTCAGTTAAATCTCAAAAAAGCCAACAAACTAGGCATTTGTTCTTAGACTTGGCATTCCTTTTGGGAAATCAATTTTTTTATTGCCAGATAAATTAATGTTTCAAATGTGTGAATACAGATGCTGTTTGCAAATTTGCACAATCTGTCTTCCAGGGGAAGAATTTATACTGTATACAGTAATGGAAAACAGAAAACTGCATATTTGACTAAATTGCATCTGTAGAGAGAAAGATTTATATGATTGGTTTTTGTCACTGAAACATGTGGCTTTAAAGCATTCCATTGGAGTGCTGGAAATGGACAGTCTCTGTTCCTATTGCAGTTATTCCTCACATAATCAAAGAATGGATACACTATAGCATCTGCTATAAAAAATACATATATTAGATCATCAGTTGTTTTTTGTTTAGTTGTTTCTTGTGTGTGAATGTATGAGTGATATACTGCTGCCCTTAACTAAAATTCATCTGATATAATTATCAGAATAAGGGGTACAGCAACCCAAATTCCAGAGAAGATTGTGTAGAGTTAATGATGGTTCATAGAAAATCTTCTCTAAAGATGCCAGCCACAGATGCAAGCAAACATCAGGAATATGTTCTTCTAGAACATGGCCTCACAGCCCCAAAAACGCACAAAAACCTATGGATGCTGGCCATGAAAGCCTTCCACTTCGTGTTCATAGAAAAGTTTACTGGTATCCAGCTAAGTTTGGACGCTATAGGAATGATGGACACTCATAGAAAAGTGATAGGCAGGTCTTTTAAATAAAATATAAAATCACACAAATAACTTTTACTTATATAATGAGTGTTTGTTTCTTTTCTCCCTTCAGGATCCCTAGGTTGTTGTTCTTAATTCCCATCAAGTTGACTTCAACTTATGCTAACCCTATGAATAAAACTTCCTAGTTACCCTGTCATCAGCCCTACTCAGGTCTTGTAGGCTCAGGGCTGTGGCTTTCTAGACTGTGTCTATCCATTTGGAATGCAATCTTCCTCTTGAACTACTGCCCTCTACCTTACAAAGCCCTATTGTCTTTTCTACTGAGTCATTTGTTGTCATGATATGTCCAAAGTACAACAGCCTCAGTTTAGTTGTTGTTGTTATATTTATTTGTATTCTGCTTTTCCCCTAAAATTCTCTCAGGGGAGTTCAGGCTTAACTTGATCTAAGACCCATTTGTTTATCTTTTTGGCAGTCCTCAGTATCTGTAGAACTTTTCTCCAGGTCCACATCTCAAATAAATTTATTTTATTCCTATCAGATTTCTTCACTATTCAGCTTTCACAATCATATATAAAACTGTAAATACAATGGCATGTATAATCCTAATTTTAGTATTCAATGAATTATCTTTACACTTCTGGACCTTGGCTACTTTCTTCATAGCTGCCCTTCCAAGTGCTATCCTGATTTCTTGCTTGCAATTTCCATTCTGGTAAATGATTGAGCCAAGGTTTGGAAAATCTTGAACAATTGTAACATCATCATTTTCTTTAAAGTTATGAAATCATCTGTGGTCATTATTTTCATTTTCATAATTTTCAGCTGTAAACCTGCCTTTGCATTTTCTTCCTTCACTTCCTTCAGCAATTATCCCATTTTTATTTTTATTAGGTTTAGTTTTTTCTAAGAGTAGCTTTGCTTGCTATGGTCTTCTTTTTTGGTTTTTGGTTTTTGTATTTTTTACACTCGATTGAAACATGACTTTCACAAGGAAAGCCTGCAGAGAATTGGGAATCCTTTCCCCACATGTGTTTGACTTACTTTCAAGGAGAAAGCAGACAGTACAGTCAAAAATTCCAGCTTTTTTTTTCCTGCTATGGTCAAATCCACTGAATCTGATTAGTTCAATGGATGCTTGTCTTCTGCTGATCAAAACCCACTTGACTGATCAATAGAATCCCCTTGGAGAAAATTGGAAACTTTTGCTCCAAACGAAGTCCCTGCACCCTCAACAGATTTAGAAACTGAAATTTAGCTTGACAAGATCAAACCAATATTTGCTATTTAACAGTGAGGAGGAACCTGTGAGTGTTTGAAAACAAATAGAACATTTTACCTCAGGGTAAAGTGTATCCCCACGTAAATTGAATTCAGCTGATATGCTTCCTGAAATCAAACTACACTTAGCAGCAAGATCATCTAATTTTTTTGTTAGACCTTTTTGAAAAACATTGCTCTGAACAGAGCAAAGAACTGAATTCAATCAAGATTTTTTTGCTGAGTGCCATGCATTGTTGACTATTCCGGTAGAATTTAATAGAAGAAAAGACCAGGCTCTTAGTACAATTGCATCTAAAAACACCTGTGAGAAAGTGTGATCACAGAACAATTTAAACCTAAATCAAAAAAGAAATTACAAAGCTGAATGAATTTGAGCTACAGAAACAAGCTTCAGAAGAAGCTGCATAGAACAATGAAGCCTACGGATCATTCCAAGAAATATCACAAAACACATGCGATACTGTAAATGTACAAAAGAAAATCCTTTGCCACCTCCTTCTCCTAAGCACCTTACAACTTCAAGTAACTTAGAGATTCACCCACCTAACAATCCTTCCAATGGATCATTATCTCCTCTAATAGAAATACAGACCCATGGCAATATGTGTATGCCCAGAGCTGCACACAAGACTTCAAGCAATGTAGATTTGTTTATGATGATATTAAACAATCCTTATCTTGGAATTTGGTTTTGCTTCACTCAAAGCTGTTTCCTCCCACCCCCCAATTTTCCAAAGAAGCAAGAAGCTTGCTATCTCAGTACCAACATAAAGCCCATTTTGTGCACCTAGTCAGGGAGGAAATACCTCCATCCATTAATATAGACAATATCCTTAATATTGATTATATTTTTAAAATAACTATCACTGTGCTTGTACAGTTATGACTTTCAATTACATAGCAGATATTTACAGACATCAAGCTAAATTTAAGAAAATTGGCATTGAAGTTAGTAGATATTTTAAGAACATGTCTATTATGCTTCTTTTACATAACACAGAGCAATCGGCCCAGCAATGCAAAACTGATATTTTGATAAGTCTTGAGAACAGTCAAATAAAGGATCCCAATTTTATAAGGGGGGGGGGTGTTCCCAGAGACCTCGTGTTCTTCATGGAAGAGGAAAGAAAATTGATAAATTGATAAAATAGTATAGTATTTTATGATTGAATTGATTTTAATTCTATGATAGTTTAATTTAGTTTTAAGGGGTGGGAGGGTTTGGGTGTGGGGGTGTGGGGTGTGGGATGATGGAATGTTTTAACTGTTGTATTTTTTAACTTGCTGTGAGCCACCCCGATTGCCGGGCAGAGGGGCGGGTTATAAATAAAACATTATTATTATTATTATTATTATTATTATTATTATTATTATTATTATTATTATTCCAAGTCTTTGATATTTTCTGGTATTGGTATGGTATGATCTGCATATCTTAAATTGTTGCTGTTTCTTCTTCCAATTTTAATGCCTCCCTCCTTCAAGTCTAATACTACCTGATGTATAATATGTTCAGCATACAGGTTAAACAAATAGGTTGATAAAATGCAGCCTTACTTGACCCCCTTGCTAACTGCAAACTGTTGCATTTCTCAATCATGGTTTTTATTTCATTTCATTATTTATGTTCTATGAAGAAATGAGTGTCATTTCTAGCAGTGAGGGGAGATGTAGCAAAAGTGGTCAAAGGATATAATGCAAAATCTGACTGAATCTTATCAATGAGACTTCAGTGAAAATCAATATGATCATAATCCAAGTTTATTGTCCAACTACAGAGGCAGAACTAAATTTTTTCCTGGAATCCAGGAGGAAACTGATCACATATCAAAAGAGGACCTATTTTTAATCATAGGCAACTGGAATGCATAAGTAGGAAACACATCAGAATAACAAGTTGTAAGAAAAATTGGCCTAGGATCAAGAAATGAAGCAGGAGAGCAAATAATTGAATTTAGTGAGAGCAACACTTTGTCACAAACACATTCTTCAAGCAACCCAAGAGATTACTGTATACATGGACATTATCTGACAGCCAATATAGAAATCAAACATATTATATAACTCTAAACATAATTGGAACTGCTAATATTGAAAATTAGAGTAAGGCTAAAGAAGAACACTAAACCAACCATTGTGCCAAAGTACAACTTCCTTACATGATCCTCTCACTAGAAAAAAAAACTATGATGTGAAAGCTGAGCAATAAAGAAAACAGACAAGAAGAAAATGATTTGAGATGTGGTGCTGAAAAAGAGGCTGAGGATACCATGGATAAGCAAAAAGACAAACAAATGGGTCCTAGAACAGATCAAGCCAGAAATATCCCTAAAAGCCAAAATAACAAAACTGTGGCTGTCAGGCTTTGGTCATATCATGAAAAGGTATGACTCATTAGAAAAAAACATTAATACTAGGAAAGGTAGAAGGCAGAAGAAAGAGAGGCAGACTGCATGCCAGATGGATGGACTCAATCAAGAAGGTCCCTAGCCTGAATTTGCAGTTCACTGTACTTCAATGCAGTGGAGGATAAAGGGTCTTTAAGATTTCTCATCCATAGGTTTGGCATGAACTGGGGATGATTCAACAGCAGTTAACAACAAAAACAACAGATTGAAGAGCATTCCCAAAGAATTTTAAAGATAATGTTAAAAAAATAGAGTTGCACTCTTAAGCATAATTGTTTGGGGACTAGAAAACTCTGGACTGATGTCACAGACATTGTCAGGGAAGAATGCAAAATGGCATTACCTCCAGATGCCTCACTGGGTGATGGATAAACTCTTTAAGCAGTTAAGGACAGATGGAAGCAGAAGTAAAAGGTGACAGAAATAAGGTCCAAATTCCTTATTGCACAAGAACTGAGAAATCAAAGGGAAAGTTAAACCAAGAGTGAGGATGTTATATAACCAGCAGGGAAACACATTATATGAACAGGAAGAAATAAAAATGATGGTGGTAACAATATATTTAAGAATTATATAAAAGAGATGAAAGCATAACAAATTCATTCAAGGAAGAACCATTTGAAAATGAACCTCCATTTCTAGAAGGTGGAGTGGAAGCTGCACTCAGAGCACTTAGGCAAAATAACAGGAACAGATGAAATACTTATTGGTTCAAGCTACAGGGACATAAACTAATCTAGTTCTAACTAAAATTTGCCAACAAATATGGAAAACAAAAGAATGGCCCAGAAATTGGAAATTATCAATATACATCACTATCCCCCAAAAAGGGGACACAAAAAAATTTCAGCAACTACAGGACCATTGCATTGATTTCATATGCAACCAAGATCATGCTCAAGATTCTACAGAAAAGACTTCTGCCATATATAGAGTGAGAAATTCTAGAGGTGCTAGCAGGATTCTGTAAGGGGAGAGGCAATAGGGATCAACTTGCACACATATGATGGATAATAGAGCACTCTAAGGAATTTGAGAAGAAAATCAGCCTATGCTTTATAGATTATAGGAAAGCTTTTAATTTCATAGATCACAATAAACAACAAATCTTAAAGAAACAGAAGTACCATTACATTGTATTGTCCTTATGCATAACCTGTATTCAGGACAGGAGTCTACCATTAAAATAGAATATGGACAAACAGACTGGTTTCATAAACAGAGGAAATTTGGATTTGTGGGGAGGAGAATTGAAAATCGGTATATGTAGTCTAAGATATGCAGACAACACCATACTAACAGCAGAAAAGAACAAAGACTTGGAACAATTACTAATGAAAGATGGGAAAGTGAAAAGGCAGGCTTACTGTTGAACATTAAGAAAACTAAAATAATGAACACAGAGGATTTACATAAATTTGTGTAGACAACTGTTAGGTTTTGATGGGATATATAGTCAATGTTAAAATGTTGAAATGTAAAGATGTGTGTCTGTGTTTTTCCTTGCTGAGAAAATCTGTTTTCTGAAGCCAGAGTCACAATTATCAGCTCCACAGATGTGTGTTAGTCTAAACAAAGCCAGTTAACTAGCTGAAATTCTGTGAGAAAGAGTTTTGTTTACCAAGGGGTTTTTCATAAACAAGATATGTTTTGGGAACTGTAGTCACATGATGTAATATGGAAATTAGAGGTTGGGCTAGCACACGTCATGTGTCATCAACCAATCAGTCTGTGAAGGCTACACCCAAAGAGGTGGAGAGATGTGAGCTGAAAGTTGTGATTCTGAAAAGTTTCTCACTTGTCTTTTAACCTTTAAGCTGAAATGGACTAATTAAAATATTTTCCTGATGCCGAAGCTTAACTAACTATAAACATGTAGCAGTTAAAGTTTTTTTGTTGTTCCTGCTTAGCCATTCTGGCTAAAGTGAAAATGTTATTATTGTTATTATTATTTGTTTTTGCTCATGCTGATTTTGCAATAAAAGAAAAGCTTGCATGAAGATCTGGATGTCTTGATGACTTGACTTCAAAGACTGTAAGCTGTATATTTATCATCAACACATTTTTTCAACAACAACATGTAAATTGAGGTAGTTCAAGATTTCCCATACCTTGGATCAAGCATAGATCAAAATAGAGACTGCAATCAAGAAAACAGAAGAAGACTATGACTGAAAAGGGCACCTGTGAAAGAACTACACAAGATTCTAAAGTGCAAAGATGTAAAACTGAACACTTAAGTCAGAATCATCCAAGCCATTGTATTTCCCATCACCATGTATGGATGTGAATACTGGACAGTGAAGAAATCTAAAAGAAAGGGAATCAACTCATCTGAGATGTGGTCCTGGAGTAGTGCTAAGGATACCATGGCTGGCCAAAAAAAACCAAATGAGTCCTAGAACAGATCAAGCCTGAACTCTCCCTGGAAACCAAGATGACTAAATTCAGGCTGTGGTACTTTGACCGCATCATAAGAAGGCATGATTCACTTGAAATAACAATTTTGCTAGGAAAGGTAGAGGGCAGTAGGAAGAGAGGAAAACTTCATATCACGGAAGCCACAGCTCTGAGCCTACAGGATCTGAGCAGAGCAGTTGAGGATGGCAGGTCTTGCAGGTGTCTCATTCATGGGGTTGCCATGAGCTGATGTCAACTTGAGGGTAATTAACAACAGCAAATGAAGTTAGCATGGATAGGGTGAAAGAAACTATGAACTATGGACAATAACAATAAAGTTGGCCTTCTGTATCAGCTGATGTTCTGTTCCAGGCCCCTCCCCCTACAGATACAAAAAAAGGTGGGACCTCAATTGTTGTTACCATCAATGGACACTGTGTGGCTTCGTCAGTGTGGCTGCATGTATGTGCTGCCATTGATGATAATAGGACAGGACCATCTGTGGATGCTCCAATCTGCAGATGGGTAGCCCATCAGTATGGAGGGCTGACTGTACTACAGTGGAGCATGTTGCCATCTGATTCCCAACTACATTGGTGACAGTGCCCCCTAAGAGTACTTTTTTCTTATACTATCATTTTCTTCTAATGGTGGCTTCCTTTGCTTCCTTCCCTTCTGTCAGTTTGCTTTCTGCTAAAAGGCCTCAAAACAGAAGCTGACTTTTTTTCCCCCAGCTGCAAAGTATTGGATCCAATTACTCCCAGCATCTAACAGTAGAGTTTATTTTAATAGGATTTGCAGTAAAACAAGGCATATAAAAATCAAATGCATAGGCAAAGATTTTTTCATCTTTAATCATTAAGCTACCAGTACAAATTGAGCCCTGCAGTTATTTCATTCCCAAAGGAGATCAGAGATTTAAAGAATTCAAGGGATTAAACATTTGTGTTTGAGTGAACATGCTTAGTGTTTTGTATGCTTGACATCATTAAAATGTATTTCTTTCAATACTTTATTTTAAGTGAATACAATGTACTTGCTTTCCAAGTTGCCATTCTTTCTTGATATTTAGGTTCAAGAGCATCTATTTCAAACTGATATCTTTCAAATACTTCCTAAAACAACATTATTATTATGTACAATATTGAACTTCCAGATTACATAACCTCCACAGGACACAATAGATACACAACTGTTTTATTTTCTCACATGTACAACTGGTCATCTATACATACATGTACACTACTCATTTACTAGAAATCAGTCTTTGCAACCCCACACTCAACAAACACCTTAGCTAGTTGCCACAGCTCTTCACATCCAAAATAGGTAGACATTCCATTCCTTCTTCCATGGATGTTATCACATGTGGGCCAGAAAGCGAAAATAAAGTGGAAATG
>JAIPUX010001232.1:31954737-31968029 GCA_020142125.1 Phrynosoma platyrhinos
CTCTTCTAGAACATGGCCACACATCCCGAAAAACCCACAAAAAACTAATTCTCTTATCCCTTATAATTTGCCAATACTTCAGTGACAACAGTTAAAGAGTTACAGGTTTAAAATTTATCTCTTCTTAAACAGGTCTGGTCCCAGCAGTATATATTTGTATATTTATATTTAAAAGGCCTTACTCAGAGTATTTGTAATTGAGTTCAAGTCTTAATCAATGTATGGTAGTTGGGGTGGAGGCTTTGGATCTTATTCTTCTATGTGCTCCCCCTCCCATTCATCTCTACTCTGTTTCAATGTCTGTGCAGGGTTGGAGTTTTTTCTTTTGTAAATGCATTGAGTAATTAATATTTTAGATGAAATTGAGCTGCCTCATCTGTCTTATTCAAGCTTATAGATAAATCAGTTTTGACCTCCATATAAAAGTGAAAGGTCATATTATTAATCCTCCATACGAGCCATTACTTTCTTCATTCTTTCTTATTCTAGATGAATATCACTATTACTTTCAATTAAGTTATCAATAACTTCTCAAAACAGATGTTGGGGGAATCCAGATGCATCTGAATTGTATTTCTACATATATCTGTCAATACATTCTGGTAGATTTCATTTCTGCAGGTAAAAGAAAAAGCCCTTTATGTCTTTTTCTATTTCAGTGGTCTTAATGAAGATTCATTTCAGGTTGCAGCTTTACATAAACATTACCTTTCTTGTTCAGAGGGAAGGGAGGGGAGTCTTTCACAGGCTATTTTAGTACTTGCACAAAGGTGTCTTACTGCTGTTCTCCTCTTCCATTTGTCATGAAGAATAAGCTGAAAATTATCATGGCTGCCAGTGGCATTGTCTCAGTGCAAGTGCAGAGCCAATGGAGCTGGGGAAGGCATGAAATGTTGGGTGAAACAATAATATTCATAATATGAAGCTTCATCTTTTACTGTGTCCTTTTCCAGAGGTATTGTAGGCATTAACAAGAGTTGGGTTTTAATATCTTTATCATTATGCTAATTCAGAGGAAAAGATAATTACTCATCTTGAAGAACGTTTAAATATTTTCCTCTTGCTGAGTGTAGTGAAATGGGGACTCATAAACTGTGATTACTCAGATGTATCAAGATGTGGCTTTGAAACAAATATCTACCTGCCTGCCTAAAATTAACTGTATGCTTCAACCACTTTTCAGTCATAATGTACGCAAGATGATTTATATTAAAAAGTCTGTCAAAATAATTCCCCATTAAAACCATTCAAATTCAGAAGAGGCTATCCCATTAGGCACGGTGAGCTATTCACCCCAAGGAGTAGAGAATAAGGACCACAAATCCAGTTCCCCCCAAGGGATCTCATCACTCCAAAATAACCAGCACATGGCTCGCCACACCCAGCCAGAACAAAATGCTTGGTTCAGGTATTATGAGAAAAATCTTCCAAGATTTTTGCCTTTCCTGCAATGACACATATGACCACCTAGTGTACCTCATAATGACTGGTTCTGAGAAAGGACTGCCTCTGGACCAGGCATTTGACCCTGGCTGGCTTTGTGGAAAGCAGCAAGACAGAGAGTGGACAGTGATGGAGGAATGGGTGAAGATGGTGGCCATCATACTCTTGTGGAAGAACTTGGACCAGCACTATTAAGTTAAAAAAAATCAGGCAAAACAACAACAATTTGACTAAAATATGGTCTCAGGGCACATGTATGAGTTTGTACATGTGCTGAGCCCATATGGGATTTTTGAATTTTAGCAGGGAGTGCATCTAGACTAATAAATCTCAATAACCTACATTTGCAACAGTTATATTAGGCACAACAAATATTAACGTTAGAACTTCATTAACTGCAAACAATACATATAAAACACTTCACAATGGAGAGATATCAGCTCAAAGAAGCAAATTCCACATAGCAGAGAGGTTTTTAAGATCATGGGATTCTAGACTGAGAGAGATCACTTCTCCTGGATCCATTTTGCCCAACTTGAAGCAGAGCTGAAAGGCACCATAGTTCTAACTGGAACCTGGAAAAGAAAAGATCTTTGACATTTCATGAGGGAAGATTTTTTAATTACTTCTCAAACTAGACCTTCCTTTAGAGCTAGAAGCAGGAAGCAGACTTGAACACCTGAATAGAAGCTGGGGAAGCTTCATAGAATCAGTGCTGTAGTACAGAATCTTTTACGTTGGGGGGATGCAGATGGGTGGCCCTGGGCCGCCCTGGGAAGCAGAGGATAGGGGCCACTTCTACCATGCACAGCAGCCCTGATTCTCCCATTTGCCACCTCTAAAAGAGCGGCAAAATGCTGCTCCTATTAGAGGCAGCAAAAGGCTGCCCCAAGAGCCGGCATGCGGCTCTTCTCTGCCTCTTCCGGAGCAGCACATGAAGATGCTGCTCTGGGAAGATGTCCTGATGCCACATGCTGTGCATAACAGCATGTGGCGTCAGGACGTCTTTGGGGAAGGGTTGGGGTGGCCAGTGTGTGGCTGCCCCTCTCCTTCCCTGCCTCCAATGCGCAGCAAAGGGCCTGCCTGCAGAGATCCATTATTTGGTGGTGTGAACTCTACATCTTGCTTGCCATCCTGTAGTTTTGTGAGATATTTAGCCTTCTCTGTCAGAGAGCTCTGGTGTCACAATAAACTACAGTTCCCAGGATTCCCTAGCACTGAGCCAGGGCAATTAAAATGGTCTGAAACTGCATTATTTCTGCAGTGTATTTTGCACCCAAGATGAACAAGCACTTTGAATCCAGCAACATACAAATCCTGAAAATAGGGATCGGTTCATGTCAAAATGAATGAGCTGTCTGATTTCCATTGCCACTTAAGGAAACGAAGGTGCCTCACTTCTTTAAAACAAAAACCTAAATTCAATTGTTCATCTCCACTAGAACAGATCCATTGACACTCATTTATAAAATTGTATGTCAACACTTATGTAAATGACATTGATTTAATCTGTCTACTCTAGTTGGGATCGCATTTAGGCCAAATATTTTAAAAATCCTCTGAAAATGTCCTTTACAAAATTAGAGTTATTGGTACTTACAAAAATTGAAACTTTTTTTTTTAAAAAATGGAGCCTTTGTCACAAAGTATAACAATGGCACTGAATATTAAAGAGGTGGAGGGATATATATATATATATATATATATATATATATATATATATATATATATATATATATGGTTTATAGCAGTAATCCTCTTAAATACTTGAGGCTTTGCCAGCTTTTAGCTAACAAGCTCTGTTATTAACGGCTGCAATGCTACAACACTCAAAGGATTATTGTCTAAGTTTGCTGACAATGCATTGCCTACTGACCAGTTTCTAACATGCAATCTGTTATTGTATTTCACAAACCAGATCAATGTTTAAAACTGTGTGAAGCAATATGCGTTGAGTCTCTCTCCCCTCCTCCCTTGCCTTTTAAAATAAATAAATAACCAAATAAATAAATATATAAAGTTGCATCACATCATTCTTTTTTTTATATGTGATTAAAGGCTATGATTATTATTAGCGAAGTTATCTGGCACCAGTTTGCGGTTTGGGGTTTGATCAAGTAAACTTGAAAAGAACATCAAGCTTCCCTCTTTCCCTCTTCCTCTCTTTTAAAATTACCTTTCTCTATTTTTTTTAAATGGGACAGAACTGTCAGGAAGCTGTCTCTCTTCTCCTAATTCTTAATATGGAACTTCTGACAAGTATACAGATTTGCCTTAATTATTTATTCATTTTATTGAAAGTGTCTTCATCTGCTTTAAATTTCTAATAAGTCTAATTTAAATAAAGAGAATCCTATTTGAATGTTGATTTCACATTTACAAATCCAGAAGATGGCTACACATGCACATTACAGGCATTTCGTAAGTGTGTTTTCAGTGAACAAATTTCTTGGTAATCTAACTACTGCTATATTTGACTATAGTCTAAAGAGAATAGAGCACAAAAACAGAAATCTACTTGCTTATCAATCATTTTAAAGTTGAGGTGAGGGCTGATGTTACTAAAAATACAAGTCAAAATAACACGATGTGCCTTATTCCTCTCCCTTCCTCATAGGGGGTATAAATTGAAATGACTGGTGTGGGATTATGACATTGGACATGCAGTGCTCTTCCTTGTTGGCTTCTATAAGGTTTGGACAAAGGTTTGGAACCAGTCTGATTGCAGATCTTTTAGGCAATCCCTCTTTTTTTGCAGTACTACTTGCACCTTAATGTCACCCAGCAATGTGGTTTCCATGTTATTCAACCTGCAATGCTTTATCATTGGCATAAATGCTATTTGCCTTTTCTACAACCTACTGACTGCATCCATTACCCACCTTTATATTTTACTAATGTGACATCAATGTCAAGTCTCAGTCACTTTAATGTATGCTAATTGCTGAGTCCATTCAATTCCATACCCACCTTAATCTGTGATGATAAAAAATAAAAATAAAAATTTCATTATTTTAATGCACTTTCTCCAAAATATGCATTTTTATACCTTTTACCTTAAAATATGCATTTTAATGCATTTTGGTATGCCTGTTGAGTTGGGAAATATACTGAAAAATCTGAAAAAGAATGAAAGCTAAAGGACAATTATGTCCCACCTATTGGTCTGGGACATGGGATAGTTCAGTGTGCTTAAAAATGAAAACTGAACAAAATCTTTCCATGGATCAAGGCCCATGCATTAAAAAAGAAATGGAGTCACATCTCCAGACTCTGCCTCAGCCCCAAATGTACCAATTAGGCTCACACCTGATGTGCATGTGTTGACATCAATATTCACATTGGGTAGCCTATGGGCATTAGACAGAGCTCTATGTGCTCTATCTGCTTTTCTTATGCTGATGTCTTCAGTCATAAATTTGACCCATCCAATTTCCCATTTAATAAAAAAAACCCCACAAAGATGTACATTTATTTTAATATGCAGCTTCCACTAATACACACTTTTTGTATTGATTTCCCATAATATATGCGTTTCCTATTATATACTTTTTTGTATCCGAACTCCCTAATATATGTTTTTAAGTACAATTTTTGAACAGAAAATTGCATCACAAAATTCAAAGGGAGCAGTTTGGAGCACTAATGTACATGTTAGTCCAGGAAATACAAATTAAGTTGGAATTGAAAGCCTCTCCCATCCGCCCTTGAATATCATTAAGATCACCCACAGAGGGGCAGTTGCCTGGTCTGGAATGAGTTTTTGCTCATCTCATTACAAGCTTTTTCCACCAAGATTACTGTTTCTCATTACAAGCAAAAAAGTTACCTCATTGTTCTCAATATTATCAGATATGACATGCTGCATTTCTCATAATGGTACTCAGTCACTATAGTTGTTCCTTGCCACAATAAACCACTCCACACTTCCTGGAGTTCCTAGACCATTGTGTCACTCTACCTTTCTCCTGGACAACTGAGCTTTAAGGGGAAATTCAGTGTGGTCAGCTGCAGACAAGGCCCCATGCTGCTCTGAGTGGCATGGAACCCATGTTTTAAAACAGAGATAACTCCAACCAGCCACTTAAAGGAAGTGATGATGCTCCCTGTGCAAGTCCTTCAATGAGTAAAAAGAAAGAAAAAAATGTCACACCTTACATAGAAAGTAACAACATCAGTCATCACTTTATTTCAAGAAAAGGACTCCTACTGATGTCTCATTAGCATCCCAAAGAACTTTTTATAGATAACAATATTGTTTGCAATGTGTTACTTCCAAGTTTTGTTTTTCTCACTGTTATTAATGATAAAAAACAGCATTCTAGAAGGTCTGAGAGTAATGTTTCCCACCATAAGGGGGAATTAGGTGCTCCATTGGCTTCAGTGGGAACACAAACAGTAGTCCAGATGTTCATATTGTGCATCCCTCTTGTTGGCCCTGAGGAATAAAAGTGCAATACTGGTCCCTTCCATACCAACCCTGTCTTCATGTGCCCTGCTTCATTGGACATCAGCACACAGATCAGGGATTGTGAGCAGCAATTTAAACTGAGTTGTTTTAACATATAAACATGCCTTTGCAAGCAGACCAGAGCTATATAATAAAAGCTCTTCAGAATATGGTTGTACTTTTATTAAACAAGTACATGCTAAAATGTCACTTAGCTCATCTCATCATATGGTTTGGCTTAAAATATCTCTCTAGAACAATGGGCAGGCTATTGATTTAGTGGAAGGGGCATCATGCATCTTTGAAAAGGATGAGAAAGAAATATGAAATGTGGTTGAATTTTGAAAAAAAAACCTCAGAGTTTTAAAACATAGTGGGAAGACAGCTAAGACAAAATTACCACATGGGCAGCAATGTTGAACCAGGCTTTAGTTTGGTATCTGTTGAATTCTTCTACTCTAGCATACTTTCCTGGCAAATGGGGGAGGGGGGCTTTGTTCTTTTGCTTCACAGATGGTAGCAGAAAAAGAACTGAAGGCTCTACTAGACAATTCACAGAGATGAATCTGACAGGTGATCAAATCATCTGATGCTTCTCCCTACAAAACAAAGTTCAGATGCAGTCTGCGTGTACACCCCATGACAGCATGAACATACCTTTCTGCATGTTGACATTCATTTTAATAATAGAAAAGTGAAAGCAGGATTTTGCGACAATGACAACAACTGGAAAAAAAATCTATTCCTTCATGTTTGCAATGCAGAATTTCTCATAAATTAATCTTTTTCTTTAACTTGGGACTGACTGTTTTAACCAGATACCTTTTAACTTTTGATAGCATGAGCAGAAAGTCATGTGCATAGAATATGGAAACTTTGTGGCTGCTTCATAAATGAGGAAAATGATCCTCTTCAGATGGGATTATAAATGTTGGCAAAGATGCTATTAATGGTGTTAACATGAGAGCTTCCTACAAAATCATGTCCTTGATTCTGGGAGCTAGACACATAAACAACATTTCAAGGCCCCTGTCACTCAGAGGCACATTTCTGCAGTGCATAAGCACATCTATCACTCCAAGATGTATACAGATGTTTTTAATGCAAATAACATGCTCATTTTTAACTCTGAATTGTCCAAAAATGTCTCTTCAATGGCATCAATATTTCATCAAAATTGTAATCTTAATCTTGTTGCAGCTTGGGGAAATACACAGATTGCAAGCACACCCCATCTTCCAGTTCTGATATACTAAATTCGAAGCTCAGCTTCCTCAGTGATTCACTGTGAAGCATCATGAGTGTCATCTCATCTATATTTCCCAGAACATCTTTTTTTCCTGAATAAAAAGAAAGCTGTTAGTGACAAAAGTATTAATGTTATGAGTTGACCAATGGCAAATCTGAATGAGTTGAGGCAAAATTTATGACTACATATTTAACTATTTAAGGGGGGGGGCACATATATCAATGAGACAAAGGTTAACTTTACGTTCAGGGATTTATGCAACAGTTATGCAGTGCTACCTCCTTTTTTAAAAAAATGTGATACTGCAAAATGCACAGCCAACTACACATTGTAGTTGACATTGACACTGACAAAAATGTTCAACCACTTCTGTAGAACCTATGCCTGTGTCATGGACACGATGACCTAAAATGGTATAGTTGTTTGTGCATCTGTGAGCAGGCATAAAATGCTCAACACATTATGGAGAATGAGAACTCCTTTGTATTCACATACTTATCTATTTAATCTAGTCATATCCTGCCTTTTCTCCAGCCCTGGGAATAAAGACAGCTTGTGAAGCTTAATACAGATAAAGGTAAAGGTTATTTTCTGTTGATGGAGTTGTGAAGTCGTGTCCAACCAAAGGGGGAGGTGCTCAATTCTGTTACTAAGCCGAAGGCCCAGCATTGTCAGAGACAATTCCTGGATCTTGTGACCAGCATGATTGCACAGAACTCTGTTTACCTTCCCATTGAGAAGTGGTACCTATTTATCTATTTACATTTACATACTTTCAAAGCTGGGACTAGTGATGGGAGCTCACCCCATCATGCAGCACCCATTAATACAGATACATCTAAAAATTAACAAAGTTAGAATACAATTAAACTATAAACAGAATTAAAAGTATTTTAAAAACATACCTATTTTAAAAATAAGTTTACTGCTGCTGCTGCTGTATGTTTTCAATTTGTTTCCAACTTATTTTGACCTCAAGACAAACTTATCACAGGATCTTCTTGGGAAGATCTTTTCATAAGGGGTTTCCCATTGTCTTCTTCTGAGGCTGAGAGAATTTGGTTTTCCCCAGTGGGCTTCCATGGTTGAGAGAGGATTGTAACCCTGGTCCCAGATTCCTAGTCCAACAGTAAAACCACTATATTGTGCTGGCTCTCACAGAATATGGGGCTAAACAAATGGCCCCTAAGGGGTGGTGTCTTATCGCCCCTTTCCTTGCCAGATCAGGGACACTGCAACCACATGCTGTGGCCCCGATCCAGTACTTTGCCACTCTAAAAACAGCTGACAAATGCTGCTCCTTTTTAGAGTGGCAAAAAGTCACCTTTGTCACCATGGCGGCAGCTTTTCAGCACTCCTTTAGTGCAGTGTGTATGAAGGCTGTGCCAAGGGAGCACCCTGATGCTGCTCACTATGTGTTTGGGTGAGTGGTGTGATGCCAACATGGGGGTGGAGTTGGGGTGGCTGGCATGTGGTTGCCACACCCCCACTCTACCCCCAGGCTGGCCCTTCTGGCCAGTCTGTACTTGTTTTCCCCTGAACAATCAGCCCCTCAAAGGCCTAGTGAAAAAAAAATTCTTCAGTTGCCCATGAATTATTGCAAGGGCCCACCAGTCTAGTTGCTCTGAGAAAAGACTTCCAGAGAGAGGCATGTTCCCTAAGATACATACAAACCATTTTTCCATACATGATTGTGTCATGGTATACATGAATAAACATATATTAACCCTTTCAGTCAAAGGATAGCTACAAAGGCTCTGCAGATAGAATTGTGAGCCTCTGAATCTGCCTAGAAGACAGTGTCAAAAGTGGTGACATCACAAGATTCCCTCACTGGCTCCATTAGATATAGGCCTGCTTTCCACCTTGAAGTGGGATTAGTCCTCCCTTGAATTACATGCCTTTCCAGAGAGTCTTTTTCCTTCCATCTACTATTCCCAGGGACTACAAGAGGCATTTCTAAGCCAACCTGAGCACATACCTGCATAGCTACATGCAGCTCCTTTAAAATAATCAAGGATATACTCTCCAAGTTTCTCTCTTCATGGAATTTTTTAAATAAAAGATATCTTCTAGCTGCAGACGACTGATGGAGCAACACTTTTTATGAGTTTAGTACCCGGTGTAATCTTGATCCACTCGTCCTGTGCCTAAAATGTCCTGAACCTCTGCTGTATAACTTTCAATGCTTTGCTTCCATTGAACATCCCATGGGTGCCAACTATGAACAAGAGAAGAATCCATAAACCTAGGGTTATATTTAAATGACCCATTTAAATAGCCACAAATGGCCCATGATTTTATTTGTCTCACCCAAAGAATTCGAATCATCCTTATGTGGAAGATATGTCTCAAGATGTATACAAGGGTTCATTCCCTAAATTAGACCAATATGTTATTAGACCAATATTTGTATAGCCTTCTCTGGGGTATGCTAAAAGAGAAAGAGGGAGGACAATTTAAACAACAAAGATTTTTTTAAAATAATATGTATGTATATATGCCCCATATCAAATTGCATATAAAATACATCAATGAATAAATAATATATTCAAGCATATGAAAAGTAATATATGTAAGACACCACTCTCTAAATCAGGGGTAGGCAACCTTTCCCCTTTAAGGGCCAAGGGACTTCAGCTCCCAGAATCCCAGGAGCTATTGGTCAACATGGGACTTTTGGCCAACATGGCTGAGGCTTCTGGGAGCTGAAGTCCCTAGGCCCTTAAAGGGGAAAGGTTGCCTACCCCTTCTCTAAATGCATACAAAGAAATTTGAAAATAAAACCTGCAGCAGTGTCAGAAAAGTGCTTCTAAAGCTTAGGCCTGAAATTGAATAATTCTTAGAATAGCAGGCAAACTATTTCATTTTTGCATTTCCCCCACCACTGTGAGTATCAAGGTTGTTGTAATCATGACAATTTGGTGGCATGGGGTGGGGGTGGGGGTGGGGGTTAAAGAAGCTGTGAAAACCTGACCTCGGTTAAATTAGTTAAATTCTACATTTACACTATCCAGGATTAGGGTACCAAACCAAAATGTTCAGTTCTTTCTCCTTTCGTTTTTCATAAGTGGAGAGATAAATGTTTCTGTATTTGGAAGTACTTTATCTGTTTACCTAATTCCTTCCAATCCAGATGCTACTGAAATTTCAGATTCTGATACAGACAGCCCATAAGGGGCAGCTCTGTGCTGCCCCAGGAGCAGCAGATTGGAGCCACAGCAATCACACGGCATGCCAATCCTCCTTTTTGCTGTCCCCAAAAGAGCTGGCAAATGCCACTCCTTTTTGTGGTGGAAAAAGGCCACCCTTTGAGCTGGCACCATGGCTCTTTTGCACCCTGCGCCAAGAGAGCACTCTGACACCACACACTATGCAGTCTGGCATGCGGTATTGGGGCGGAGTCAGGGTGAAGTCAGGGCAGCCGGCGTGCAGTCGCCCCACCCCAACTCCACCCCCAGGCCATCCTGAAGTGCTGGTCTTCATCCCCCTTAGATAAGTTCCACTTCTATTCAAATCGCTCCTAAATTTGTCTAAAACATTATGATTCAATCTGGATTTTGCCTGAATCAGCAGCAGACCCATCATACAAAAGTAATGTGAAAATGGCTTCATTCTGCATAGCACATTTCAATGTTCTTTAGCAAGAAGGTGCCCCATGATTCATGCCCATGATTTCAGTGAGATGAGCTGTTTATTTGAATACTTACTGAGCTTATGTAAAACATTGATCATCTTGGATTAAATATGGATGTGATTAATAAGTCCAGTGTATGGCCCTAGTCTTTAATATCTCTGTTCCTGTGAACAACCAGATTTTGCATATTCTGACTTCCCAGATCCTTACACTAAGCTATTATAGGTGAAAGAAAAATTTACCTGTATCACATCAGTACTGGGGTGCATTATGCATGGCTCTTAATTTAAAAAAAAAATAGCCTTTCAATTTTTATTTTGAATGTGGTGAACAAAACCTAACAGCAAACCCTATACAAACTGTAGAGAGATCTTCTAGCACCTTTAAGACTAAGGGGCTTTGCAGACCATCCTAAATGGCTGGCCTAGGGGTGGGGCAGCCACACGCTGGCTGCCCCGACTCCACTCTAACCCTATCCTGATGCTATGTACCCATTCACACAGCACACAGCATCAGAAACCCTCTTGGCGCCTCATGCGCACACGCTGTGCCAAAAGGGTGAAAAAAAGCCACCACCATGACTGAAAGGGTGGCCTTTTGCTGCCCCTAAAAGGAGCACCATTTTACCTCTCTTTTGGGGGTGGCAAAAGGGAGGATTGGAGCTGTGGCATGCGGTTGCCACAGCCACAATCCACTGCTTCCAAGGGAGGCTCTGTGCTGCTCCTTTAGGTCTGTCTGCATCAGCCCTAAGATCCAAAACACACTGCAGAAATAACACAGTTTGAGACTGCTTTAACCACCTTGGCTGAGTGCTAGGGAATCCTGGGAATTGTAGTTTATTGTGGCACCAGAGCTCTCTGATAGAGAAGGCAAAATGTTTCACAAAATTACAGTTCTCAGAATTCCTTAGCATTGAACCAGGGCAGTTGAAGTGGTCTCAAACTGGATTATTTCTGCAGCTTTGTGTTTTGTGTTTTGGACCTAACTGAAAGAAAGAAGTTGGCAGCATGAACTTTTGTAGACTAAAGTCTACTTCCTCATGCATCCAAGCAAATAGACTTTAGTCTACAAAAGCTCATGCTGCCAACTTCTTTCTTTCAGATAGTTTCAAAGGTACTACAAGATCTCTCTACATACTGATTCTACAAACTAACATGGCTATATCTTTCAATTCTACCTATACAAATTGCTTATAATAAAGAGAATAGACACCATTAATGGTGACAGAAAATAGAAGACTAGCTTCAACTCCTGTGGCTGATAATTGATACTGCTCATTTTATGCCATCCAGTTTCAGTCTTGGGGATGAATTTATGCCATCAGAATAAAAGGGAAGAACTTTTGAGCATCTACTTCATTCATATACATGACAGAATATATTTATGTAAAAGTCTGAGTGAAAGTGCTTCAGACTGGGATGTTTGCTGACTTTTTGAGTATGTGTGTCATCCTTGTGCAGGGGTCATACTAATCTCTATACCATTCCAATGTGAGTATGTACACTGTTGAAGCTAGCATTTTGAGATTCATTTAAAATGTTTCTGCATGGTGTACAAGTGGTATAACATTCTGCATCAAACAAAAGCAAAGGACATGGTAACAAATGTTAGTATATTGTAACAAATGTTAGTATATTTTAGAATGAGATGGAAAACCTGAGCTCCTCCAGAGACAGATGTTATGAGCAATGGAAATCCTACAGTTTTGTGGTGTGTGTGCTACTGTTCCATGTCTCTGAATGGATTCAGAACTATAGGGAGCCATGAGCCCAGAGATGGCAGGTCACGTATCAGCAGATCAATCAGATAGTTTGGAGATAAGGAAATATTCACACTTCTGAAGACAGGAAGGTTAGGTGATTTACAGGATGTCTTGCAGCCAAGCCAGAGAGGGCTAATTTACAACTCTGTTCTCCATCTTTGAAGACCTAGCTCAAGTGATCCTTTCCCATGCAGATTTGGCCTTTGAGTATCTTTGCCTCAGGTTAGTTTTCGCCTATATAAGGACTTAAATTTATTTTTGTTTCCTCAGGCTAGATAGAATGCAAGGGGATCCTGCATCACTTTAAATTCTGCTTAGTTCTAATTTGCAGCCATTTTCTGCAGCATTTTCCATGCAGCAGAGTCCAACACCACACCATCTAACTTGGAGTCAACACATCAATAGTAAGTATCACCATCAGTGGAGACTTGTCTATTCCAGTGCTCACTCCTATATTCCTTAGCTTCTTGTGTGCGTGCACAGGTGTATGATTGTCTGGCTATGTGTTTTCTCCCTCTAATAAAATACAGTTAATACAAATAATTCTGCCTCTGTGATTTCCTATTCCCTTCTCTTCATATACAAGTGGGAATGACCCCCAACAAGGGCTATTTGTAGCTCAGCCCAGTGAATAATTGAGCTAATCAAATTCTGCTAGAGAGATCCTAAGCTACACTGATGTAAGTCAATTTGGTGATGAAATCTGAAGTTCAACAAAATTTGAAAGATTGCAGGTTTCTGTTATCGATTT
>JAIPUX010001232.1:31986751-32003112 GCA_020142125.1 Phrynosoma platyrhinos
TAAATTAAATTAGCATGACGTAGTATTAAAAGTAATGACGTCATGTATGATGTGAGAGTTAGTTGAATGACGTTATATCCGGTTGGGGAGGGGTTAACCAGAAGTTGGTTAATTAGGATAGTTAATACCTTGGCGCATGCTGTATTTGAAGATAATTAAACAATAGCGATTACCATTAATCGCATGAACGCATGCACCAAGAATATCTATTTAATTTTTTTTTACAAATGCTCATTTGATTGTAAACTGTTATAATTTATGACCCTGTACAAATAAAATTGTGGCCAAAATGTTATACCCAAATTAATGCGTTCGAGTCCTTTGTGCCGATGCAAGTAAATCATTTCTAATTTAAAGCACCATTTTCGCACAGGATTTCCCCTGTGTGATAAACTCTTCTGTTTAAGTATTTGAAGGGGTATCACATTGAGAATGGAGCAAGCTTGTTTTCTGCTGCTCCAATGACTAGAACATGGAACAATGGATGCAAACTACAAGAAAAGAGATTCCACCTCAACATTAGGAGGAACTTCCTGACAGTAAGAGCTGTTCGTCAGTGGAGCACACTCCCTCAGAGAGTGGTAGAGTCTCTTTCCTTGGAGGTGTTTAACCAGAAACTGGATGGCCATCAGTCAGGGATGCGTTGATTTTGAGTTTCTGCATGACAGGGAGTTGGACTGGATGGCCTTTGTAGTCACTTCCAACTCTATGATTCTATGATTCTGGAGTTGGACTTGGAGGCTGAGAGCATATGACTTGCCCAAGATCACCCAGAAAATGGTATTCTATGGTATTCTAATCCCAGTTTAGCCTTGTAAATCCACAGGATGACCTTGGGTAGGTCACACTCTACCAGCCTCAGGGACATTCTGAACTCTCCTTGTAAAAAAACAAAACAAAACAAAACAAAGCACTGCATGTTAGGTTTGCCTTAGGATCACCATTAGATAGTGAATGTGTAGAGGGAGGTTTGTCATGTCCTGCCTCTGAGGCTCAAAGAGTATGACCCTCACAAAAGAGAAGAAGGGTGGGAGTGGCGTCCACAGGATGAGCTTAGGTAGGTCACATTCTCTTAGTCTCAGGGGCATTCTGAACTCTTCTTGACCAAAAGCAAACCAACCATAGGTTAAATCAATAAAGTGTAGCTTTAACATTTAAAGAGGTTTTCTTTAAATAAAACAAAATCAAACATCCTTTCCTTTGCAAGGGGCAAAACCATCATCATTCAAATCAACTTGATGAAAGGGGACAAGGCACCCTCCCTATGATTGCTCACTTCTTGTCTTTGCTTTGAAAAAAAAAATGAGAAGACTTTATAAGGGAATACTTTTACAACTTCCTTCAGTTGCTCAGTCTCTGGTCTGCAGTGATCTTCTATTGATAACAATTAAACCAGCAAAAATAAAGTTCATTTAGTTCACCAGAAGTAAATTACTTGGAACTAGATGCACACAACACAACTGGGAGAAATGCAGGCAGCAGAGGCAGAGCAATGTCCAGTGTTTCTGTGAGAATTTGAATAGGAGAGCATGATGAGAAAGGGAAGAAGGTCTGAAGGTATCCACCACCACCTACACACAAACTGCTATCTCCTTTTCTTCTCATTTGTTTTTCAAAGCAGAGCTGTGGGCAAAGATGGGGGAGGACATCACCCTAACAAAGGAAATAGCTTCTGGTAAAACCCAGTATGAATGGTAGGTTTGCTTATGCATAATACAAAAATCCTGCCCATCAAATTATCAGCTGAAAGGTCCCATCCCTTCACTTCATTTGCAAATGGTTAAAAAAACAAAATTATTATTTGTTGATTGAGAAGTTCTAATAATTTCTTCTCTTTAAAAAGCTAATGAAATCTTCGAATAACAGATATTTCATGTGTTTATTGAATTTTGATGAGAATTCGCTACATTACTATTTAGGTAGGTAGGTAATTCTCCACAGGATAGGATCAGTATTGAGAATAACATTAAAAAATTAGAGAGTTGGAGCAAAACTAGCAAAATGAATTTTAACAGAGAGAAATGTATTACATTTGTGGGGGGGGGGGGAATGAAAGGCTCAAATATAGGATGGGTGATTTCTGGCATGATAACAGTACATCCAAAAGGGATCTGGGAACATTAGTAGCTGAACACACAGATGAAAAGCCAATGTTCATCCTAGCCTGGTGTTGTCCTGTTTAGATGATGTAGGCCATCAACCTCTGGCCAGGATCAGCTAGTGTAGAAACTGTCCCAGAAGTCCCAGACTGACCCTGGCACAAAGGGCACTTAACATGGTCCAAAAGGACCAACTTTTTGCAGTGGATTTTCCTGGAAATTCTGCCACAACAGCCAGCAGACCTGTGACCCCCTTGCCTGCCACTGCCATTGCATCCACTCAGAAGGACCCCATCACAGCCAGTGATGTTGGAAGGGGGCACCTATCACATAGATGTAGCCAGATATCCCATTTCCCCCTTATGGGCTGTGGAAAGGGACTTAATAGCAGATGTAATGGCATCAGTAGAAAAGGAATGTATGGTGGTGGATCCATGGTGGGGCAGTGGGCAATTGTGTGAATAGCCACCCATCACTGTTCTGGCTCGGGAATTAAACTAGGTCAGAACCATAGGCAGGACACAATGGGGTTGGCCCATGGTATCCTGCACATCTGTATAAGCCTGAGTAGAACACAAGCTGAACATGAGTCCAGGGTGATACTGAAGCTAAAAAAAAAGCTAATAATATCCTAGCCTGCATCAATAGTGGTATAGTGTCTAGAACAAGGGAAGTGAAAATACCACTCTATTCTGCTTTGGTCAGACCTTGCCTGGAAAAGTGAGTCCCATTGTGGGCATCACAATTCAAGAGGGATATTGACATGCTGGAGTGTATCCAAAATGGTGAAAAATCTGGAAACCATACCTGATGAAGAGTAGCTTAAGAATATGTTTAGCCTGGAGAAGAGAAGATTAAAAGTTGACATGATAGTCATGTTTAAATATTTGAAGGGATGTATTGAAGATGAAACGGGCTTGTTTTCTGCTGTCCTGGAGACTAGGATACAGAGGAATGGATTCAAAGTACAGGAAAAGAGATTCCACCTCAACATTAGGAAAAACTTCTTGAAAGAAAGAGCTGTTTGATAGTAGAATACACTACCTTGGAATGTAGTGAAATCTCCTTCTTTTGTTGTTTTAAATAGAGGCTGGATGGCCAGCTGTCAGAAGTGCTTTGACTGTGCATTCCTGAATTGCAAAGGGAAGACTGGATGGCCCTTGTGATCCCTTCTGACTATGGTTCTATTTTTAAAATAAATAAATAAATAAATAAATAATAATAATAATAATAATAATAATAATAATAATAATAATAATAATAATATTTTAAAAATTGCAAACTTTAGAATTTTACCTAACCTCCTGATATTTCTCCTCCATGTTTGGGTAACCCTATTGCGACACAAGGAATAGCTTTCACTTAAAACATCAGCAATACAGGGAACAATGTTGCTATTTATTAATATTACTTAGCATTAGTATTAATGCCCAACAGAGTTAGATATAGTAAAGTGAAGTGAAGTCAATGATTTAAGTGAAGTCAATGATGCCTAATTATTTTCTGAGCTGTGACCAGGTGTCATAAAATATAAATATGTTTTATTTATTTGTAGCTATATGATGGTTGTTAGCTATTTTGGTATGTCTTTGCTTTAATAAAAAGAAGAAATAAGATGTAAATGGCACATAAAATAACAGCCTTTAAGTTTAAATCATTCTTTAAAGCTGAAATCCTTCAGCCTTTTACCAGTAGGTAAGCTTTATTGAATTCAGTAGGATTGGCCTAGTAGACATGTATAGATTGAAACCAAAATAGATTACAAATTAGGGTATAGCCCAACTGAAAATATAGCACAATTGTAAATATGTCCAATGAGAAAGTAAACTCCACTGCATTCAGTGAGACTTGCTACAAGGTCACTGGGTTTAAGACTTCATCTCTGACTTCTTTTTTATATAATTGAATAAAAACCGTACTCAGTTTTCTTCCATTGAAATCCATGCAATTGCAAAGGTCCTTAAACTTGGCTGAATTGTGTGCTAAAGTTTACAAAATGCAGTACATTCAACAGGACTTGCACAACATGAAAGAAAAGTGGATAGGACCCCTTTCTAGTTGTTTCAAGGGCAGTCAATATAATTTTTGAACTTCATGACAGCTTCCTTGCTTTTAGCACCATGAAATAGCCATTTTATGGGTGAGTTCATTTAGAAATGTTCTTTCATCTAGGCTTGCAAAGTCAAAGTTTTTCCTGTCATACCCTTATGGCGTGTTGACCAGAAAAATGATATCACAGCAGAAAATGACCTACAAATAAATGCTAGCTGGATGAGTTTATTTTTATAAATGTGCCTTCAAATAAAAAGTTGCCTGGAATGAAAGCCCTATCAACCAGAATTTAAGAATAATTATGGTAAGATTAAGGTGTTCCCTAACTGATTTTATTTTCAGGGATCCTAATGAAGCTGTTCATTATGCAGCTATTTTAAAATATTTGATACATGCTTCAGATGTAGTGATCTTGCAAGAGACATATCTCTCTCACATAGTTACACTTCTATAGTTATATAATAATAATAATAATAATAATAATAATAATAATAATAATAATAATTTATTTATATCCCACCCTTTGGAAACCCAATCAGGGTGGCTTACAATGATAAAAACAATACAATAACCCAACCCAACCCTCCCCCACTTAAAACAGTATTAAATCTACATAAATTAAAATCAACAATCAACAAAAACAATTAAAAACCCAATAATAAAACCCACAGCAGTAATCCTCGCCATCCTTAGATGGGGCCACGTAAGGATCACTGGGGTGGGAGTCTCCTGATGCTACTTCCCAGAACCACATGTTATAAGCAGAATAGTCCCCCCCCCCATAGCCACTGTGTTCCCAGAGAGTAGGTATGAGCAGGGATGTGTTCACCTATTTTTCTGTTGTAACAGTCACCTTGGGGGATCCTTGGGGGAATCCCTTCAGATGGCATCTTTGCAGCTTGTCCAGATGCAGGTATATAGCTGGACACATCCCTGCTGGACAAATCCCCCACTCTCCTACAACACCAAAATGGCTCTGTTGGGGTGGGGACTGCACTGGTTAAAAGTAAGTTTGGGAGGGGATTTTGCCCATTGTCTGTACAAAACAGATTTCCAACCTCCATAACAACAAAAGTGAGTTCTCATGGCTTATGTCCAACATAGACCATCATATTTCACAAACAGGATGCCTACCAGAGTTTAGAAAAACTATGTGGAGGTTCCATAATTCCCAGAATGCTCACTTGCCAGGGAATTCTGGAATTTTTCAGAATATCTTCACTACTTTCACTCCAGACTAGTAATATTTGGTGATGAGATATTTTGCTGCCTCATGTGGAGCTCTTCTTCTCCCAAGTATCTGCTGTTGATAAGTGATGTCAATTTTCTGGGTAGGTGGGGCATCAGAAACTTTTGTACATCATCCACAACTCTCCATGCAGTGAATTCCCCAGCCATGATGAGATGTGAATTGCGAATCACTAGATAGTGTTTCAGGGGTTCCCTGCTAACCCTAGCTTTGTTTATTTTTGATTCTAAGGACTTCTGGGATCAATCTACCCTGATTGAAACAATGGGGGAAAATGGAAATCCATTCACAGAAGATGACAGGGATCAAAACAACCCCCATGAAATGCTGTTGAATATAATAGTTATTCTAAATAATTTTTAGAATTCACACCCGTATGCCTATTTTCCTAATGCATTATTGAACATGACTGTGATCAATAGCTGCTTTGGATCTCACACTGAAAGAGAGGCAAGGCATTAAACAAACAAACATAGCACTACATAGGTTGCAGAACATCTTTACAGACCTTTATTTTCAAAACATTGTTTCATTGGACCCTACTTTGTAGTCTTGCGAACCTAGAGGGGATTTTTGTGAAGAGGAGTCATGCCTATTTCATGCTGAGCAATGTTTACTGCTTCTGTTGAGGGAAGTCCTTTTGACCCCAGTTACAAATGCAAATATTTGCAGCCAACCTCCAGCTTACCTCAACAGTACTATAACATCCAATATCCACAAAACAGTGATATCTTTATTCGGTTAACCCTAATGCACAAAATATATGTTGAAAGTTTTCAACGCTCCACTGGCTTCTTCACAAAGGATGGAGATGGTCTCAGAAGAAGTACCTATTTGTATTGTTAATGAAATTCAATTTTTTTTCTCCTGGACTTTGGAAAGATTTGTTCCCAGTGCCACATGACCAGAAGGAGGAGGAGCCTGCTTGCATACATATCCCTCCACAGAACAACACAACAGCAACACTTTGAGAAAGTGCAGACCTGTTACTAACATAGAGCCACGGCCCATCTGGGGCAGCACAGACCCACCCCGGGGACCGTTCAATTGGGGCTGCAGCAACTTCATGCTGCAGCCCCAATCCTTCCTTTTGCCACCCCTAAAAGAGGGTCAAAATGCCACTCCTTTTAGGGGCAGCAAAAGGCCGCCCCAAGAGCTAGTTGTCCTCCATGTCTTACTTTTTAATGTTCTTTACTTTATAATAAACCCTTTTCTTCAGTACTCTGCCTCTTTCTTCATACCTTTTAATGGCCTTAGCTCAGTTAGTTTTTGTTCTGATTGTAGGCTGCCAGTAGTCCCAATGCATTGCTGGGGTGTGACAAGTTAATTTATTGGGTGGTGGCAGCAATTTTATTTTATTTTATTTTATTAAACTGTTCTCAAGGAGTCCTATCCAGATCAACAGAGTGGAGTGGGATTACAGAGAACCTTCACACAAATGCATGGGGCATAGTTAAGAAAAACCTCATCTAATTAAGGGTAGGTAGGGAAGTCCACTTCCACCAATTTAATCACTCACAAGTAATTCTGAATCTAATCATATTTGGATATTTTGTGATTCTTAAGGACTATATCTATTTATTGTACAGGGTGGAAATCAAAGGTCTCTAGGGTATAAAAAGTGCCATAGTTTCTCCTGATATTTATTCAAAGCATAATATTGGTATCTCCAGTGATGTAGTGAAGGAAGGATTACAGAAGTGGTTCCCAAAATTTTGCCTTCTAGATATTTTGGGCTTCGGCTTCCAAAATTCTTAACTGATGGTCAAGCTGTCTGAGGCTTCTGAAAGTTGAAATCCAAAATACCTGGAGGACAAGTGCTTGGGAACCACTGGATTGCAGTGCTCAACAGGAGGAATTACAAGACTGAACAACAAACCTTTGGATTAGCAGGGATGGTGATGCCATTGCTGTAAATACCCCCATATCAGCCTACCCTGGTCCTTCTAAGCCATCTGAACTGTACTCTTTCATCTCTATGTGTATTTTTGTGCAAAAATTTTTTTGTGAGCTATCCCTATTTTAAGGAGGTACGTTAAACATATTGTTTAAAGGCTGCAGATTAGAACAAAAATGGGATGGATTTATGAACACATGCAAAAGTGACATGGTATTATTGTTGTTGTTGTTGTTGTTGTTGTTGTTGTTGTTGTTGTTGTTATTGTATTTCCTTCTGGAAAGAGACCTTTTTCAGCTCATTATACATACATATAGCAAATTGACATGGCATGTGAATTGTCTGTAGAAAGAAAGATGATAGCTGAAATCACAAGAAAAAAGGAAACATTGAGCTTAATGTGCATTTGTAGTGGGTCTTCCTGCCCATTTTGTTTAGATAAAATATATGACAGGGAACAATTAACTTGAAAGGATCAAGTATATGTGGAAAGGACAATTATCAGAGGAGAATGAAGCCAAAGAAATGTTTTGCAGATGTAGTGCATTTAAATTAATAAAATCTCATTAGGTTTTATGTTTGCCAATAATGGCTGGAAAAGTTACCATACATTGTAGGAACAATTACCCAAATCTTCACTGTCTCATTAGGTTTGTCATACTGTTTTCATTATAATACATTAGAACTTGCAAGTGAGCCTTCAGTAATGACATATTGTTCCAATTCTCCTTTCAGCAGGCTCTAAGATATTTTCGTATTTGTGTTATAAGCCAGCAGGTGTCTTCACTTTGCTTCCCCCCCCCCCATCAGTTTTACACACAGACCTCCAGACATAGAAAGGAATGTAAAAGGGCTTTCAACAGTCACATAAAAATGAGTCTGATTAGACTAAAGCAATACACACTATTTTTATGTTTTGAACATGATTCTAAGTATTAAAAACGTTCACCTTTATATATTCTTGGTTCTCACTAAAAGCAACTTCTGATGTGCATAAATAACTATATGATGTACAGAATATGGAGACATTCACCTAACAAATAACAATGGTGGTTTGAGCATTAAAAGAATTATTCACTTCAGTGAGAATAGTCTTTGAGCTACCAGAGTTAAATAACTGAATGAATAAAATGAATGATTCCTACAATTAAAAGTTATAAGCAGCTCTGTATCTTATTCAGAAACAGTAAGTCTGATAGATATGCAGTCCTGGAATCATAGAATCATAGGATCATAGAATTGGAATAGACCACAACTGACATTCAGTCCAACCCCTAGCTTTGCAGGAATACAAAATCAAAGCACTCCAGACAGATGACATTCCAGCCTTTGTTTTAAAACTTCCAAAGAAGGAAATTCCACCACATTCCAGGACAGTGTGTTCCACTGTTGAACAGCTCTTACCATCAGGAACTTCTTCCTAATGTTTAGGTGGAATCCCTTTTCCACCTAATCAATTACTCCATGTTCTAGACTCTGGAGCAACAAAACAAAGTTTGCTCCATCATCAATATGGCATCCCTTCAAAGACTTAAGCATGGATATTGTGTCACTGTTTAACCTTCTCTTCTCCATACGAACATACCCAGTTCGTTAAGTTGCTCCTTATAGGACATGATTTCCAGACTTTACACCATGTTGATCATCCTTCTTTGTACACATTCCAGTTTGTCAATATCCCTCTTAAATTGTGGTGCCCAGAACTGGACACAGGCATTCTGACCAAAGGAAAACAGAGTGACACTATTACTTCCCTTGAATCAGGCACCACACTCCTATTGATGCAGTTTATTACCATAGTGATTTTTAAGCTACTGCACCACACTATTGTCTGATGTCCAACTTGTGGTCTACTAAGACTATTAGATCCCTTTTGTGTGTACTGTTATCAAACCAGGTGTCAGCCATCATGTATCTGAACATTTTACTTTTTCTTCCTAAATGTAGCACCTTATATTTCTTCCTGTTGAAATTCATTTTGTTACTTTGGGCCCAGTTTTCTAATCTGTTATGGTCATTTTGAATTCTGCTCTCTGCTGGTTCAGTGGTTAAATGCTAGTACTGTAGCCATTCACTCACAGTCGCAAGGTTTGTAGTGTTGTAAAATGACAGAATAATTATTCTTGTGCCTGAAGAATAGTGGGCAATAAAATTACTTTTCTCCCCTCATGAAAAGTGTGAAATAATTGCAATATCTCATTTCTGACAATGGCCAGTGATCAGACATTCCAATCAGAGATGGGAAATTTCTTTTGAAGCTCAGTTATTTACTTTATGGCATATTGCAATAAAACTGCAGGGGTGCAAGATAGTGTGAAGGTAAAACTGTCTTGCCAATGAGGTGTTGAGATTCAGTTTTGCCTACAAGTCCTATAGCTACAAGGGAGTATGTAATAGCTGTAGTCCAAAAGTTTTTTAAGCTCTAAGTTTCTTTCTCTACCGTGCTCTCTTCAGCACATACACTACACTGAACTGAGTTATGGAATCCAGCTATTTTTGGACTGTAAGTTCCACCTAGTTGGTGTAACCAGTGCTGAAATGTTGTAAAACAACATCCAGAGCTTAGAAGCCATGCAGGGTCAGTCAGCCCTGGTTAGTACTTGGATGGAAGACTGCCAGGGAATACCATGTGTTGTAGGTTAGTTTTCCGAAGAAGGAACTGAAAAAAATCACCTTTCCGTGTTTCTTACCTAAGAAAACCCTGAGAAATTCAAACACACACTCTGGTTGATGGGCTTCTTGAAGGTCTATGCAGGAATAAAAGAATCCTAGAATTGGAAGGGTCCTCCTAGGGCCACCCATTCCAACCCCCTTCTGCGATGCAGGAACCCTAGAGTTGGAAGGGATCCCCAAGGGCCATCAAATAAATATCCATTAGCTTAACAAAAGAATGGCCCTTGGAAATGTTAATAAAAGGGGGTAAGAAATATTAAATCTCCCATGATTACCTGCTTCTGATTTATGACAACTTTATGTTCAAGTCTTCTTGGCATGACAACTTCAAAGGGAGGTGGGCTTACCATTGCCTTCTTCTGAAGCTCAATGTCATTTCCCTCCCTTTCTCCTTCTGCTCTCCCATTCAAATTCTCATAGAAGAGAATGGGGGCAGGGGTGGTCAGGGGTTGGCTACCTCAGCCCCTACATAGGGTAGCCAGTGTTGGGGAATGCAGGGAGCTGAAGTGTGCACCTGTGCAGAACATGTCATAGGCTGTATACAGTCTGTCACTCTCTGTATACAAAGGTGACTGATGTTCTGCATCCCTGCACACCTGCACAGGACCTGTCACAGATCATGCAAGGGTTCGATGACCTCAGCTTCCCCCAAGTAGTGGGTGCTGAAGACACTTGCCACTGTCTGATTGTGCCGCCCTTGGGCTGGAGGAACAGGTTTTTCAACTTAAAAGATACCTATTCTGTCATCCTCCACAAAACATGTCCCACACAGATTGGAGGGAGGAGAGAGGTACATGCAAGGGATGTTTGTGTGGACAGACTTGGTACATGTAGCTGATGGTCATGCAAGGGACATGGTCAACAGAACACACAGAAAAACATTACTTCAAGAGCCCCCCACCAATCATGCCAGGAAGTGATGTGCAGGAGTCTTATGCACACCTGCACACCTGTGCAGAAGAGGTCACAAAAGCCTCTTTCATGCAAACTACTGTGCATGCTGACAGTATGCATACATGTGACGGAATACATTTATTGTCATAATAGGGAACAGTTACTAGGGTACATGCATAGGGTTACTATTAGGGGTTGGGTTTGGATTAAGGTTAGAGTTCTAATATTAAAGTGCACTTGCAGCAGTGCATCCATACCTGGAAACTTAGGGCGCTTTAAATTAAAGTCTGCATCATAGGACGCATGCTCTGGATCACTGACACAATTTCTGTTGCACATGCGGCAGTGCATTTATACGGCCATTTTAAATCTCTGGCACCCTTTCTCTGATGCACCGGTGTCACTGCATACATACGCACATGCAAATATATGCATCTTTCCGAAAGAAGCAGGGAAAAGCTGCTCTTTTTTGGAGTGGCTTTTCCAGGCATGCAGTGCCTAGAGGTCGCTTTCCTGCTAGCTTTTAGATGTGCGTCGTCTAAACACCATGCCTCCAAGTCAGCCTGAAAGCACCTCTTTTTCCCTGTCTGTACAGTCCCTCAGTCAGTCCTGGTTAGTATTTGGATGGGGGACCACCAGGGAATAATACTGGTGCTGTAGGCTGGCTTTCAAAGGAAAGAAATCCTTTGAGGATTCCTCACCTAAGAAAAATTCACCTAAGAAATTCACAGGCTCCCTATACGTTCATGGGCTTCTTGAAAGTTCATGTGTATATTTGTGTGTGTGTGTGTGCATGCGCACACACACACATACACACACCATTACTTCTGCAGACCCAAAGGCCATCCAGTCCCACCCCCTTCTGCCACGCAGGAATATGTAGAATGCTAGAGTTGGAAGAGAACCCCCAGCACCATCCAGCTCAACCCTTTGACCATGCAGCAATACATAGAATCCTAGAGTTCTAAGGGACCCCCAAGTGCTGTCCAGCCCAACCCCTTTGACCATGCAGGAATACATAGAATCCACGAGTTAGAAGGGGACCCCCAAAGGCCATCAAGTATATGTGTGTGGTATCCATGTATGCACCTTCAACTAGCACAGCCTCCATGATCCGGATGTTGTTTGACTGGAGCTCCCAGCATTTTTCATCATTGCTCACACCTGCTAAAGGATTTTGGGACTTGAAATCTAACAATACCTGGAGAGCCATAAGGCGTCTAGCTTCTATCTCCACCCAAAATTATACCCATGACTCCTCCTTCAGAGGAAATGTGGATGACAATGACTCCATTGTTCCCATTAAAGATAAGGTTCCAGCAGTTGCAAATTTGCAGCCACTTTAACTATAAATCTTGGGATGAAGTCATGGGTATCATTTTGGGTGGAGATAGAAGCTATACACCTTATTGTAACATGTGGCTCACCAGGTATTGCTAGCTTGCAAGTCCCATCATAAAGTGCTTACTATATATTGATATATTGATATATTGCGATATTGATATATTCTGGGGTATTGGCTACCCTTCTAATTTGGTGTCATCTGCAAATTTGAAAAGCATGTCCTGTACTCTATCATCAATCATTGATAAAGATGTTGAATAGCACTGGGCCCAGGACACAACCTTGTGGCACCTCACTGGTCACTTCTCTCCAGAATGATTGGTGAGCAGCCTTTGGGTTCAGTCAACCAACTACAGATCTACCTAACAGTCACATTGTCTAACCCACATTTTCCTAGCTTTATTTCAAGACTATAATGGGAAGCCTTTTCAAAAGCCTTACAGAAATCAAGATACACTTCATACACAGCATGCCTTCAACTACCTAGCTATACATTTCCAGCTGTAAACTATATCAATGTTCATGTTTGATTCAGGAGATGGGGATTAGGTAAATCCATTGTTACAAACAATGGAGATTCATTTGAGATCAATTCATATTAGAATTGGCAGACTGGATTTTTTCAAATTGATTAGTTCTGAAGAGGATGGGTCTCATGACAATTATGTTTTTGGCCCATGAACAAATGTCTAGTACACAGATTATATTCTGAAAAAAAAATAAACTTGATTTCAGGTTAATTTATTCATACTAGGGCCCTCCAGATGTACTGCAGTCTGTCTGTCTGTCTGATCTTTTTATTTGTCATCCTTCTTTTCCTACAAAAATTTAACTCAAGATAGCTTACAAGATTAAAATGGATAATGGAGAAGAACAATTACAGAGAAAACAAACAAAAAGTTATCATCAAAATGCAGTTTAAATAACCACATATCCAAACTACTAATGATTTAAAAACAACCTAAAACATATCCAATAAAAAAGAAATTAAGGAAGTGCAGCACAAGTCTATTAAATGCCCTTTCCTTAAACAGTCAGTTGCTGAAAGCCTATCAGTCATTTTTCTCTTTTTAAAAAAGGTTTTTCCCTGCAGAAGGGTATGACCCCATCACTTTCAGCCAGCATGGGACATTACTACTACTAAATGGCTGTTGGCAATGTCAATCTGCAGTAGGCACTTGGTACCGCCTTTGGCAGAGATATCCGAAACTAAAAAGATTTTGGAAGCAGATGCACACCATGATAGAATTAATGCTACAAATTAAATTTGAAATATGACCTGAAACTTATTTGTTGAACATGTTAAATACACTCCCAATACATAGAATCATAGAATCATAGAATCATAGAGTTGGAAGAGACCACAAGGGCCATCCAGTCCAACCCCCTGCCATGCAGGAACTCCCAATCAAAGCATCCCTGACAGATGGCCATCCAGCCTCTGCTTAAAGACCTCCAAAGAAGGAGACTCCACTACTCTCTGAGGGAGTGTGTTCCACTGTCGAACCGCCCTTACTGTCAGGAAGTTCCTCCTAATGTTGAGGTGGAATCTCTTTTCTTGCAGTTTGCATCCATTGTTTCGGGTCCTAGTCTCTGGAGCAGCAGAAAACAAGCTTGTTCCATCCTCGATATGACATCCCTTCAAATATTTAAACACGGCTATCATATTTAAATAGCCTTTGCATGATGTTTGTCCCCTCCTGCTTCCTGTTTATATCTTTAGCAACATCACTACTGCTTTGAATCCCATTTAGAATCTTGGGATTATCTCCCTTCAAGCTCCACCTTCACCTAGCCAGCAGCAATTAGCAGCAGGGCAGGGAGAAAGGAGAAAAAAGTGAGGGAGGAAATAAATCCACTAAGTGTAAAAAGGGACCTCCTATGAGATCATGGCCACGTCAGATCTAATCCAAGTGATTTCCTGGCCTTGAATGCCAAGCAGGTATGATAAACTAATAAAAAATAACCCCTTTGTATCTGTTGAGTCACAGTCATATTAAGGTAATATTTGTTAACTCACAGTCCTCCAGTATTCTCAAGTACTGTAAATAATAAATTCCAACAGTCGATATCTATATTTCAAGGTGAAAAAAGATAATAAAGTTCCCAAGAAGAAATGGTACACAGTATCTAATTTTTAGATTGGATCTCTCCTGATAGTCCAACATAGAGGGTATAATTGAGTCCCAATTTTCCAGTTTCAACCTTTTTTAATAAAAAAAATCTTGTATTACACTAGTAAGGTCAAAAAGAAAAAAGAGAAAAAGCAGTCTTACATCTGGCAATGTAGAGATGCTGTTTTGAGCAAAATACTGCCATTAAAGTTAATCCATATATTCTTCACTTTTGATGACAAAAGAAAGTAAAGAAAAATTGGTGGTGTCTCAGTCTGACAAAGCACGGTATGTCGGACAAAGCATGGTAAGTCAGACATTTTTCCTTTCAGCCTTGCAAGTATCTTTTCAGAATCCAGGTCAATCCCAGTTTCCAGTGCTTGGGAGAGCAGACAAAAGGACCCAAATCAATCCCTCTGAATCCTCCATCACAGGGTGTGTGTGATTTTGGTCACTTCATTATCTCTTTAATAACCCGTCGCCTAGCTGACAAGATATCTCTTCATTGACACACAAAGGGCTATTTAAAAAATAGTAAATCAAAGAGGTTATAATGATACTGTTACTGTTGTCATAAATAGTAAAGAAAGGAAGAAAGAAAGAAAATAAAGAGAAGAAGAGAAGATAGAGCTTCTAGAGAATTTAAAAATCTGAAAGAAGAAATCAAGAAGATGCAAAGTGAACAGTAAAAAAGAAGAAATCAGATAGTCATTTATAAAGGGGAAAAAATAAAAAAGCATGGAAGATGGAAAGAACTAAGGAAGTGGTGAATGTTTTGAGTGGGAAGAGAAAGTATTGAAAGATTTTATTTTTGATATCTTAGATATGAATGAAGAAAATGAATGTAATTGTAGCAAATGTTTTATGTAAATAAAATTTTGTGTAAATAAAATAATAAAAAATGGACTTTTAATAAAGATGCAAACAGGAGGAGGACCTCTCTTTTCTGACAACTATCTACTCTTTTACATCATTATCATCAACACCAAGACGATCACATATTCAAACCACCAACCTTTCTCATTCCACATTCACATTGAGCCTTCTCTGTCAGAGAGTTCTGGTTCCACAATAAACTACAGTTCCCATGATTCCTTAGCACTGAGCCAGGACAGTTAAAGTGGCCTCAAGCTGCATTATTTCTGGCAGTCTGTAAAGGCCCTAAGAAAGAATGATAGGTTTCTTCTGCTACCTTTGCAAAGGAAGGGAGGAACGATAGTGGACCAGTGGAAACATCAACCCTGGGCTAATTCCCACTATGATTTAAACCAGGGGTCAGGAACCTAAGGCCCACGAGCCACACCCGGCCTGCAGAGGCCTTCGGACCGGCCCCTGACTGGTCCTGCTGCCACCGCCACCACCGCCACCACCTTTCGTAGCCGTAGGGGTCTTCCAGCATGGCCAGAATCTCACACGACCTTTCCCATCCTGCCCCGCGACGGGAGAGGTCGTGTGAGACTCCAGGTGCCATTTTGGAATCCAAAATGGCACCCTGGAGGACCCCCACAGCCATGCTGGGCCTCTCTGAGGCCCAGCACTGTCGAGGGAGCCCTCCTGGCAGGCTGACGCAGTTGAGGGAGCCCTTCTGGTAGTGCGGTCGAGGGAGCCCTCCTGGAACCAATCTTCAGCAGCACTAAGAAGCATGCATATCTATATGAGTGCTTTCAGCTATTATTTTGGTCATGTCCTACATACTCCCCTGAATGTCCTCCATTCTGAGCATCACTTAGAGAAGCCCTGCATTGACATTCCTAGGAGTAATTTTTGGATTTTTGATTTGGGAACATCCTCTATTTATTATTATTTGCGTTGCAGAGGGGCGGGATGAAAATTAATTATTATTATTATTATTATTATTATTATTATTATTATTATTTTCCTCTGGAAGGCCCTCCAATTAAGAGCCATGCATTTACCTTTCCAAGAGAGCTTTGGGCTTTGATTTGGGAACGTCCTCTATCTATCTATCTATCTATATACCATCTGGAAGGTCTTCCATTTTGAAGACCATGCACTGACAATCCTAGGGACGTTTTCAC
>JAIPUX010001232.1:32005924-32020704 GCA_020142125.1 Phrynosoma platyrhinos
AACTCCATATCCTGTCCTAAAGCCAGTTTGAAATGGATCTAGATAAACGGTTTCATCCAAGACAGCTTGGAGTTGAAGAGCAACCGCCCTGTTTTAAAACACTTTGCTTTAAAAAGGCAGTAAAGAGACTGGCCTATATTTATTCATATCCAGGGGGTCCAGGGAAGGTTTTTTTTCAAAAGTGGCCTAATCGCCACTTGTTTAAGACAAGATGGAATGGAACCCTCCCTAAGGGATGCATTGACAATGTCTCTAAGGAACACTCTCAGTGCATCTCCCCCCTGGATAGACAAGGATCAAGAGGGCAGGTTGTTTTCCTCACTCTACCAAGGAGCTTGCCCACATCATCAGTACTCACAGATTGAAGCTGATCCAGTATAATTCCAACAATGAAGTTGTTGGACACATCGTCAATAGATTCTGTCATAACACTGGCGTCTAAGTAGGCTCTTATCCAAGAGATTTTATCTGCAAAGAAGTTGTTAATCGCATCACAGCAGGTTGAGTAGAGGGTTCTGAGCAAGGGGAAACTGCTTCATTTCCCTTACCACCCTAAACAGCTCTGCTGGATGGGATTCTGCAGACGCAACATGTACAGAGGAGAAGGAATTCTGCTCTTCACGTATTGCCTCTCGATAGGAATCAAGGAAATTCCTATGATGAGTCTTGTCAGATAAGAGTTGAGTTTTATGCCAGGTGTGCTCTAGTCATTGTCCAACCCGCTTCATTTTCCTAAGTTCCTCTGTATACCACGGCTTATGGTTGGAAGAGAATTGGAAAGGACGCTTGGGAGTGATTGTGTCAATAGCCTTGGCTAAAGCTTCGACAGAATCACTGGCATTACCAACCATTAAACCCTCTAAGACTTTCTGGAATCCTGTGGGTTCCAATAGACCTTGAGGGTGGACCATTTTAATAGGTCCTCTACCCCCGGTGGGGCGGACAGTGGTTCTTAGTTCAGTCTTGACCAGGAAATGATCCATCCATGACAATGAGGAGGTTTTAATAACCTCTGCCCATGGATATTCCTGTTCCATACTAAAGACCGCATGGAGAGTATGACCCGCACAATGAGTGGGCCCGATGACCAGTTGGGATAGGCCCATGTTTGTCATGGATTCCATAAACTCCCGAGCCACACCAGTTAAATTTGTCAAACTGGTCTTGAGTGGGATGTTGAAGTCACCCAGAACTAGAAGTCTAGGCAACTCCAGCAGCAACTCTGAGACCAGCTGGTCTATCATCATAGTGGATTGGGAAAATCTTAAGATAATTTGTTTTAAATCTTATTCCCTTGTGCACCTATTTATCTACTTGGGCCACATAGATTTTTTGAGATCTGTTGAAGAAGCAGTATTGGAACAAATTTGCTGCACCCTATTTTAATGCTTTCCTCCCATAAGAAGTTTGAAACCAATTGTTCTGGATGAGGTTCTAGATATAGTAAATTGAATTTGTGTTGTGAAAATGTGTACAGATTATGACTTTATCCAATGTTGTCCATTTAACTTAAAGTATTCCTTTCTCCCTTTCACTTTTTATCTGGGAAACGTGTATGTGTGAGAGAGAGGCGGGGTAGAGTGGAGGCAAGGAGGGACCCTGAGAACATAAAAAATGGAAAAGTCTACAAAAGACTACAAAAACATTAAATAAATGAAATTGCTTGAAGGTGATAGTGAGTTACAGGTTCTGGAGACTGTAGGACAGATGCGTGTGATATAATTCATGATGGACTCTGGAGCTAGTAAGTTATGAGATGTTCAAATATACGAGAAACCATGTAAGTTACTGGAGTCTATATCATTACTTCATTATAGCCTGGGACATATGAAATGGCTCAAATTTAGCTCTGCCTTTTCAACAACAGTCTTAAAACTTAGCAAATCAGAACCAGTATTGATTTTGTACCAGTATGGCTGTTGGCATCACTATATCTATAAGAGAAAGATACAGAATTTTGTTTTCTTTCTGTTCTTATGAATGTGGTGGGTTTAAAGAATGGGTAATATTTCTAGCAGAGGAGGAAATGTTACCCTGTTTAACCAAAGTATATTAATCTTAAGTGATATTTCCAACTCCTTCTCTTTCATACAATAAAATACAGTTGCACCAACTGCATGGAGTGGAGTGGGGTATGGGAGAAATAACTACAAGGAGGCTGATGTGGGTTACAAATGATCACAACATTTTATTAACAGGATATAAAGCAAAAATCTTGCCTAAGTATATGGACATCTCCGAGTCCAGTCTGTGTTTTGTTCACCATTTATGTTTTGTTTTTATAGAACCTTTCTTTCTTTCTTTCTTCTCTCTCTCTCTTTCTTTCTTTGCTTATTTTTCCAGTGTATGAATTTTTCTGCATATGTTTAATTTGTAAACATGATTGTTGTTGTGTGCTTCCATGTGATTTCCAATTTATGGTAACACTAAGACAAACCTATCACAGGGATAAGTTTGACAGGGTTTGTTCAAAGAGGATTGCTTTTCCTTCCTCTTAGGCTGAGAGAGCATGATTTCCCCACAATCACCCAGGACATTTCCAGGGCCTATCAAGGATTTCCACTCTGGTCTCCCAGAGTCCAATGTTCAAACCACTACTACACACTGGCTGTCTTGTACACATTGCTTGAATAAAAAACTATGTCAAAGCTGTGTTTTATGCACATTTGAAATACACACATTTTAAATGTACACATTTGTCTCAATCCTTTTTTTCAAATCTGACACATCTACAGCATCTGTCAAGTTGTTGATTTCATATAATAAATTGGAACCAGCCCATGGACAGATCATGGGCTGCCAGCAAGGCAAAGTCTGAAAATGTCTACTGGACCACATTCCCTGAATATCTCTAATTCGGTCATCAGATAGCCAAGTGATAGGCAGTACTGCTAGCCCAGGCCATGTCCTGGAGTATTTTTGGTGAGTAGAGATTGATAATGTGAGCTGTTCTTATCACTTGTGTGTGTAGCAAGCATGCTAGTACACAAGCTAGGTTGAGACCTTAACACACCACATTAAGATCCTTTGTTGGAATTCCCCAATGTAGAGTACAAACCTTTACTTATCCCTACCACAGATCCATTTCAGTGCCTCAATTGTCTGTAGTGAGAAATTGTTGCAGACGTATAGAACAATTCAACTGAAGGACTCAATAACAATAAGAGAATAAATTTCCATCCCTGGATTCAATGCATCAATGGTTGGTATTTAGTCCAAATCTCCTACTTATGAACTAGATATAAGCTTCAAGGAGAAGTGTCATCCCCCTGTCACAGCTGATGGCTCCAATGTCAGTGGAGCTCTTCAACTTGAACTTTCAAGGTACTATCCAAGGTGCTGAACAGAATCACCAAACTAGATTCTATAGGTTTTATAGGCTGGAGAGCTCCTAAACTAAACCTGCAGGGATCTGAAAAAATATCTTCTCTCTAGGCATTTTCTATGTTCTCCAGCACAATTCTATGATATGTGTCTGGCTGAATTTGAGCACAGAGTTGTGTTGGGGGATTTAGAAATGCCTAGAGAGGTGTCACCTCTAGAAATCTTTAGGTCATATATTATGACTCAACTTCTGCAGAAAATCATTCATTTCAATAGAGGTCACTATGTATGGTTTCACATTTCCACAGTAAGTCTGAGGATGTACTTCACATGGATACAGGTGTCATACTGTATGTGAATTATGTTGTTTTTTTCATGAAAAATACAAGATCCTGTTCACAAAATCAGAAAGAGAGAAGACTCTCTGCTCATAACCCTATTGATTCTCTACTGTATCCATTGAAATTGGTTCCATCCTGTGTAGAAAAAGAATTTTATGACACAAGATAATAATAATAATAATAATAATAATAATAATAATAATAATAATAATAATAATAATAATAATTTTTTATTTATAGCCCACCCCTCTACATGGCAATTGGGGCGGGTTACAACATTTAAAACAGACAAAGTTAAAACATTCCCTCATCCCACAATCCAACCCTCCCATCCCCTTAAAACAGAATTAAACTTGAGAAAAAGTAAAATACAACAATACAGTAAAATAATAAAACAATAAAAGACTGAAATAAAATTGACATTACTGATTATGTAATTATTTGAGGGGAGAAAAAGAAATTATGTGCAGTTCTGATCACTCACACTCTGTGGGACAGAACTGGGTTTAAGGATAAGGGGGCCAATGTCAAGACCAGACAAGGGTTATGCCTCCATCCATCATCTGCTGGATGAGATATGTGCATCACTCTAACCTAAGACAGGGACCATCCTAGCCTATGAGTAGCTCGCATTGTCTTTGCCTTCCTCTGGGGCTGAGAGAGTGTAACTTACCCAAGGTCATTCTGTGTCTTCCATGGCTGAGCAGACACTTGAACCCTGGACTCCAGAATCCTAGTGCAATGCTCAAGCCACTACACCTCTGTACCTTAATCAAGATCTACCTTAATAAAGATCTCAAGGCATTAGTTTTCTGCTTTAGGATCCAAGAGGTCATTTATAGAAGTTTAAGGATGGCATCCAGGAATAGAGGTTGGCTGGCTATTTGGTAACAGAACTGCAATAAAGAGGTTTTGCTCACCCATAACATTTTCAGTTCCTCAAGTGTTTGGGCAATTTGCCATGGGAGCTAGCCAGACCAGGTCCCACATTTTCATGCAAAATTCTAAAAGTGTTCAAAGAACTTGATTTTAGGGAGGAAACAAGAATTAGAAGCAGTGACTCCACTATGTAAGCGCTCCTATGTAAATTGCAGTGAGCAGAACTGACGTGGGGACATGCCCATGCAAAGCATTATCCTACCTTGTTCCTGTTCCCATCCAAACTGCTCTGTTGTCTTCAATTTGTCCTCAAACTTATCTCAGGTAAGAGGGGCAGTGTGTCTGACAAGGGGCAGAGAGATGGGTTGCATTGTACAGGCATTTCTTCTGAGAGAGAGAAGTGGTCAGAGTATCCATTACCATTGTCTCCAGTATGCAAAGATGATGAAATAAGCTTCATTTCCCATCCAAGGAGAAGCCTAAAAAGCCTTGTCACCTAAGTTTTTTTCTATTTTCTATCCCACTTCTTTCCCACACATGAAGTACTCCACCCTTTAACAGTAGGCAATTTATGTTGTATTCTTTATAGTTACTCTGGAAGACAGGGAAATACTATCTCTCTATTACAGATATGTGATACTAAAGATATGTGGTAAAGAGAAAATATTGTGGTTTGCTTGAGGCCTTTCATCATGGCAGATGAAAGATTTGCTTCTTGTGGAACCATCGGAGCTTGGAAATTTCACTTTTGGGACTACAACTCCCAGATTTCCCTGCCCAGCCACTGTGGTGACTGGGGGACTCAATAGTCAAAAAAAACAATGTTTTCAAACTCTGATCCTGATTTATGCCTTCATCTCTTAGCCATTGTCTCTCTATCATCATGGTCCTTAATATTCAGCTGTTGTTAGCAAGGCCTAGTTCATCTATGCCTTATATTCCTTGTGTTTCCTAGATGATGATGATGATAAAATTTATTTTGTTCCCATCTCTCCTCAAGACTCAAGGTGGAGTACAATATGTTAAAATACAAAGCACAATTTAAAAAAGAAAACACATGAACTCACAGTTAAAATACAGTACTATAAAATCCTTAATATAAATACATAAGAGTCCATATGCAGATTAAAAAATCATGATTTAAAATTGACTAGCTAAGCCTGCCAGAAGAGATATGTATTTTATGTTATTTTAAATGCTGTCAGTGTTTTCAACTTTTGTAAGGTTTTGTAAGGTTTTCAATTTTTGTAAGGCAAGTCATTCCACAGTCTGGGGGTAGCAGACAAAAAGATCCTCTGGGAAAGTGTTGCCAGCCTAGCCCTGGCCAGCTGGAGCAAATATTTCCCAGAGGACCTGATTAGAGAGTGGACTGTATGGTAGAAGGCGATCCAATAAGTAACCTGGACTCAAACCATGTAGGGCTTTAAAGGTAGTAGCCAACGCTTTGTACTTTGCCATAAACTAACTGGCAGCCAGTGGAGTGATTTTAAGATTGGTGTGATGTGATCACTCCTGGATGTACTCATAATCAATCTAGCTGTCACATTCTGAACCAGTTAGAGTTTCTGGACTTGTACAAAGATACCCCAATGGAGAGCACATTGCAGAAGTCCAACCTTGAGCTTACCAGAGTGTGCACTACTGTCTTTAGGGCCTCCAGTTCTAGGAAGGGGGACAGTTGGTGTATCAACCAGAGCTGGTAACAGGCACCCCAGACTGTTGCATCTACTTGAGCTGACATTGGGAGGGATAGACCCAGGAGCACTCCCAAACTGTGAACATATTCTTTCAGGGGCATGTAACCCCAACCAAAACTGATTGACATACATCCAGCCCCAAATTAGAACCCTTGATATTAAGCACCTCTATCTTGTCTGCATTCAGTTTCAATTTGTTTTTCTTAATCCAGCCCATTACCTCTTCCAAGCATTCATTCAGAGGAGACACACTATCCTTAGCTGAAGCTATTTTTGAAAGCACGGAGAAGTATACTTGGCTATCATCAATATGTACTGACAATATCCTGCCCCATGCTTGCAGATGATCTCTCCAAGAGGTTTAATGTAGATGTTGCATAGCATTGGTGGTAGAATGGCACCTTGTGGATGACTTGATAATCTGTGGAACCAGAATATGGAACTAATTCATTTCAAAGCACTATGTCAAGAAGTTTCGTGAAAATTCTTTCAATATGGCTCCTGTCTCTGATGGTCCTTTAACATGTTGTATACCTAATCTGTTGTATACTTTGTAATCTGATTCTGTGAGGCACAAATGAATTGATATTTCATGTACTGCATAAGTTTCCATGGGATTTGCAGTTTTCTGGCCCAGTACTGATTGCTCATTTTATGTTTATGTCTGTCAGGGCGTGGCCCACAGGCTTGAATTACTTTTTATAGATCGTATGCTTTTGGTTTATTTAAAAAAAATTTAATATACATTTATTACATTTGAGTGCAATACACTGTTTAAATAAAATTGCTGTATGTCCTTTTTCCCTAAATTTTTTGCTCGTTCACCTGCTTGTGTTTGTTTAGGGAATCACCTCTCAGCTTTTTTCCTTTAACATGTTAGTCATCACTTGATATTTCAGCAGTAACTATGCATACAATATATATCAATGTGTGCATCAAGTGTAGTGTAGGACCACTGAAATTATTGTGAAGGCTGATTATAGTTTCAGACTAGGTTGTGGAAAGTCAACTTTAAATCTTCCCTCATCCATGAAGGATTGCTGTGAAGATAGAATTAGAGGAAACACATAAACCACATCCAGCAGCCAGGACACATTTTTTTTACACATAATTAATAAAATAACAATTTATTCATTCTCTCTTGACTTTCCAAGTTCATTTAAAAGGCCTTAATTTTCTTCCCCATCATCAGTTTGAATTAATGGAAACACATTTGTATTAAATTTATCCAAATATTTTAACTATATCTATGAACATAAATTAGTGTCTAACTTTCATTGTTCAGTTCACTCTGTCTTTTTATTATATATTTACTTCACCAAGTTTTATAGATCCTGTATTTTTGGTGTATTGTTGGCATCTCTATTTGTTTTGGTGTTTCTGTCCTTTAGTTAATTTCTAGCTATTCTGGAAGTGAACATCACATGATTTACTTAGCTTAGTTTGCAGTTAATCAGTGGCTGGAAATGCACAGAACAATTTGTTTCCTACAGATTGTACTTGGGAAGTATGTTTGGAATGTTCTCTTAATTTACAACATATTTTACTTTATCTTTTTTTCCTGGATGGCAGTCTGGCATGTCCGAGTTTCTCTCTCTGAATGTATAAATCCTTTCTCAACTGCATTTCTAGTATAAATTGCTTTTGGTATGTCTCTTTACAAGTAAGCTCCTGGACGTTTTTCAGTTCCACAGAATATCAAATCATTCCAATAAATTTCCTGTTTTTGTAAAGTTTAATCAAGGTAGGTTATTTTCCCCCACCCTCATCTGATGTAGCAGTCTGACTTCATTAGGAAATTATGAGTTTTCCAATATCCTCAACCATCTCAACAAGTTAGTTACAGCAGGTCACAAAACAACAGACAGAAATAGTCAGTGGAAAGGTGTATGAACAGCACAGAGTATTACAACAGGAAGGATACCCAAATTTTGCAGCATCAAGAAAGGATTTTCTGTATTGCACCTTCTGCATACATACAATTGAATCCAAAGTAAAAGCCTCAGCAGATGGCTAATTGGGCTGTCCTTGAGGCAAGGAAGAGGAGGGGTAGCCACACGATAGGTGCCCCTTCCTCCTCCCGAGGTTGCCCTCGGAGCTGCCGGCCCTCCGCATGGCTGGCACTCTGAGGGCAACCTCCCGCCACAGTGTCCGCACACGCTGCAGCAGAAAAGTCAGTGAAAGTGTGCCCTACGCTTTTAGGGGGCACTTTCACTGACTTGTGAAAGGAGCGCTGATTTTGCGCTCCTTTCAGAGGCACCGACAGTGCACCGCGGCGCGGATGCCGCGATCCCACGGCACATCGTCCCACGGCGTCCTGGAAGCAGTCATCTGCTTCCCCCCTAAGTTGGTTGCAGTTAGTCCACATGGATATCAATGTTGAAAATAATTCACAAGTTAAGTCCTACTGGTTGCAAATATCCTCAGGTTTCTAGTATCTCCACAGAATGTGTGCTGGTGGACAGTCTCAAATTAGTCAGTGTATTCTCAAAGTGTGCTCTGTTCACTTGGACAATGTGCAAAATTGTCATGGAGCTATGGATTTAACTGTGTGATGTAGAATAGATCTGCAATTAATTCATGTTTTCCAGATTCTGTTGGTGGTCATTCATAGTGTGATTAGTGGATACAAAATCCCCCATAAACATTTACCATTTTTGAACATGCTCAATGACTATTTGAATGTGCACAGTCTATGGTGTGTATGCACAATTACAGATCAACTCTTATTTAAATACACATACATTTCAAGTGTATATATATTTTTTTCTATGTGGCTTAAAGTTATTTCTGAATTTGGCAATACTAAAGTGAACCTATCATTGGGTTTTCTGAGGCTGAGAGTGTGTGATACACCAAAGATCCTTATGGATTTCCATAATCAAATGGCAGATCAAATCATAACCTCCAGAGTCATAGTCCATCATTCAAACCATTATACAACACTGGCTTGCTCTCTTGCTCTTGCTCTCACTCTTTGTATAGATATAAATAACAAGAAAAACTTAATGGTATAATTATTAAGCAAAACATTTGGCTTTCACTCTACCCAAGTACTTAAAAATAAAAATGAGCTTGTAGCCAAGGTGGCAGTTTAGAATACTGAGTAACTTTCTTGTGTGGATGATGGATTGTCCTCTAGGTTGAGGCTATGTGCTATTAAAGTCTATGGATCCAGAAATTTTCCTTTTTGTCTAAAATGCTTGAATGAAATGTCTGACCACTGGTTGTTTGAGATAAATAAATAAATAAATAAATAAATAAATAATCAGGACTGCAGACCTGTGAAGCCTGGAGCATATAAGTAATCTCTGGTGGTTTTCTCTATTAGTGTGTGAGAACCTTGCAAGGATGAAATTGACTGAAGAGAGGAAGGCAGAGACCCAGTTTTTTTGAGTGACAAGCTTCCACCAAATAAAATGTATCCAGTCTTTCAGGTACCACAAGATTTTTTTTCTTTTTTAGAAACTCTTCATCTAAGAATAAATACAGTACATTAGGCAGAAAAATTATTTTGTGGAGTCTGAAGGGACCTGAGATCAGCATGGTGTAGGGGTTTGAGCACTGATCTATGATTCTGGAGATGAGGGTTCAACCTCTGAAGAATGCAAAGCCAAAACTGCTCTGAACAAATCTTGCCAAGAAAACCCCATTATGGGATCACCTTAGGGTTGCCCTAAGTTGGAAAGAATTTGAAGGCAGACAGCAACAATAACAAGTGCACATGGCATTCTGTACATCCACTTCTAAGCTACAAGAAGTGTATTATAATCTAGCAATTTTATGTTATGCATATTTAAAATTCAATAAATAAAACATTAGAGTATTATAGAATTTAAAACTCTTGCCATGGACTATCAGAAGTTGAGTAATTTTGTGTACAGCCTTTAAACCAATTACATAAACAAGTTGTCTGAACTGGCAGATGTTTTGTCTGATGCACTAGGTCCTGTGTTCCTAAAACTGAATGTTTCCTTAGCTACATAACAGATGCTACAGCAGTTGGAATCACAAGGGTGCAATCCAAGATTGGGGCCAGCTGTTTTCAGGATAGGTTTTTACCAGTAATCTCCTTAGTATTGGCAGCTGGCAGAATGGGAAGTTAACTGATAGTTCTAACAGGAAGCCTGCTGATGTCTCTAGCAAGATGTTAAGAATTTGTTAAGAATTGGTAACTCTTTTAATTACCATATGGTAGTTAGGAGATGTTGGATGGAAATCTACCACAAACTGAACATGTTGTTTTCTGTTATCCTTTAAATATTTTTATTCAACAACAAAATAAACAATACAAAAGTAGAGACAATAAGATAACACACACACACAAGAAGAACCATAACAATATATTATGTCGTATGATGAAATTCTACTTATTTCAATTCACTTTTCATTCTATCTCAATTAAAATTGCAACTTACTAAATAAAAATTATAATGAAATAAATAATTATTTATTTTATTATATTAATATCCATATTCCATTATCACAGAAACATTTTTAACCTAATTTTAATAACCTGACTTCACTACCCTTGGTATCAGGTGTTCTGTGTATAATTCAGAATCTCCAGCTATTCACATTTCTACTAAAAACCTTTCATTTTATTACTTTATATTTAGTTATCTTTAAAGTAAAAAAATCTCCAATCTAGTTTCCTAAACAATCTCTTTACAGAATTCTATTTAAAGAATTTCTATAGAAAGAATATCAGTTTTAGACCATTAATGCAAAGCTGATAAAAAGATTTCATTGGAAATATGTAACTGCTATCTTCCCCCATTTGTATTCCCATGATGAGATCAATTCATTTGTACACTGCTTAGTAATTTTATCATTTAGCATATTTGTCAATATAGCCATCTCAACTATCATATAACTTAAATACTCATCTTCCATTGGAATTTTTTATGTTTTTCCATTATTGTACATAGGTAAGTTAGCCAGAGCACTGTTATCATGTATAACAGAACTTTCCAATATTTTTCCCCACTTGGCTAAGACATTTTGCATACTTAACAGGTATACTTCAGAAACCATTAGGGATTCAGTTTTTAGTGTTTTAGTTATTAAAGTGTGTATCTGTTTCCAGAACTTCTTTATTTTATGGAAATGCTATGAAATGTGGGATAGGGTAGGGTTTTTTACCCCCTCTTTACACCTTGAACAAGTGTCCCCAGATATTTTTTGAAGTTTTTGCTATTTTCTCTGGTGTTAAATGCCATCTGAAGAACATCTTCGTTTCCCCCACACAGACACACACACACTTTATTGAGACAGACAAACAAAACATCCAAAATCAGACAACATATCTTATACATCTGTCAATATCTTCCTATGTATTAAAAAGAAAAAGAAATTTGTAGGTGTAACATTTCCTCTTCCTTTTCTAGTTCTTCTTTCTTCTTTTCTTTTCTTTTCTTCATTTCTTTCTTTCTATGTTGAGAGTCTTCTATTTTACAATATATTTTTATCATACAACCAACATATATCTTACAGATAACAATTTTACTTCCCCAGTGAATGTATTCACTTTTATTGGCTCTATCTTTTCTTCTCTTTATTTCCTCTAAACTTAACTTAATTATCCTTTCTCCAATTATTCTATAACTATTATTATATATGTGTGTATGTATATGTGTGTGTGTGTAATTCTTTGTTTCTTGATCTCCTTTATTCCCTATATATTCCCTAAACAAATATCTATGTAAAATAACAATATCCCCTCCTTTCCCGTCCTTTCCCCCCTCCTCTCTCACAACTCTTTTATGTTCTAGTTTGTGGTAGTTAATTTCCTCTTCCGCTTAAGTAAAGAATATTAATTCTGTTCCAATCCTTGTTTCTTTCTGTTATTGACTTTCCATTAATGATGTGTGTAAGGATATCCATTTCATACAATTCGTATAGTTTTAGTATCCAATCTTCTCCATCTAATTCCATAGGTGATTTCCACTGCTTTGCTATGATAAATCTTGCAGCAGTAATCATGTTAAGTAATATTTTCCAATTTTTTGATTCTGTTGGTTTATCTAAGCTATTAAGAATATTGAACAGATATATCTCTGGTTTCATGGGGAAGTTAATTTTAAGTATCTGTGTTATTGTTTGATGTATCTTTTCCCAAATTTTTTGGACTTCTTTACATTCCCACCACATGTGATATAGCATCCCTTTGCTTAAATTGCATGTCCAACATATTCCCGATGATTTCTTAGAATTTTTTGCAATTTTTTTCTGGGGTTAAGTACCAGATACATTTTATAGTAGTTTTCTTTTAGTGTACTGCTGTTTGAAAATTTTGAATATTTTGAAAATTGCAAAAATTTATCCAAGCTTTCTCCCAGTCTTCTAATTGAATGTTGTTGCCTATATTTTGTGCCCATGTAATCATCTGTGGCTTTATTGTCTCCTGCTTCATATCTAATTTTAATAAAATTTGATAAATTTTAGCTAGGGATTTCCTATTATTGGGTTTTAGTAACTTTTCGAATTCATTTTTCATTCTTTCAAATCCTTTTGTTCTTTGATATTTTTTAAATCTTTCACTTAGGGCCATTGCAGGCTGCCAGAAATAGTGCAAATTGAGTCCACTTTAACTGTCCTGACTCAGTGCTAGGGAATCATGGGAACTGTAGTTTATTGTGGCACCAGAACTCTCTGACAGAGAAGGCTCAATGTCTCAGGAAAAAAAATACTACAGTTCCCATGATTCCCTAGCACTGAGCCAGCGCAGTTGTCTATATGGGAACCAGTTGTAAGTTATTCCTTCTTGTAAAAGCTCTTCCCTCAATTTTAATTTCTACTTATCGTCCTTATTTGTTATTAAATCTTCATAACATATCCATCCTATGTCACGCATTGTCTCTCTTTTCATAAATGCTTCATGTGGGGATACACACAAAGGCATTTTAAGATATAATTTGTCTCTATATTTTAGCCAGCTTTGAAGGAGAGGTTTACTTATAAAATGGTCCTTAAACTCTTATCTTTTCCATACCAAAGGTATTCATGGAAGCCAAATCTTGCATTAAATCCTTCCAGATCTAATAATTTTGTGTTCTGAAGTTTGATCCCATCTAATATCCAATTTATACAGATTACTTGAAAATATAATTTGAAGTTAGGAAGTCCTAATCCTCCTCTTTCCTGAATGTCATGAATGATTTTCCACTTTATTCTGGGTCTTCTTCTATTCCAAATGAATTTTGATAATTCTTTATTCCAATCCCTAAAGGGTATTTCACTAGTTATTATTGGAATATTTTGGAAATAGTACAACATTTTGGGTAGTATTGTCATTTTTATTGCTGCTATTTTACCCAAAAGTGAGAGATTTAATTATTCCACTTTTTAAAATCATCTTTTATTTTGGTCCAAATTCTCTGATAATTATTGTTGAATAAATCCAAATTCTTTTTAGTCAAATTTATTCCCAGATATTTTACCATTTTTTAAATTTCATAATTTGAAATATTTTCTATTAATTCTTTTATTCCTACATTGTTGATTATTATCACTGTCTTTTCTTTATTTATTCTGAATCCTGATCATTTACCAAATTCTGTGAGAGTCTGATTCATTCTTTCTAGACTTTGTATCGGGTCATTTAAAATATCACTATGTCATTGGCAAAAGCTTTGATTTTATGTGTTCTACATTTTATCGATAGTCCTTTTATTTGTGTATCATTTTAATTTTCCTTAAAAGAATTTCTATCACTACTAGAAAGAGGGGTAATAAAGAGCACCCTTGCTTTGTCCCTTTAGTTATTTTGAACTCCTCAGTCTTTTCACCATTTATTATAATTCTAGCTGACTGTTCATTATAGATTGTTTTAATCCAATTTATAAATTTTGGTCCTATCCCCATTTTTTCCAATACTGCAAACAAGAATTCCCAATTAACATTATCAAATGCCTTCTCAGCATCCAAAAAGATCATGGCTAGTTTTTTCTCATTGTGTTTTTCATAAAATTCTAATACATTTTTAACTGTTCTAAAATTGTCCTTTGTTTGACAACCTGGTAATAATCCTGCCTGATCTTCTTGAATCCATTCCTTCAAGATTTTTAAAAATCTTTCTGCTAAAATTGATATAAATATTTTGTAATCTAAATTTAGGAGGGAGATTGGTCTATAATGTTGAAATTAATGTTGATGGAGTGTTGAAAACAGTCCTTTAAAACCAAACATCCAAACCTGGAATCTTCAGCAAGCTTCTTTAATTGTAAAAGAACAAAAGCAAAAACAAATAATAATAATAATAATAATAACATTTTTACTTTAGCCAAAGCTGGCTAAGCTGGAATAAAGTCTATTTGTTATATGATTTAAGATATGTTAGTAGCATCAACAAAAGAATGGTTTTATTAGTTCATTATAGTTCAAGAGTCAAAAAGCAAGTGATTAACTTTTTGATTCTTAGCTTTCAGCCCCCCAATTCTCTACCCTTCTGGGTGTAGCTTTTATAAGCTGATTGGGTGATAATACATGCCGTGTTTTAGCCCAACCCTTAATTATCATAACAAATCATGTGACTACA
>JAIPUX010001232.1:32069091-32081657 GCA_020142125.1 Phrynosoma platyrhinos
AGTGCCTCAATTTAATGTGCACTATTTCTGGCAGTCTGCAAAGGCGCAGAACTGCATGTAAAAAAGTAAGATGCTCTTTCTTGATTACCCATCCCAGCTTTTCAACATAAAGCAAAGGAGATTTTTAAACTGTCACAACACAGGGATTTCAATCTTCATCTATTTCGTTCCCATATTCAACAATAAATATTTTTGGTATTCTTCTCCTCATTTCAACAAAGTTTTTTTGGGGGGACTATTTGCAATTCAGGACTTAGGGCTGAAATAGATGACCAGGAGGGGTGGCTTGAAACCACATGCTGCAGCCCCAATCCAGCCTTGAAGCTGCCTGAAAAAGGAGCAACAAATACCCACTTCTTTTTGGGATGGCAAAATGCAGGCTTTCCTGCCTATGCCATGGTGGGAAGTGGCTTTATGATGCTCCAGTGGTGTGCAGCATGTAAATGTCATGCCACTGGAAGAACATCAAGCCACCCCCATGTAAATAGCCAAGTGGCTTCCTGCTAGTTTCCAACTAGCTTGGGGGCATGCAGTATCTAAACACCATACCCCCAAGCTGCTAGGAAATCAGCACAAAGCGATGGTCTGTTTTGCCCCTCAGTCTGCACAAAAAATGTGGGTGTTTGTTCAGAAAGTTCCATTTTCTGCAGGAGAATTTCATTTTCAGTTCAGAAAAAAGTCCAGAATAGTTAAGATTCTCATTGCAGGCAAATTGTCATCAGAGTTTCCTGACAATCAAGAAACCATTTTGTGTTGGTATGTGACTATTTTCAAATATTCTTGCAATTTTCAATAGCCGATATTATATTTAACATGTTCACACTACTTGTAAAAATATTTGTAGGTTCTTTCTTAAGGATCCATCCCATTCAGTCATTCAGATTTTCTTTCTTTCTTTCTTTCTTTCTTTCTTTCTTTCTTTCTTTCTTTCTTTCTTTCTTTCTTTCTCTCTCTCTCTCTCTCTCTCTCTCTCTTTCTTTTTTTTCTGTTTCAAAAAGGATTTTGATGTGATTCAGTGGGAATAAGGGAGAGAAAGAGAGAAGGCATATGAAAGCATAGGAGGAAGAAGACCTTCCAACTCTATGGGCATTATAGACTAACCCACTGAGGCCCATTAGGTCAATAATTTTTGTCTGAAGAAGGGATTAATAGGATTTATGGCCCTTAGTATCAACAGCATGTAGCTGGAGCTGCATTAATTATATTTTCATTAACCTCACTGGTTAGTTCCTGCTCTAATAATTTAGCCCCTTTAAGGACTAATATGGCATTTTACACATTCAATAAAGTGTATACACAAGTAAGAGTTATAATAAATAAATCCTTTAGGTCAAAGCATGCCTTTCCCAGTAAAGATACCCATGAAAGAGACTGCTTCTAGAAAGGCTTCAGGAAAGAGACAGCTGGAAGTTGTTATCTCTACTCTTTGAAGCCTCTGTTCTTTTAGGATTGGCTCTCAATAGCTTACTAATGTGGTGGGCACAGTGAAAGGTCATAAGAAAGCCAACAGTGACTGATGGTTCTGTTGTGGAAGAAAATAGACAATTATTTTGAGGTAGTTTTGAGAGAAAGGCAGTATATAAGTTGAAGAAATGAATTAATTTTGAATGTCTGTTTACATAAATTAATACCAGAAATCAAATTACTCACTTCATCAAATTACTCACTATGTACCTTATTTAGGTCAGTTTTCTATGGCTAAAGTGTAGATTGTGTAAATTGGTTGCTCAACTAGTGAATGCAATCAAGTGATGGCATTGTTTCAGCCACCCATAAAGCTGTATAACAACCATGATTAAATGCTATGGAAGTCTAGGAAATGTATTATATTGTGCACCAGAGCTCTCTAAAAGAAAAGGCAATAAATAACTCACAAAACTACAAATTCCAGAATCCCATAGCATAGAGCCATCACAGTGTCAAACTGCATTATTTTTGCCGTGCAGATGTAGCATTGTACTAAAATGCAAGGTTTAAAATGCCAAATATTTGAGCAACCCAATGGTCATGAATGTATAGATCTGTTGTGTTTCTTCTGGAGAAATTTCTGGTAGATCAAGCACGTATTTTTAAAAAGAGGATGTGGTTGTAAAAGGAAATGCTAATATTTTAAATGTTTTGTTTCCAAGACATAAAGCAGGAAGAAAAATATTTTTAAAAAATCACAAAGCTGTCCTTGGGATTATCTATCTCCCTGAAATTACTCAGGAAAATAAGAGTAGATAGGAATCTCTTGAAAAAGAACTTTCTTTGCTTTAAAATTGTTTACTACATGATTTTTAAAATAAGAAATGATGAGAAATTATTCATAGGCCACTTTTACATGCTTCACTTTGCAGAACAGGTTGATAAAGAAGTTATTGCTTCTCTTTGTCCAGCATAGCAGTTGGATAGCTTTGCAAAGACAAAATAAGTAATATATTAATTTGTGCCAAGTTTGAATGATGGAAGATACATACAATGAAGAAGCTATGAGCTATTATAATCATTTTCTATTTTCTGTGTTTTCTCTTTCATTAACTTTCTCACCTGTTTCTAGAGTATTCCTCTGCTGAATATGTGTAAGAGTCTCAAACTGTTAAAATGTAAAAAAGCAAAACAAACAAAACAAAACAAAAAAAACCTCAGGTCTTCTGGTGGATTTTTACTTCAGTCAGGGAGGACTAGGTTGGCAACTGTCAGCTGCTCCTAGACTGTGGAATGACCTGCAGGAAAAGATTTGACAACTGAATATGCTGTCCAAATTTAAAAGAACATTAAAGACCAGACTCTTCCAACATGTTTATCCAAATGATTTTTAAATTGTGATTTTTAAATTATGAATTTTAGATGTGGATTGTTTTAATACGTGCACATCTTATTTGTCCTTTTAAACTGATGTGTGTTTTAACCAATGTGTTTTAACTGTTGTTGTTTTTTAAATCGTTTTTGTCCCCCACCTCAATCCATGGGGAGAGGTGGGTAAGAAATTATTATAATTACTATTACTATTATTAAAAATATCTCAATAGAGGTAGAGATAGAGATGGAAAGGGAGCCAGCATGGTGTAGTGGTTTGAGTACTGGATCACAAGTCTGAAAACTTGGGTTTGAATCCTTGCTTGGCCATGGAACTCACTGTCTTCAGCAAGTTATACTCTCTCAACCTCAGAGGAAGGCAAAAGCAGACACCCCCTCCCCCCATCTGAACAAATCTTGCTAAGAAAACACCATAATAAATTTTCCTTACAACCACTATAAATCAGAAATCACTTGAAGATATAGATACAGACATAGACCCAAAAGAGACGGACAGATGGGGGCAGCTTCCAGCCACTCTGAGGCTGTGGCATTTAGATGACACATGCCCCCTGAGTACCTGGAAGCCATGCTGGGGTTGTGCCTAAGGTAGCCCAAAACTGGCCCCAGAAGGAGAAGATCTTTTCTGCTCCTTTTGGGACAATGTCAGGAGGCCCCCTTGGGGCCATGGCATGTGTTCACCATGGCCACAGGGTGATAGAGCTGGGAACAGTTTCTGGCTGCTCCTTCCTGCCCATCTGCTTGGCCCCATAGATACAGAGAGAGATTTCAAATTAATGTTTAAAGTCAGTGCAAATAGATATATTTTCTTGAAATTGGTATAAAACAACCCTGAATAGTAAGAATTAGACTTAGCAGAGTCTTTTGCTGCTGTCTGGCCCGGTTTTTTGTGTAACAAAACAGAGCAATTACTAAAACATGGACTAGATTTGTACTGGATTTAGATATACTGAACTATTGTAGGTCATTGTATACTCAGAACAGATATTAAATATTATAGGGCCTCGGCAGATGGCTAATAGAGCCGTCCTTGAGGCAAGGAAGAGGAGGGGCAGCCACACGCTCGGCGCCCCTTCCTCCTCCCGAGGTTGCCCTCAGAGCCGCCGGCCCTCCGCACGGCTGGCGCTCCAAGGGCAACCTCCTGCCGCAGCGTCCAGACACGCTGCGACGGAAAAGTCAGCGAAACTGTGCCACAAGCTTTTGTGGCACACTTTCACTGACTTGTGAAAGGAGCACTATTTTAGCGCTCCTTTCAGGGACGGGGAAGGAGCGCCGCAGGATCGAGGTGTGTGGATGCCTCGGTCCTGTGGCGCACCCTCCCAGGGTGGCCCTGTGCCGCCAGTCTGCTTCCCCCCATAGTTAAAAAAGTGATACCTTTCTCATCCTGTAAGTAGTAAACATGTTTCTACAAAAAAAGCTGCATTCTTATCTATACTTCCTGGGACAAAATGCCATTACACACCATAGAACTTTTTTCTGAGTAAACATAAATAAAATTGTATTGTGCAAGATAACTCAGTTCTTGGAGTACATTTAATCTACATAGGCAGTAGAAGCTTGAAGGAGCATTTGGAGTCTGGCAATGTCCTTCAGATTGGAGAACCTATTGTACAAACTCATTGGATTTTACATACAGTCAAACAGAGAACTAATGATTCAAGCCAATGGGGAATTAATAGCAACTGAATAGAAATAACCCCCTTCTTTTTATGCCATGATGACATCTCAGTTTCAGCATCTATTCTCATGACTTTGGGCCTTTGCAGACTGCCTGAAATAGTGCAAATTGAGTCCACTTTAACTGCCCTGACTCAGTGATAGGGAATCATGGGAACTGTAGTTTATTGTGGCACCAGAACTCTCTGACAGAGAAGGCTCAATGTCTCAGAAAAAAATACATTTCCCATGATTCACTAGCACTGAGCCAGAGCAGTTAAAGTGGACTCAATTTGCACTATTTCTAGCAGTCTGAAAAGGCCCTTTATCGCATGGCATTTTAAAATGACTCAAGCCTCCTGGGATGCAGCTGGGAGGCAGGATGGAGGTGGGGATTATCACATGCTAAATCACTACTGAATTGCCAGCTGCCATTGACCTGAGTCCCAGCCAGGCTCAGCCAGCACTTTTTAGAAACTGGAAAGTGTCCCGGTTTCTAAAAAGTGCTGGCTGAGCCCAGCTTGGACTCAGGCTGATGGCAACTGGTGATTCGGTGGTGATTTAGCTTGCAAAAATCCCCACTTCCATCCCACTCCTCGGCTGCAGCCTGAAAGGCTTCAGTCATTTTAAAATGCCAAGCGATAAAGTTGTCAGATGAGGGCCAAGCTGGAGAAGAAATTGTGGGTGGGCCATTATTTAAATATATAGCCAAACATTAAAAACTGCTGAAAGGTTTATTCCCAGATCACCTCAGATTCAGTGGCTTGCCTAGAGGTATACCTACATGTACTGTGGTCTGCCAAAACTTGTAGATTTGCAAAGTCCAGGAAATTTAAAATCCATTTGCATCTCAACAGGGACCCCTCTTTTGCAATCCAATATGTCTCCATTCCAGTGATGCCACAGGCCTTTTTGTAACAGAGAACAATGGATTTCTCAGGAAGTCTCCATGTGTTTGCATCAGGAATATTTTGGTGGATGTTGAGGTAAAACATGCAAATTCAGTCCAAATTTAAGAAGAAAAATATTTTACCTTGATTGAAGTTCCTGTTGAGGTACAAATGGATTTTAAATTTCCTGGACATTACAAATTTCCCTATAGCTACAGGGCCAAAAGGAGGAGGATCCTGCCTACAAAAGATATTCTCCTCACCATATAACATCTTAACTAAAGACTGAAACAACATGTAGGCATCTGACTAACATATCCAATTGTTTTTCTCCTATTTGGTTTATAACATCTTGCCTGATGAAAAAGCCCATGAAGCTTCAAAACCTTGCAGCAAGTATATTGTGCATTTTGATTGGGCAATAAAGGTATTATTGATGGATTTTTGTTTAAAAAAAAATAATTAAGCAAATGTGGGAAAGGGTGAATAGTAGACACCTTGCTAATGGTGGCTCAATAGCTCCCTAGGCAAGGAGCCCAGTCAAACTAACAGCATGTCTGACTGCTTTGTAATAGAAGATTTAAAGGCTTCTGTGATAAATTCCTTAGTCTCAAGGTTGCTACAAGCTTTCTGCTTCAGAAACTGTTCTGTGGAAAATGTAAAACAACCCTTCTCTCTTTTTCTTTGCTAGACTGAATTGCTAGTGGGCAAACACTGATTTTATAGCCAAAACCAAGTCTTAGGGGCAGAAACCAAGTAATGAAAGGATTAAATTCCTGATAAATGGTTTTCCTTGAGGGATGCAATGGCTTAAGTGGTTAAGATGCTAATTCTGTTGGTTGCAAAATTAGCAGGTTGGCAGTTTGAGGCCCGGGTGCTGCATGATGGGGTGAGCTCCCATTCCTAGCCCTGCCTTCTGCTAACCTACCAGTTCAAAAGCACACAAATGCAAGCAGATAAATAGTCACCACTTCGGTGGGAAGGTAAACAGCATTTTGTGCAATCATGCTGGCCATATGATCACGGAGTAGTCTCTGACAATACTGGCTGTCTGGCTTAGTAATGGAGATGAGCTTTGCCCCCTATGATTGGACATGACTTGACAACCTTGTCAGTAGGGAATGTCTTTACCTTTTTACCTTTAAATGGTTTTCCAGGAGGATAAGATTGGTAAGGAGATGTAATAAATGTTCAGGTGATTGGCATGAATATCTCAGACAAAAGAAATCTTGCACTCCTTGGCAAAGTATCCTTTGTCTGTGTAGGCACAATCAGTCACTTTTTTTGGCCATGATCCCATCATCGTCCTCCTTAGATAAAAGGGATTATGCTGATGTTTTGGATGAACTCATTGTGGTGAATGCCTTCTCTTACTCCCTTTGCTAGAGCCAACCAGAATTTCATTTCAGCTATGTCCTGACTAGCCTTCCACAGTGGGGTCACTACCAGGTCACCCACCCCAGCAACCCTTTTAATATTATATTGATATCAAATATGAGGGGTAATTGGAGGCCTGATCTTTGGATAACAGCAGAGAGAGAGGCTTAAGGGGAAATGAGGAAGAAAGAGTGCACAAAAGCCCTTGTTGAGCTATTGAAGAGATGTGTAGTATTAAAAGTTCCAAAACCAGTATGTTTGGTTGGGGGTTTTTTAATAATGTGATTGTGGCAAGACTGAAGTCCATGTGATAAAGTCCTAACTGAGTGAAAGACATTATAACATAAGTTTTCATAGTCTTGGAGCCTTATTGCATGAGAAAACCAAATGGAAATGAAACTGGAGAATAGTAGCTTTCTCTGTGCCTTACTATCATAGGATGTTATCACACTGGGCAAATCTGCTGGTTATTCCACACAAATCCCAAACAAAAACTGGATTTGTGCCTCGCATTTTCACATGAACTGGACAGAAAGTGGACAGAAACTGGTGTTATCCGAGATCTTTTGAAATTCAGTAGTTTTGAGGAAATGCAAATGAAAAATTAAGGTAATTTCGCATTTACCGTAATGTGAAAAGCAAATGCGAATTTGGGAGCATTTCCCTGCTTTTCCCATGGTTCCAGTGAGCATTCCTCTATCTGCGCATGTGCAAGAAGCTCATTTCTAGTACATTTACGGGCTTTTCTCACTTGTGTGTGAACATTAAATGCGCTTACTATAATTTCACAATTAAGGTAATTACATGTGAAAGCCATTTGCGGAATCAAGGTTTATTTTCGGTTTATTTTCGGAATACCTCATTTCCACTTTATTATCGCTTTCTGGCCCACGTGTGATAACGTCCATAGTGCTTCATTTCTCTTTCCAAAGGAGACAGTTGTAAATGCATGCATTTTTTCTATGGACCAGAGCAGATGGGCATGAAAGAGCAGCCCAAGTCTGATTCAGCCACAAGTAGGTCAGGACCACACCAACTGCACAGCCTGCTCCAAAATGGGCCAGAGCTGCAGGACCTAGCCCATGCCACCAGGAGCCAGATTATCCCAGCTGCTTTTTGCTCCTGTTCAAAGGCACAGAGCATGGCTTCAGGCCACTTTGGAGGTGACCATCATTTGAATGCCACACCTCCAAAGTGGCCAGAAGCCACTTCATTTGGCCTGTCTGTTCCAGACCTAAGTGAAATAATCCATTCAACAAATAACACACTTTTACAATAATCTTCCATGGGAAGAGAACTGACACACTACAACATCATGAAGTAAGACATAGAGAAAGCTGCTACTTTCCAGGTCTGTTTCCAGTTTATTTTCTCCTGCAATAAGGCTGTGGGTCTACAGCATCTTTTGCTAAATTAGCCTCGAAGATGCTATAAGATCCCTTTCCATACTGGTATTTCAGACTGGGATGCAGTGGCTCAAGTGGTTAAGACTCTGTTGATTGCAAGATTGGCAGGTTGGCAGTTTGAGGCCCAGGTGCTGCTTGATGGGGTGAGCTCCTGTCACTAGTTACAGCTTCTGTCAACCTAGCAGTTCAAAAGCATGCAAATGCAAGTAGATAAATAGGTACCACTTTGGTGGCAAGGTAAACAAACAGCAATCATGCTGGCCATATGACCACAGAATAGTCTCTGACATTGCTGGCTCTTCAGCTTAGTAACAGAGATGAGCAGAACCCCTTATGCTGCTCTGAGAGCCTTTGTAGCTTAAGAGCAGGGTATAAATACTTCAAATCATCATCAGCAACACTGGCTCTTCGGCTCAGTAACAGAGATGAGCACTGCCCCCTATGGTCGGACACAACTTTGACAACCTTCTCAATGGGGAATACCTTTACCTTTATTTCAGACTAAGGGCCTTTACAGACTGCCAGAAATAATGCAGGTTGAGGCTACTTTAACTGTTCTGGCTCAGTGCTAAGAAATCATAGGAACTGTAATTAATTGTAGCACCAGAGCTGTTTGACAGAGAAGGCTCAATGTCCCAGAAAAAAATACACTTCCCATGATTCCCTAGCACTGAGTCAGGACAGTTAAAGTGGCCTCAAGCTGCATTATTTCTGGCAGTCTGTAAAGGCCCTAAGACTGCTATGCTTCTTAATTTCTTAAGAAGGGATGGTTATCCTACCCTGACTCACTTAATGTCACTTTGTCAAAGGGAAAGCCAAAGCTTGAGGAAGCTAAGATATTTTCTAGCAGTTAAATCCCACAGCTTCAGGAAGTTTCTTTATTACTTAGTACTGTATGTTCTAATCAAGCATAAAACAAGAAAGTGTCTACTATCAAAGGGCCCATAAAAAGAGTTTATGATGTTTCAGATTCAGACAACATAAAAAAGGACATATTCAAATTAGAACCACTATTATAAAGTGTGATTCTATAAGGAATCTCCATAAGAGACTTAATAATGTGATTAAAGAGACAAAGTAATGGCAATATACACAAGTACTAATTAGAACATTGAAACTATTATGCCTCATGTGGGAGACAAGCCATAAAATTCAAAAATATTTGTTAAAAAGGGGGAAAAAATCTTCTCTATCAAACTAACTTTCAAGTTTTCTGCTGCCTAAGGGCATGTATATGAACTTGTGGCATGCATCAAAAATATTTAAACCAACCTATTTGGCCTTGCAATATCCCTTTTCCTTCTGTCCCTGCAAGCATTTCTTGCTATGTAACAGTTAAATATTGTTCTTCCATAGGCTTTCATTGGCTAGTTCCGATAATATTGTGTCAAAATATTCTTCTGCTTTTTAAAACCATTCTCATTCAATGTGACAGAAAATAAAGTGTGTTTCCCAAAAATATAGATAGGAAAGAACATTTCTCATAGTTAGACTGTGGAGTTCTTGTGATTACCATACTTATCAGGTAATCAAGAACTGCCGTGTTTATCCTGTGTTATCCCACAATTCACAATAATAAAGTATCTAAGAAATGCTAAGAACAAGGCAGAAATCATAAAACCCCTTCATGAGTGGAAGAAAATCATCAGGAAACTGTGGGACAGATGCTTGACATACCAATAGCACCACCTCTTCCCCAGAGCTGGAAACCACACTCTTTTCCTCATGCCAACAACAGGTCCTTGGGAACAAACAGTATAATAAGGTTCTACATTGAACACCACCACTTCTCAGAAGTGTAACATCTGGGAAACCTTGAAGTAAGTGCTGAAGCCAGAAGAATGACAACTAGAGTTGTGCCAAAATATTTCAGAAGACAGGACATGCATATCTTTCTCTTTGTTTCAATAGTCAGTATACAGTGGGTCCTCATTTTATGTGGATTTGCCATTGGCAGATTTGAACATCTGCAAATAGCAAGCCCGTATTGTCCCCAATGGTGGCACACATTGGGGACAAAAGTCCTTCCCCCTCCTTCCCCCTCCCTCCTTCCTTCCCCCACTGCTTACCTTACAAGTTGGTAAAATGTGGGTTAGACAAAGTAACTGTTACATGGATTTGTAATTGGTTGACTGGCCGAACCCAAAGGGGGCTCAACAATGGCTCCTTTTCAACCTGGAAAGAAGAGACCAGTGGGGTGCCACAGGTTTCCGTCCTGGGCCCAATGCTATTCAACATCTTTATCAATGATTTGGAGGAAGGAATGGGAGGCATGCTTCTCAAATTTGCAAATGACACCAAATTAGGAGGAATAGCTAATACCCCAAAAGACAGGATTGAAATTCAAAATGACTTGAACAGACTAGAAGCTGGGACAAAGCTAACAAAATGAAATTCAACATGGAGAAATGTAAGCTACTACATTTAGGGTGGAAAAATGAAAAGCATAGATATACAATGGGGGACACCTAGCTGAATGAGACTATGTGTGAAAGGGATCTTGGGTCCAGGTAGACCACAAGTTGAACATGAGTCAACAGTGTGATACATCAGCTAAAAAGGCCAATGTGATTTTAGGCTGCATCAATAGAAGTATAGTGTCTAGATCAGGGGTAGGCAGCCTTTCCCCTTTAAGGGCCAAGGGACTTCAGCTCCCAGAATCCCAGGAGCTATTGGCCAACATCGGACTACTGGCCAACATGGCTGAGGCTTCTGGGAGCTGAAGTCCCTTGGCCCTTAAAGGGGAAAGGTTGCCTACCCCTGGTCTAGATCAAGAGAAGTAATAGTGCCACTCTATTCTGCTTTGGTCAGGCCTAACCTGGAATACTGTGTCCAGTTCTGGGCACCGCAATTCAAAAAGGATGTGGAGAAACTGGAGCATGTCCAAAGGAGGGCCACTAAAATGGTGAGGGGTCTGGAAACCAAGGCCTATGAGGAACGACTTAGGGAGCTGGAAATGTTTAGTCTGGAGAAGCGAAGGTTAAGAGGTGATACGATAGTCGTGTTTAAGTATTTGAAGAGATGTCACATTGAAGGTGGAGCAAGCTTGTTTTCTGCTGCTCCAGAGACTAGGACCCAGAACAATGGATACAAGCTCCAGGAAAAGAGATTCCACCTTAACATTAGGAGGAACTTCCTGACATTAAGGGCTGTTCGATAGTGGAACACACTCCCTCGGAATGTGGTGGAGTCTCCTTCCTTGGAGGTCTTTAAGCAGAGGCTGGATGGCCATCTGTTGGGGATGCTTTAATTGTGAGTTCCTGCATGGCAGGGGGTTGGACTGGATGGCCCTTGTGTTCTCTTCCAACTCTATAATTCTATGATTCTATGATACCTCCTTTCTCCAAGGCTTCTGCCCTGGCTTGGTGTTGGAGATGGAGTCTGCCACCCAGTCAACTAGGGCAGGGTCCAGGATTGTGGCTGAGGCTTGAGTCTCAGAGCCCTGTTACCAGGCCTAGCATCTGGGATGCAGCCTCTGGGCTCCAAGGCCCAAGCCTCAGCCCTTGCTCCCTTGAAACCCAATTGGCCAGATGGAGCCAGAGTCAGGGCTGGGTTTGGGCCTCAGAGCCCAAAGGCTACATCCCAGATGCTAAGTCTGGTAACAGGGCTCCGAGACTCAAACCTTAGCCCCGCCCCCAACCCCAGCCCTGGCTCACTGGGTGGCATACTCCACCCGTACAGCCAAGGAGGTGAAGAAGTCTTGGAGGAAGCAGGTAAGGAGGAGGGGGGTGGAAGGAAGGAGGAGGGAGGGAAGGAGAAGGGGGCGAGGGACGTTTGTCTCATTGTCCTTAATCTGCATTGTCCTTAATCTGAGGACAATGGGACTTGAGCATCAGCGGATTTGAGTTCCTATGGGGGGGTCTGGAAAGGATCCCCCATGATTACTGAGGGCCCATTGTAATTATCTCAGCTTATTGTTTTAAAAAATGAACAGTGAAAGATACTGACAGCTTTGGCATCTCTGTCTGAGAATTTTATTTATATTTTATATGAATTTCCAAAAATTCATCCATTTCTCCCCCCTCCCCCAGTTCTCCACTTTAGAAGCTGCATGTCTGGTAGGAAGCACACAGAATCTTAGAGCTGAAAGGGTTTGCAAGGAGCATTTAATCCAATTCCTTGTTATGCAGCAATACACAACTAAGGAGATTATCACACCTAATATAGCTTGGGCCTCGGAGCCCAGAGGCTGCATCCCGGATGCTAGGCCTGGTGACAGGGCTCCAAGACTTGGCCCTGTCATGTTTAAATTTAAAAGTGGATGTTATCACCTGGTGTTTTTGAAAAGCTGTGGGATAAGCACAGCTGGGGTCTGAGATGCAGCCAGATTGCACTCTCTGGTCCTTCAGTGGATACAATGACTGTTCAGTTTTGGTGGAGTAGTGTATTTATAAATCCAGCAGAATCAGGGAGCAAAAATCCAAGCTTCTAAAAGTTG
>JAIPUX010001232.1:32098301-32116499 GCA_020142125.1 Phrynosoma platyrhinos
GCAGCAACCTCCTAGAGGACTTTCTCTGCCATGGCTCCTAGACTGTGGAATGCCTTTCCGGAGGAGATCCTTCAGATAAAAAAATTAGATGGCTTTTAAAAAGCCATCAAGACGGATCTCTTCCGGCAGGCATTCCCAGAATTATATTTCCCATAATCTCTTCCCCACCATAGATCACTCCTTTATAATCAGAGTGCCCTGTTTAATCGTATTGAATTTGTAATTTTGTTTTAAGTTAAATGTTAATGTTGTTATGAATTTAATATATTTTTTGGGGGGGGAAATGTTTTTTGTATTGTATGGGATTGTGCTTTTAGATTGTAAGCCACCTTGATAGCCTCGGCTAAAGACAGGATATAAATAAATTATTATTATTATTATTATTATTATTATTATTATTATTATTATTATTATGCTAACCTAGCAGTTCAAAAGCATGCAAATGCAAGTAGATAAATAGGCAACACTTTAGTGGGAAGGTAAACAGCAATCATGCTGGCCACATGATCACAGAGTCACTCTGACAATGCTGGCTCTTCATCTTAGTAACAGAGATGAGCAGCACTCTCTATACTACTCTGAGAACCTTTGTAGCTTAAAAGCAGAGTATAAATACTTCAAATTATCATCATCATCATCCCGCAGAACAGACTAGTATAATCCACCAAATATTTTGGAAATATTTTATAGCTATTACCATGGTTCAGGGTTCAGAATGGAGACGTGTCATGTCAGATGAAAAAATTAAAGGTAATTATATAAATATATGGTGCATTTTCCCCCATAAGTATCTCACTATATCTATGTATATAGGGAAATTTGTTGTTATTGTTGTTTGCCTTGAAGTCATTTCCAGCTTATGGTGACCCTAAAGCAAACTTATCATGGGGTTTTCATGGCAAAATTTGTTTAGAGGTGGGTTGCCTTTGTTTTCCTTTGAGCCTGTTAGGTATTTTTAAAAGAATCACGTGGGCTAATTTCCTTTATGCAGTGCTCTGCAAATCAACACATTTGGTCTGGTGGGATCTCTATACTATTCTTAGCTCTAAATCACTCATGTATGGCATGGCAGTTATCAAAGGCAGAACTATCAGTGTTATCCTCCCAAACTTTTTGACATATTTATTTTATTGTTGTTGAAAGACTACAATTGCTCTCTCTTTAATGAGAAAATGATTTCCTTCTAATTGACTTTGCCTGTACAGCTGCCATGAAAGCAGCACACTGATGGCTTGCCTTGCCTTGCCTTTCTGACCAACACCACAATTTGGTCTTTCTTTTCTTCTCTCCATTACTTTTTTTCTGTCATTCCAGGTGTTGATAAATCTAGGAGGTTCATGTTTCTGCATGCTTCAAATACAAAGCGGAATAACTGGAAGCTTTCTCTCTCTTTTTTTCACAACCACTCTGCACAATTCTTAAGTATTTAATCATGCCTTTCCCGGAGTTAGTATTCTCTCAACCTTCCATGTGGCATCTGTTCTACAAATGAATCACCCAGAAATACTAAACACAGATACAGGGTTTCCAATTTATCGGGTTTATTTGTGTAATATGAGTCAATTAAATTTGCACAGAGCAAATCTCCACAATTGGGACTTCCTTCTCTAAATCTTTCAATTTCCCTATAGAGTTTTAATACCTGATTATGATTGTTTTTTGTAATTAAGATTTAAGTATCCAATCCCCAAAGACTCTCACCGAGAGCACTGCCAGTTAGCTGTTCCACCAACCTTTCCAAAAACATTGAGACACACACTGAAACACACATTGCTGAGCCACAGAGTATTTTTTTTTTAAAAAATCAGTTTTCCTTGTGCCTTTGGACAAAAATTTCTTGTTCTTGTTGGGGAATATTGTATTCCATCCCAGCTATTATACAGAGGCTACAAAACAAACAAACAAACAAACACCCAGAAGCAGAATTTACATGCAACCAAAAGTGCACATGGCCAAATGACCCACATATTCCTAAAGCCAACATGCTTGCAGCTGCCTGCCCCCCAGCTGACCTGAAAGCAACTTGGATCAACTGCAGCTGATAGATGCTTCAAATTTAATGCTGACATAAAACTAAGTGTTTGGTTCTTGCTAGTTTACATGGAATCAACCCATATCCCAGTCAACAGACAGCAGCTTGCTGCATTATTAAAAGGACAAGTGAAAGCAATTTTGGGAAGGGAGGTAAAGAACAGTGGACCAGTAAAAGGATCTCTCCCAAGTAGAATGGGCCCAATAAATTAATTGGTCTATTTTTCTTGGGACTAATAACTGGATTTAGGCCTTGTGATTATATTACACCAATAACAATTTATTGTTGTTGCTGCTGCTATGGTTGTTATGTACCTTGAAGTTGTTTCTGAATTATGGCCACCTTAAGGCAAAGCTATATTAGGGTTTTCTTGGTGAGCTTTGTTCAAGAGGTGGTTTGCCATTGCCTTCCTCTGACTCCAAGAGAGTGTGACTTGCCCAAAGCCACTCAGTGTATTTCCATGGCTGCATGAGGATTTGAACTCGGGTCTCCCAGAGTCCCAATCTGACATTCAAGCCACTATGCCACACTGGATCCTTTTCAATAATCATAATTAAATGCAATTGTGTTATTACAACAACAACAACATCAACAATTATTGGCTGCCCCTTCCCTTCCCTGCCTCCAACACACCGCAAAGGGCCCATCTGCAGAGGCCCTTCATTGATCTGTTTAGCTAAGAAGCAGCATTAATCTTACCAAGAAATTGAAAGATATGATGAACTAGTAAACTGTAGTCAGGAAAAATCATTCATGCCTATCATTTATTCTTTATACTTTCCAAACATCCAGAATATTTGAATATTCAGAACCTAAGCATTTAACTTTTAAAAAGTTAGATACAACTACAGAAGTATGGGGGGATCAGGATAGATACAACACTCTTGACACATTTTTATATTGCAGTTTTCCTGTGATGAAATTTATGTTTAATCACACACTTACAGCAACACCAATAAGCAGTAAGCTCCATGGTGGCAATATTGAACTGTGGATGTTTGATGTCAGATAGTGTGTCCTTCAATATGGGACATATACTTTGAAATTTACATGTGAGTAAAAGACACATAGAGAAATCATAGTTTTAAAGATATTTGTGTTTTGGGGTTCTTAAGGCCAGCAACACTTTTATTCTAAATTTTGTTAGACTACAAAGACATAGCCACGTTAATCTGGAAAACCAGTATGCAAAGGGATCTTGTAGCACCTTTGAGACTAAGGGGGGAAGCAGACGAGCAGCATGGGGCTGCCCCAGGTAGCTGTGGATCGGGCCCGAGGCATCCCCATTCCTCAGCCCCACGGCGCAGCTTCACCGCCCCTGGAAGGAACACTAAAATAGCGCTCCTTCCACAAATCACCAAAGGTGCACTGCAAAAGGCTGCCGGCGCACCTTCGGCAGCTTTTCTGCAGCGGAAAGGCATCCTTGGAGCGCCGGCCGTGCGAAGGGCTGGCTGCTCCAAGGATGTTTTCGGGAATGGGTTGGGGCACCCAGTGTGTGGCTGCCCCTCCCCTTCCTTTTTCTGAAGACGGCGCTTTGCGCCATCTGCTTAGCCCCTAACAGAAAGAAAGAAGCTAGTAGCATGAGCTACAAGATCCATTTGCACTCTAAATTTTCTGATACAGTTCCTATAGAGACAGTTCATGTTCTGCATTATCTGGATGTGATAGATGTGACTAGGATGGTGTAATCATGGGGCCTAGGGAGATAGGGTATTGACAAACAGATGGGATGATGAAGGGAGCTTTTTTAAAAAACAAACAAACAAACAGCCATTAAACCTTCTTTGGTGGAGAGATGAGTCATGCATAATCCTAAGAAAGGGTGATCATTTTGCCTTCAAGAACCTGCCAGAGCCTTGGTGGCTGGGGATTAGATTTACGTACAAGGTGCAAGCTTTCCAATGATATAGGAGCCATCTCTCATCAAGCAAAATGCTATCTTTGGCAATGTGACATGTGGTATCCCACCCTGCTATTACATGCTCTACCATATCTGCAGGGACTATGGGTCATTAAAAATAGAGGCTGACATCCTGCATTGCAGTTACAGACTTGTAACTTAGAAGTATAAATCTGTAACTGCTACATATTCAGATATTGTACATGTTCACAGTTGTAGCACTATTGCCATAATTGTAAATACCCTCCTTCCTGGGTGATACACTGACCTTAAACCCACTCTGAGTGATAGAGACTTGTGGTATCATTGAGTGGGGCATAGGGTAACAGGCTTGCCCCCCTCCCACCCCTGAGACAGAAGCTTTTGCTCATTGCACTGAAACTCAAGGGCAGGAGATGGCTATGTTTGTATTTATACAGTTATGAATACAATGTAGGATCCTGGCTAGAGTTTTTAGAGAAAACAGGAAAACTTCAGCCTGAGAAGACTTTAGGAGAGGCATTTCAAAATTTAAGAATGAGACAGAGAACTGTACAAAAATTTGGGAAAGTTCGTGTCATTGGGAAAGTGATGTGTCCATCTGAGCATGGCCAGATTTAGCCTCAGGACCTGAGGTTCCCACCCATGCTTTAAGATGTAATGATCCACCCATAACAGACTGCAAACTAATACATTCATACGTGCAGACTTTTGATTCCATTCCTTTCATCATGAAAATTTATTTTTAAAAATTGAGAAATGAGTATGGATAAAGTACAAATGGCACTATTTAAATGGTAAGCAACCAAATGAACAAAAGGGAGAAGTTACTATAACTGGGAGTGATTAAAAGAATGATCAGACAGATTAAATGGCTTGATGTTGTGTAACAGCAGCAGGGAGCCGCAAAGGCCAGTGATTCAAAATATACATATTTGAACTGCAATAACACTTATGCACCACTGAAATCCATTCCTTCCATCTAATTCCTTCTGCATGGGAGGATCCATTTGTAACCTTTATTATGTTTCATTCATCACAATAAAAATAATTATGTGGTCTTAATTTCATTTGGGGAGAGTAGATTCAAGCTGTATAGGAAAGAGGCAGCAGTCACATTTTAAAATTGGAATAAAAGTTATCCTATGCAGATGCTTTGGGAGTAGCTTTGTTAACTGTGGAATTCCTTCATTACATTCACAGAGAGCAGTGGATACAGTTCACATTTATAAGCTCTGTGCACATTCACCCAATAAAATTGATAAGTCTCACTAGTAAAAGTGGTGAAGAACTGCCAGGAACTGGGAGAAATCTTTGTCCCTTGCACATCCTCAGAAAACCACACTCTCAAGCTACTTCTTTGCATTAAATACCAAAAAGTGAATCTACACTACTTAGGAGATATGAGGGCAATTTTAATATCTCTCCAGGACAATGATACGCTGGAGGTAAACTGAAAGTTGGTTTATGGCCCATTGTTACTGCTTTAAAAAATGGATTTAGGAGTCTGGTACATCTGAGTGGCAATTAAGGGCAGGAGAATAAAGGAATCATGGCACACATTCAACACACCTGGACCATTCTGCAATGATGCACTTGCACCATGCTGTTGTAGCCACCTTCTCCATCCAGTACCATCATAAAATACTCATAAATATTGAAATTTTGCTGCCTACTGGTGAACACTTATTGTCTTCAGCAAAATCTGGAGCTGACTTTGCTACCTGATGTTGTAATTAGGTGCTATTTTTGCATCCACCACACCAATGTCACCAAGTACAGAATATAATTGTTTTTGTTATAAAATATAAGTCCTTCACTTATTTATAATCTTGAACATATCCTTTCTTGAACATATGAGGAACAACTTAGGGAACTGGGTATGTTTAGCCTAGAGAAGAGATGGTTAAGAGGTGATATGATAACCCGGTTTAAGTATTTGAAGGGATGTCATATTGAGGAAGAAGCAAGCTTGTTTTCTGCTGCTCCAGAAAACAGGACCTGGAATAAAGGATGCAAGCTACAGGAAAAGAGATTCCACCTCAACATTAGGAGGAACTTCCCAACAGTAAAGACAGTTTGATAGTGGAACACTTTCCCTCAGAGAGTGGTGGAATCTCCTTCTTTTGAGGTCTTTAAACAGAGACTGGATGGCCATCAGGTATGCTTTGATTGGGAGTTCCTGCATGGCAGGGGGTTGGACTGGATAACCTTTGTGGTCTCTTCCAACTCTATGATTCTACAATTCTATTATTCTTTTCCTTTCTTATTTTATAAGGATGTTTTCAAGGTTGCCACCCCTGAGAAACCCAGTGTCTAAATTGAACAGCAGTTTGTTCTTCTAAATAGCTTCCTACTTGTTTCGCCTCATAGTCAAGAGAGGAACCAGGGTTGACCACAGGCAGAATCAGTTATATTTTCTTGAAGAATATTCAGCCTCCTAGATGTGTGTCATATAGCAATCTGAAATTGAAATGATTTGGCATTGTTACTACTTGATGTGCACAAGACACTCAACACTAAGAAGGTGCAAAATATTTTTATGGAGGCACAAACGTTAAGTACAACTCTATGCAATGTTCCACTTGACATGGAAGTTTATACAGAGGAGCTCTTTGTGCATAGGCTTCACTTGGCTCCTGAAAAAGTTTAATTATGGAAATACCAGCTCCCAGAATTCCACAGTCAACAAAGCTACTCCCAAAGCATTGCAAGTATCTTTTGAACTAGTCCAAAGATTACTGGCCTCAATATGACCACAACTTGGAAAAAGGACTTGTAAAGACTATTCCCAAATCCCACTACCTATGATGACTGGAGCATTCTGGAAGTTGTAGTCCCAAAATATCTTTTTTCAATCTCTGATCAAGATGGCTTATTAACACATTAAGATGAAACATACTGTTGAGTGCCAATAAATGCTCAATTTCTCAGTAGGGAAGTTCTGTTGCCTTCATGCTCTACTCATCAAAGCATCTGCATGAATCCTATAGGAAATAGATGACTGAGCTAAATGGAGCTTTTGATCTGATCATTGCTTAGAAAAGTTGCCTTTTTAGACTACAACTCTTAGAAACTCCCATAGCTAGTGTCTGTGGGATTCTGGGAATTACAGTCCAAAAAGTAACTTTTCCACATCCAGATAAGCTTCCTTTACTTAGATGTCCATAATTCACAGGCACTGGACAATAGGGCAGGAAGTTATGCAACTTTGGGGCCAGTGACATGGTCTCTCTTCCGATTCTACAGATAGAGGCCCTTTCACATATATAATGTATGAAGGAGCTGTTTGTCTAAAACAAAATTATTTGACAATTGTTCTTGTTCTTGGGTGTTTTGTGTTGTTGTTTTCATTCAGCAAGTATTCTCAACATTTCAGAAAGCTTTCAGTAATAATTCACAGCTGAATTAGTTTCCTTCTGGATTTGGGCAACATGCTTGCTATTTTAACAAAAGTATTTTCTTTTATATGTGTTAATAAGACAATAATGAATTTTAGCACTTAAGGAAAGAGGAAGAAGTGTTTAGAGGATTCGTGTGCCATAATTTTTTTTCTATAAAAAGGGCTATTTTTTTCCTGAGTTGCTAATCTATTTTCATATCAGCACAGAAATTTATAATTTAACATTATAAAGATTTCAATGTGATTTGCTTTTTACATTTTGAAACTCTTGTGTTTGTACTTTTCTCTCATATTTCCTAAACATAATCACATATTAGTTGCAATTTTCTTTGAAACATGAGACTTAATTATACAAAGGAGGCATGCTTCTTCATATAAAAATCTTTAAAAGAAAAAACATTTCACACTACAGGTATCCACTTTGTGCTAATACCAAGAGTGGACTCATTACCACTAAAAATGTCACTTCTGATGAACCATTTTAAAAAATTCCCAGAATCAAATTTAGGATGTCTTCACTAAGCTGTTTTATGGTAGAGCCCACCATTGGAAATGTGATGAGTCTTCATGTAAAAATGCTGATTTGAATTAGATTTAGAATATATGTCATCCCCAATTAGCCTTCCTTTCATCAAAATGATCTCACAAACACGCAAAATGAATCTTTATTTCCTCCTTTGCACATGGGAGGTCATTTGTCAGATTTAATATACTTCTACCTATGTCTTCCTACATGCTTTGGGTTCAAGATGGATGACCACAGAGTTCTTGAGTGTGGTGGGGAGAAATATCACTGAGCATTTGAATTCTGTTTTAATCAAATGCTGAGAATAATAACACATTGTGCTGTAAATTACAACTGAATTTATAAATACAATATGAGAAACACCACATTAATTCACTTTGGACCATAAAGCAGATATAGTTTTATGTATGTGTCTGATCAGTTTTGATCATGTGCATCTAACTGTGTGTAATAACAATAATAACAACAATAGCAACAACAATGATGAAGCTGAAGTTGTTGGAAATGGTGAAGTAAATAAGATTCAAACTGATAAACAGTTATAATACATCAGACACAACCATGACTGAGATAATGAAAGCTTTGGGTTATAGATCTTGCAATCCCAGGGGAATCCCAGGGGACAGTAGAATTAAAGATAGTGTCAGGAGGGAGGGGGATTATTAAATATCTAGACCTACAAACTGGATTTTGCCTCTAGGAAAAGAAAACAGCTATGATTCCAGAGGTGATAAGTGTTGTGTAAGCAATTCCAAATTGCTTACAAAACATCTGAATGTAATCACCATAGATAGGATCTCAACAGCACATTTACAAAAGGTGATGCTATTTGGAACATAGTGGAGTCTGGAGTTCACCTGTGGGCAATGAAACAGTTGGATGGTGGCTAGAATTCAAATGGTGGAAGTCTTGGAGTGAATGTGATCAGAAATCAGTAAAGACTGTTGTGTCTGCTAAGCCACAGGGAGACAGGCCAAAATATATTACACCACTAGGATTGCAACCTAATGCAATCCCACCCAGTAGGATTATTTTAAGTGGTGAGGAGTCATTTGGGTACTGGCCCAGAGAGTTCAGGTTTGCAACTCCTGGCCACCTGCTGTGAAAAATTTATCTAGAGGGCTGGTTTGAGAGTCACACAGGGGGATTCCTGTTCATCTCCATGGCTATTAAGCTGTGGTGTGCCACAGGGTTCCCTCTTATCCCACACACTGTTCAATATCTGCATGAAACTGCTAGGAGATGTGATAAGGAGGGTTGAAGTAGGGTGCCATCAGTATGCTGATAACACTCAGCAATATTTCTCTTTGTCATTGGAATCAGTTGGGGCTAGACCAGAGCCTGGGTGTTGTAATGGGCTGGATGAAGGCCAAAATCCTGATAAAATGGAAGCTCTGTGGATTGGTGGTTCTTGGGTGAGGGAATTGGGCAAACAGCTTTTTCTAGATGGGGTTGCACTTTTCCTAAAGGAGCAGGTGCATAGCCTAGGAAAGTTTCTAGATCCACCATGTCACTGAAAGCCCAAGTGGATTCTGTGAATTCAGCTGGTGTGCCAGTCACTGCCTTTTCTGGACAGAGATAACCTAGCTGCAGTAGTCCATGTACTAGTAATCTCCTGGTTAGACTACTGTAAAGCACTTTGCAGGGAGCTACCCTTAAAGTAGACTTGGAAGCTGCAGCTAATACAAAATGCAGCAGCTCAACTGCTGTCTGGAATACTATTTAGGCAGCATACCATGCCAGTCTTAGGAAAACTGAACTAGTTTCTAATATGTTTCCTGTCTGAATTCAAGGTGCTTCTGTTGACATTGAAAGACCTAAACAGCTTGGAACTTCAATACTTGAGAGAATGCCTCTTCGCATATGAGCCTGCCTGAGAATTAACAACTGCTGGAGGAGGGTGTCTCCATGTCCCATCAGTGAGATCGCCAGTGAGATCACTATACTATGTTCATCAAAGCCTTCAGGACTATCCTAAATATAGTATACTTAGTGTAATTTTTAAAACAATTTTACAAATCTGTTTTGAAGTTATTACTGCAACTTAATATATTTTAATTGATTTAATTAGTGTATTGTTTTAAGTTCTGTAACTTGTTTTAATGCTTTTTGTAAGCTAGCCTGAGATCTTTGATATAGGTCAGAGCATAAATAGTTTAAGAAACATAAATAATAAGTATTATCTGATGATACCACACTGATTCCTAGATTCTTGGACAGAATCCAAATCATTGATGGTCCATAAATCCAGTAACACCTTGCAGACTGTCAAACCTATATAACAAAGACAAAATAAAAAAAAAAGAGTAGACTAAAGCTGTCCTTTTTTCTGTGACTGAATCATTATGATTCCTTGGTTTTTATATCCTCACCAAATGAACAATCTTTGTCTTCTTTTCATTTCTTTTATTTTAACAAGAAAGCTATGCTCAAGTTCTGTATTCTTGGGAGTCTATTTGTTTTCCTGAGAGTAGCTGAGGAAGTGCTAGTTCCATGATTTTGGGACCCCTCAGGCTAATAACTTTCAGTGGAGTGACTTTACCTAGAAGAGATGAAATATGCACATTGAGAAGTATCTCATGCTCCCACTGTCTATTTTGTGCTGTTGTGTCAAGTGGAAATGATAGGGCTGTTAGAAGTATAGTGAATTCTTTGCTATATACAACCAACAGACACATGCTGTGCTTGAAAAATGTTCCAGGTTCAGTCCTCAGCACCTCTAGGTGGGGCTGGCAATTTCTGTCTGAAACTCTGAAAACTACTACTAGCCACTGTGAGCAATACTGTTCTATGGGAGCAAATGATCTGACTCTATGACTCTATACACCGGGTGTCATCTGGTGTGGGGGACAGGACTTCTGGAGGTGGGGCTTCTGGGGTGGGGTGTTTTCCATCCTCTTATGCTGCCCCACTCAGGATGGCACAGGGAGAACACTGCAGGGGAATGTGGGGACAGTATGGGAAGGTGGGAATGCACATGGTGGATCGCTGGGACAGTGCAGGGGGAATGCGCATGGGGGAGCATTGGGATGGCACAGGAGGATGGGAGTGTCCACAGGGAAGCACAGGGATGGCATGGGAAGGTGAGAGTATGTGCAGGGGATCAGGTGAACAGTGCATAGGGGAGGGTAATCAGACTCTATTGCTCTATGCCTGCACTGGGTGTCATCTTGTGCAGGAGGGGCTTCTGGGTATGGGGCTTCCAGGGATGGAGCATGCTCCCTCCCCGATGCCTCCCAATTCAGGACAGCACAAGAGGGACTGTGTGAGGGAGACACGGGGATGGCACAGGAGGGAGAGAATGAATGCACAGGAACATGGGGGCAGTTCAGGGGGTGAGAGCGCACATAAGGGTGCACAAGGATGGCACCGGGGTGGGAGCACATGCAGGAGAGTGTGGAGATGGCTTGGGAGGCTGGGAGCATGTGTGATAGTGATGGTACATGGGGGAGCATGTGCAGGGATGGCACAGGGGAGAGTGAGAGAGGAGGGCTCAACCAAGTGTCATCCCCTTCTAGGGCATCACCCAGTGTGGGCCACACCCCCACATCTTCTAATGCTTCTACTGACTCATATAAGCCTGCTTCTTATCTTTCTGGGTTTGTGACAGATGCCTGATCTCAACACCATCTGCAGGCAGCTTGTGTCCAGAGGCCAGAAGTATCAATTTCCATACAAATAAGATACAGCACAGGAAAACTGACTCAATTAGGAAAGAAGAGCTTCAAAGTTATGAAACACATCTTTGTTCTTCATGATTGGGGCTTTATATACAAAACCCAAAAGGATTTTTCATTATTACTATATCTTACAAAATGGAGGGACTTTCTTTTTCTTTTCTGAGTAAAACCTGGATCAACATATCTCAATTAAATTTAGATAAACTGATCTGATAAGATTACCTCAGGAAAAAGATGCTACAGGCTTGGTATCCTTATCATACATCACAGTGCAGTTTCTTTAAGCTCTTAACATGACCAATTGCCTTTGGGCTAGTTCAAAAGATACTAGAAAGCTCCAATCAAACCTCCCAACTTTGCAAGTAGTTGGCATACCAAGCCAATCATTCAGGGGGGCATGGTCCATCTGACATGCATTTTAGCTTTATATATTAAATCTTATGTGCATCAGTCAGAAATCACACTATCATTTCCCAGATAACAATTAATGGACTTTAAGAGTATACTGGCTCCACAAGTGGGGTCAGATCAAAGCTTTCAAGCATCATGACAGGCATATTCCTTGTGCATCACCTTTTAAACCAGTGACAATCTAAGACATCTAAGCTACTTATGCACATATTTGTGTGTGTGTGTTTAGATATGTAAAGATGTATAGATATGATACTGCCCTAAAAAAAGAGAAACAAATTATCTTCAGTTGGCTGGCCAAGAAGCAGATCTGTAGGGGTATGCTGTTACTTTTCACAGTCAGGATCAATTCTGCCTGCCTACATACCTACTTTCCATCTGCTCACCCAGCATATTTGTAAATAGTTTATTATAAAAGGCACCATTAGACTCTTGTGCTCCAGAAACTGATCACACAAAGATGGCTTTAAATGAAACTTCCTACTGCTTCAAGTAATGAAGAATGTGAAGCAATATGAAAAGAGGCAATTTGTGTACCGTTATCCTATTCTTTTCTTAAACTGAGATTTAAGTGACTAGGTTGATAAATAACTCCCTTATGGGATGGTCCAAAATGATTTTGAATGTCTGCATTTGACTTGCTGCATAGCAATTGTGCCCACATGTGAATACTGGAGGAGGTAGCTGGTTTGCTTGACTTCTTGTCATGCCATGCTATGATGGTTTCACTGCTCAGAATGTAGAATCCACACAGATGTAGAATGTACTCATTCTATTAGTTGCTGAGCCAGCCAAGCCAGTGCTTACTATTTTGCTGTGTTCTGAGAACCACTGAAGTGTCACAGCAGAGCATAATAAGGAAGGAAGCAACTTTCTAGTTACTTTAAATTTTGTGGGGTATAAGTTATATCACAGCCCACTTCAAGAAAGAGAAAAGTAACTGATCTTGTTTGCCCACAAACATATTTTCACACTGACACATTGGTCAATGTATTCTGATTGGATGTAATCATTTGTGGGGACTGTTGCAGGGTGACAATCTACCAGAAACACATTGAGTCTGAGAACAGCTGAAAATAACAGCTATTTTATTTTTATACCCATGAAAGCTAAACTTGCATTTTGGAAATTCAGCATAACTCTAGCTCCAACCTGGTTCTCCATCCTTAAATCTGCATCTCTGTTCAGAAGTAAAATATGACATACTCTCCAATAAATGTGCAAAGAGTTACGTCTTTAATTATGTTGGTTCTGTTAGATTTTTGCCAGTTTGCAGTATAGTTTCATCAACAGGATAATGATGAAAATATTAACCTTTCTGATGCATGAAACATTCTAATTCCCTTTTTTAAAGTCTTTGGGTGGCATATTTATATTGACATTTATACTGATTCATTTTATGACATAGTGAAGATGATGAGCGGGCCTAGGCAAGAGGTCATCTTGTGTCAAGACTGGTACCCAGTCTGTCAAACACACTGAATCTAAGTTCACTAATGAGGAATTAACTAGACAGAAAGGGACCATTTTAGTGTTTTCATGCAATCTCAACCTGTTAAACAATGCTAATCAGGTGTTTATTAAGTAAAACCATTATGCCACACTTGCTGTAGCCTTTACCATATGTCAGAGAGGTTGTAAAATATTATTCATTAGGTTTAAAGCTGATTAATAAGAGTCATTTAATAAGAGAACTTTCTTCCTTTCACCTCCAGCTCAGCGTATGTATCAAGGTTAAACTAATATCTGGAGGAAGTTTTTTAAAAAGTTATCACTTTTAAAAGAATAGATCATATTTAACATTTAATTACAATTTTGCACTAAAAAAACTGATGTTCATCATTTAGCTTATTTTTAACTAATTACATGCAGAAAGAAGTCTCAAAATTAATTCTTAAAAGGAAAAACACAAAGCCAGCAAATTATTCAGAGGCAGAACAATAAGCAACTTGCCACAAATATATTGTACTTTTGTGATTTCCCAAATATAAAATATATGTCATGGCAAATGCCAAATAATCAATCTTCACAAAACAATGTTGCAAATACCAGAAATACGTTCAGTATATGTTCTTGTAAAATTGATTAACTGATCATAGCCTCCTAAGAAACTGGAAACTGTTGCGAAACTGGAGTGTGTTCAGAGGAGGGCGACTAAAATGGTGAAGGGTCTGGAAAACATGCCCTACAAGGAATGACTTAGGGAACTGGGTATGTTTAGCCTGGAGAAGAGAATGTTAAGAGGTGATATGATAGGCCTGTTTAAGTATTTGAAGGCATACCATATGGAGGATGGAGCAAGCTTGTTTTCTGCTGCTCCAGAGAACAGGACCCAGAATAATGGATGCAAGCTACAGGAAAAGAGATTCTACCTCAACATTAAAAACTTGATTAAAAAGTAGTTGAAAGCATTAAAAAATATTAAAAACATAATTTCCAGGATTCTTCCTCTTCCTCTTTGAGGTGTCATGGTACTCGTTGTTGCTCTAAATAGTACAGTATTCTGCCTTATTGTGAAATCGTAGGCTTTCATGGCTGGCATCCATAGGTTTTTTGTGGTTTTTTTCGGGCTGTGTGGCCATGTTCTAGAAGAGTTTCTTTCTGACGTTTCGCCAGTATCTGTGGCTAGCATCTTCTTCTGCCTTATTGTTTAATTTTACAGGACTTCTTTTTTCAATCAATGTTCCATACACATTTAAAAATGCATCAGAATTCTTCTCATGTGATTAGAAAAACAGTTAAAATGTCAAAGTTTTGCAACAAATTTTCACAGTATTCTGCTTCAAAAGAACATTCCACAACAAGAAACAATCATGTTGTGTGCTTCATTATAAACTTTTGGTCCCAACAGCCCTTAAAATAAAGAAAAGAACATTTGGCTAATCAAAAATGTGGACACACCATAGGGTTATGAATCCAGGTAAATGAGGTTCACATAATGGAAGTTCTTCTCACTCATAATGAAGAATAATGCCTCAATTTAGCAACTCAGTGAAGAGTAACACCTCAATTTGACCCTCTTCTACTTATTCAGTCTCATTTACTTCAATTGATTGACTCATGTAGGCTATCTCTGCTTTCAGGATATGTTCATTCATCTTTTAATTTCACTTTATAAAGCAAAAATATTGGAGGCAGACGTCACTCTTATTACCCAAAACATATTTAGAGTATGAAACAGTGAAACAACAACAGCAACAATAAAACCAAAGAATAGCTCTAGCTCCCCCAGTCCCCATAGAAGGCCACATATTTTAGACTCAGAACTTACCATAGTGATCTTGCAATCATCTTTTAAAATGGCAATGTGCATTATCACACTCCTTTCAAAATCTGGCAGGGCAGCTTGCTGTATCCGGATGCCCTCCTGCTCATTCTGTTGCATGGGCCCTCAGCTTCTGTCCTTAGGTTCTCCCTTAAGGACACCACTGACCCTTGTGTTTCTGCATGAGTCTCTGATCTGGACATGCCTCCTGCTGGGCATGACTGAATGATTTAAACATACCTCCAGGGCAGAATCATGACCAAATTGTTCATATATGAAGATTCAGGTCAAATGAAGTAAATAATTCAGGGGAAAAGACAGCAGTCTCCAAGAAATCTGCAACCAAGTATACCACAAAGTTAAGACAAGTTGTTCCAAAGGAGCAATTGGCCATTAGTTATGACATAGGGGATGGGCAGCTTAAAAGGTTATTAAAAGTATGTTATATTGTACACATCTGAGGATGGGTATTTCAACTAACAGGGGATGTTATTATTATTTATAATTAATTAATTTCTCACTACAATTTAGCTATTCTTTTGAAGCACACTGTTTCTGAATGATTACCTCCAGCATCCACCTCATCATCTGATGACAAGAAGGGTGTAGCCTCTTGCATGCAAATGCTTAGAACAAAATAAATTTCTTAACTTTTAAGAGGCTGAGAGGGGGCTTTTTAGTGTTACTATACTATGCACACTGGAATGAATGAAGGTAGCCATGTTTAATTCTGTATAGCACTGCAATTTTGTTGTGGTTGTTTACTCACCAGAGACATAGATGGCCCTTGGGAATTCACCCCATTTATATTTTCCAGGTTCTGCATAAACATTTATGCAGGGATTGGAATTCACCCTCTAATTGATGTGTGATTTCTTTCTCAGTGAATGCTGCATTATTTAGAGAGTATACCATCATTTAATATGAGAGTGTTTGTATAGCAAATAGTCTCAGTTCACAGGTGTTAGCAATTATTCATACCACAAAGGACCCAAATGCTCTAGTTAGCAACTGGTTATACAGTGCATGCAAACATTTAGGCTTATTATACGTCATCTCTTCCTTATGTATCTTGTAACAAAATCAGTGGAAATATATCACTAATATGCAATGGATGAGTGGACAAATCAATGGTCTTACACTTGCTGCAGTGATGGGAGAAGGAGGGACCCCTTCTGTCTCCTCCTCATCTTCCTCCTCCTACTCCTCCACTAATTTCCATTTTCTGGAAAAGGTATCTTATATTGCTGCTATCAATGCAGATAATAAACATTTTAAAAAAACTGAACAGGGGCCAAACCTATCAAGTTCTCTTTCCAAAAGTCAACTTCCCAGAGTCCATCCCTGATGACAGTGCCTTGAATATCTTTAACTTTCCCATCAGAACAACTTAGTATTATGAGCCTTTGCCACTGTTTGAACATCGCTACTATTGTCAGAACCAGGCAAACAAATTTATGATGATGTTCCTGGGAATAGGGAACTAATGCAAAGGGGATTTCTCTGTAGTTCTTCATTAACATTTCATTCATTAAAACAAGGGAGTTATAAGAGTTTCCTTTTAAGCAAATTAGGTCATGGAAAAAAAAATACACAGCATGGAAACACAATGTATTACTACATATAACAAAAGAGGTGGTTAATAAATTATGATAATGGAATTTGTCTACTGCTGGTGCTGAAAGGCACATTTAAATATTGTGAAATTTACTTAGCAAGAGGAAACCTCTTACATGCATTCATAAAAAAAAATTCTCTCCTTTGTGTTGCTGTTATTGTTGTTCTTCCTTGTTTTATTTCCCTCTGAGGGTGAGTATGTAGTCTACTTTAAACATTTGCTTTGGCTTATTGTGAAGCCAAAGGAGCTGTTTAAGGAAAGTGGATGAAACTGCAAACAACTATGAGAGGCAGAAACAATTCAAGCATTGCAGGCCTAGAAATGAAGAGAATTCAAGGTGATGGAAAGTGAAAATAACTTGCCTATGAAATGAGAAATCTATCATTCAGTTATTCCTAAGCTTTTATACCTAAGCAAAGAAATGATATGCCAGTATACCAGGATATTTTGAACACAGACCCCATTCAAATGCAAAGGAAATTTCCCATTAATTTTAACCACAGTGTATTAAGCCTTTGCTTACATTACAGCTGTTTATGTTTAATTTTTTGTCATATTCTTTAAAAGTATTCCTAATTATATGAACAAATATGTTGTAAACTGTTCTGAGGCCTATCTAATTCAAATGGGGAGGAAATTATGAACATGGTAACTGGACAAAGATAGTTAGGTAAACAGGAAATAAACCTAAGGTTAAGCAGGTATTGACAGCTGTATTCATAAACACATACATAGTTGGACATAGGAGTAACTGAAGGCATTGGGCACTTCCAAAAAGCACTGGAATTTCCAAATAAACCTGTTTAAGAATGAGTTTGCCAGTATTGTTTGCTTCAACACAGATATAGATCTTACATACAGATCTTACATAAAGCCTTCTAATGAACCATCATGTTCATCACAGAGCTTCAAACCATATGGGACCAAGTATTTGGATTAATAGCTGTACAATCACTTACTCTCCAATAATGTCTGTCTATCAGTCTCCTATTTAAACATTGTTTCTATGTACAGCTTATGAAAAAAAACTGTTTTATACTTAGCTGCAATAATTTCTCATAGACTTGAAGTAGGTAGGATAAATTCTTGCAGAATCCAGTGATTTACAGCAGAGATCTTACATACAGGAATAATATCTCAAAGCTATTGCTGAAATGATATGAAAACATACAACAACAAAAACAACAAATATCTAAACAAAGAGCATCATAAACATCAAGGAAATATCAAAACAAGTCTGTGAAAAAACAGTTTAGAAACATCTATCAGGGTAGTGTTCTTTTTAAAAAGCCAAACTTTGAGCACCATTAAACCCATTATTATAAAACAGAAAGAATATTACAGTATTTTCTGGCATATAAGACTACTTTTTAACCCAGGAAAA
>JAIPUX010001232.1:32125832-32147559 GCA_020142125.1 Phrynosoma platyrhinos
TGGGTGCCAAAGAGCATCACTACAACACTTATCATCCACACACTAACAGTGTAAAATGAAGGTGCCAAAAGAAAGGTGGGTTAATTTATTTAATTGTATTTATATTCAATTTTTCTCTTAATGTAGGACCCAATGTAGATTCACTGGCAGATGAAATCCTGCATACCAGCTCAAGATTTCCATTGAGTTCTTTTCTTCAGCATCAAAAAGAAACACTTAGCTCAATGGCCACAGTTTTAGCAGTTTTCTGAACAAGTTACTGCTAGGATTGCAGCAATGCTCAGGTGCAACATTTAACCATTCTTACCTTTAATTTGTGTGTGTGTGTTAGATTGTAATTCTTCCAAAGCAGATATGAACTTGAGATGGCAGACTACCAGTTCTTCCTCTTTTGTGGTTACCAGAAAATTAATAACTTTGCTGACTACTTGTGTTAAGATCATCCTCTTTTAAAATTGATTTGGTCTAGAGAACATAGGTGTGAAGATTTCAAAAGTAATTAATAATGTGCAATGTTCATATCTAAGCAAAGGTAAGTCCCAATTGTTTTCAGTGAGATTTACTACAAGTTAAAAAAATACAGAACTATCACATAATATTTGTATCCTGTGGATGTCCTAAGAGTTCAATTAGCATCGTTATCTGACTGCATGCTAAGCACCTTCAGTTGCAGGCAGCTTCTTGATCTAACATGGGCAGTCACTATAGGCCTAAGCAGACTGTCAGAAATAGTGCACATTAAATTGAGGCACTGCCCTGGCTCAGTGCTAGAGAATCATGGGAACTGTAATTTATTGTGGCACCAGAGCTCTCTGACAGAGAAGGCTCAATGTCTCAGAAAAAAATACAATTCCCATGATTCCCTAGCACTGAGCCTGGGCAGTGCCTCAATTTAATGTGCACTATTTCTGGCAGTCTGCTTAGGCCCTATGTGATCTTGCTAATTTAGGGGAAAAACTGATTTAAGCATTTCAAAAGCTACTACTACTTCATTAAGGCTACATTATATTACAATTTCTATTACAGCAGATTATCTAGTCACAAGTACCCAGACTGATTTCTTTTCCTCTTAAATTTGTCACTAAAATTTTGCCCCAAATCACCATTCATTGTAACAATATCCCAAAAGAGTTTTAGGAAGACCAACAGAACTGCTCAAAGAGCCTTTAACACAACTCTAGGATATCATTAGGCTTTGGCCAGAATGAAAATAGAAGTAAAAAGGTGGTTTTCATCTGAGATGAGACAGCCAACAAAATTTTATTTTAAGTCACAGTTATTTAGACAAGATTAGTAATATTTTGGAAAGGAGAGAAAAGAGGTGCATTATAACCACGTCATCTGCCTATAGGGCCTGCACTAGGAGAAAGATTTTTTTAAAATAAATAAAAAATGTGCATTTTTCATATAATGCTCATCTTCATAAATATCAATGGGTATCTTCAGCAAGATTCCTTACATGCTCTATTTGGTGTGCTTTCGTCACTGTTAGTAGATTTTTCACCATCTTTCTATCAAAAATGTGAATCTTTAGAGACATAAGTCTAAACTTGGCAAATTTAGCAAGTGACAAGAAGACTGAATTTATTCTAAGTAGAAAATCTCAAAGAAAAAAGCATGAAAATAGTTGTATGATACTTCATCAGGTAGAATGACACTGGCAGTTCACATAAAGCTACGTATATGCTTGTGGAAAACTTAAAAGGAGATATGTCAGAACTGAATCTTTATTTTCCTTACTAATTAATAAACATCATGCTGTGAATAACTAGTGATAATGTTCTAATAAGAAAAATCAATAAATTTGCACCCAGGGTCACAGTAATTGATGCCACAGAAGAGAAAAATGTATTTTCCATTGATCCTTTAGCAAACTTCTGACTAAAAAGGAAAGAAAAGAAAGCCAATTACTGTAGTGTGCCTCTGAAAATGATAAGATTAAAAAAGCTAATTATGTGTTTTTGAATAACTACAATTTTTGATGAAAATGAGTTGAATGAGGGCAACCCATGTCTTCTGCACAAAGCTATTACTTCTGACTAATTAAAATAGTTAACGTTACATTAAAATGCTCTTAAACCAATCAACAAACAACTTAAATATTGCTGTCAAATTGCAAAACCTAGGTATGTATTCATGCATGAAAATGAAAATAAATGCTCAACTTTTGACCATAAAAGCCCATGCATAGGCTGTATGTGAATGGGAAAAAGTCAAATTTGCTGGAAGAACAAGTCAAATTTGCTAGAATTACATTTCATAGAAAAGGAGAGGTTGAAACTATATCTTAAGATGGTCAAGATCAGGGGTAGCAACCTTTCCCCTTTAAGGGCCGAGGGACTTCAGCTCCGAGAAGCTTCAGCCATGTTGGCCAATAGTCCCATGTTGGCCAATAGCTCCTGGGATTCTGGGAGCTGAAGTCCCTTGGCCCTTAAAGGGGAAAGGTTGCCTACCCCTGTTCAAGATGGTGAAACTAAGCAAGATGGCAATACATTTGTTGGCATATTTTGGAAAGGGTTTTATTTGCCCCAAAAGAACATGTTTGGAGCCTGGGTGTAGTATTAGATCCAATCCTATCTTCAGTGGTGTTGGTGGCCTTGGTTGCAAGAAGCACCTATTACCACAATGACTCTGGATTGTCTTAGGTTGAAAGATGCTGACCACAATTAGGAATGACTACATTTATGTGGTGCAAGTTCAGATGCTCATGAAGATTAACACTAAACCAGTTCAGTTTTAAAATAGTGAGTAAAACTGATTTCTTTGTATTGTTTTATACACAGTTACATGAATTGATGTATATTTTAGGTTGTTTTATGTACAGTAAATTAATATTGATATTGTGTTTAATTCTAATTATCCCTTTAAGATTTTTAGATTCATCCCAGTTCTTTTGATATGTTTGAGTCAATTTGGCACAATTTTGTGGGGCAATGGTATACCATTAATTCATTGGTGTCAGATGCTGAAGATCTGACCATCGGACCATCTTCTTACATATAATTTGGCCACTGTAGATACATTCTTTACACTCTAATTTTCATATAATCAAACATAATTACATACTAATATTCCACTGTCTCTAATGGATGCTTCACTGTAGTAATAACTATAGCACGAATGAAGAGAGGACAACTTGCAGTGCAAAAATGGTTTCAAACAGGAATGTTTATTATTTTCCTCCATCCAGAAACTGTCTTCTAGACAATTTCTCCAGCCATTTTATTTTTTCAGACCTGTGTTTTCATCACAAATTTGCATGCACAATATATTCTCTCCTGTGAAAATTATTACAATGTAAGGCTGCAATTCTATATAAGCATACCTGGGAGCAAATCCCTGTCACTTTGATTGGACTGATATATAATATTTGCCCTGCAAAAAAAAAATCTTAGGGCCTAAGCAGACTGCCAGAAATAGTGCACATTAAATTGAGGCACTGCCCTGGCTCAGTGCTAGGGAATCATGGGAACTGTAATTTATTGTGGCACCAGAGCTCTCTGACAGAGAAGGCTCAATGTCCCAGAAAAAAATACAGTTCCCATGATTCCCTAGCACTGAGCCAGGGCAGTGCCTAAATTTAATGTGCACTATTTCTGGCAGTCTGCTTAGGCCTTTAGTTTTGCTTGGTTTGTGCTCTTAGGGCCTTTGCAGACTGCTAGAAATAGTGCAAATTGAGTCCACTTTAACTGTCCTGGCTCAGTGCTAGGGAATCATGGGAATTGTATTTTTTTCTGAAACATTGAGCCTTCTCTGTCAGAGAGCTCTGGTGCCACAATAAACTATAGTTCCCCTAATTCCCTAACACTGAGCCAGGGCAGTTAAAATGGACTCAATTCGCACTATTTCTGGCAGTCTGCAAAGGCCCTTAGTTTCTAAACAGGAAGGCTGAAAGCCTAAGGATCCTTTGAGGAAGCCACATTAAAATCCATCTTAAGTTGCTTCTAAGAATATATAGGTAATAGGATGAATATGCATGTTAATTGTTTTTATTATTGCTTCTTATTTTTTATCAATGAAACTAGATGGTCAAACAATCCAAAGGTGACACCATTTCATTTGCATGGCTATATTTATCCTATTTTATATTGGAAAAAAATAAAATAAACATTAAGGCCTTATGAACTATGCTTTATGTGTGGGTCAAAAGAAATGCAAGGTAATGTTTTCTCATTAATGGATTAACCTGTGTTCTGAACCTTGATGGATAGAACTGTTTCTTACTGAGACTCACTTCAGCTAATCTATACTTCACTCATTTGCAAAACATAATATAGACTGGCATTTGTAATGTGTTTCAATACACTCTTCTATTTTTGTGCTGTCAAGCTACAAAATAGTGGTTACTCATTCTACTACCTATTGGAAATTCAGTGCCAATACACAATTTTGCTGGGCCAGGTAGAAACACAAACAAAGGATCTTTTCCTTTCCCATGAAAGGCTTTGACTGTTGTGAAAAAAAGATGAAAAATCAGTTGATGCAATTTAGCTTTTTAGGTCCCTTTCTTGTAAGTTCCTCACACTTCTGGGCTCTCTGGTTTGTATATATAACCATAAAGAACACTCTCTCTCTCTCTCTCTCTCTCTCTCTCTCTCTCTCTGTGTGTGTGTGTGTGTGTGTGTGTGTGTGTATAAATAATGCATGAGCAACAAATGTCTTTTAGTTTCTGGAATGTCAGTTCTTCTAAGCAGTCAGGAAGCCATAGGTCTAGCTAATTTACACACATGCACAAACTTTCCTGGGATGTGTAATTCTTATCAGAAATGTTGCTATGCACTGAATCCCATCCTAATTCTACCAATCCTCACTTACCAGCCAACAACCCTCCTCTGTGAGCAATCTTCAGTGTAACAGGGAGAAGCAGGGTCTTTGTTACAATTCCCTCTTTTGACGGAGATCACTTGCATGAAAGGAGGTGGGACCATCAGTCAGCTGCTTTTCAATCAACTGGGGAACAGACTCCCCCCCCCCCCCATTGATCATTGCCTGGTAAGTGGGTACTTTCATGTTTCCTATGTAATCCTTATCAGCTACATGGTGCTCATTACTACAAAGCAATCCCTACTTAGGTGATGAACTTCTATCTAATACTCTTGCCAGGTCTGAAATGAATCTGAGCCTCAGGAGTTCCCCATACTGTTGTCCTAGCTTCAGTCTCTCACACCATGTTGCCTCAGTTTGTTCAATCCACTTTGACCACACCACTTACCAAGTAGGAAGAGAATGAATTGTTCCATTTATCTTTTTATTTATTTTGAGAGAGGGGGAAAATTTAAAGGAATCTGTTTGTTCCTTTTCTGAGACTCCAATAGTGACTGTGAAGGCATGGGAAAAGGGTTGTCATTTTAGCAGGTTGGCCAGATCTTATCTAGACTCAAGACATGTCACTGTATTCCCATTTAACCCTATAATAACTTTTATTTTTATTTTTAAAAAAGCCTTTAGCACTTCTGGAAGCTAAGATACAAGACAAAACATATAATCTCATTGTTTTAGGAGAAGCAAGCCTGCTACTGCCTTTTAGTAACTAACCAATGAGTGTACTTTCACAATCACAGTATGTTCTATAAGGATATAAATTGTAGAAACCCAGTTTCTTTAGCAAATGTTGCACATTTAGGGAAAAGCCTAGTCTATTTGTAAAAATCTCAGGTCTGTTTTTCATGGATCTACCAACAACCAGTGCATAGAAGTATAAACCACAATAATGGTTTGGTGATGCAACTGAATAATCTACCAGGGAAAAGCATAGCAAAATATCATAATGCTATAATTAAATTATTAGTATTAAACAGGTTGTTTTTGCAATAATGTTATCTTATCATTTCTGGCAACATTATACATGACAATATTATTTATATTTACTGGGCTTACTTTTAAAAAGCAAGCTCCAGTTTAAATTTCAGAGGCTTTTGAAGTAAATTAATTGAATGCAAGAATAGAGATTAGACAGCAGACAGGAAGAAGGGTATTGAGACAGAAAGATCCACATTGCTTGTATTGGGTATATGGTATATCCTTTAGAATTGTTTATTCAGATAAATATCCTAATATCTTACATGGATTTTACCTGTAAATGTTCATAGAAGATTTATATATTTGCATTTGTAGGGAATCATTACCACTCCTTATAGTAATGTAACCCATAGCAGGGGAGCAACAGAAAAGCTAGTAAATAGGCAAGGAAGGAGAATGGATTCATATAAAGTAGAAAGGGAAGTAAAATACTGAGTGTTGATACTAACTGGGTAGAGAGCCAGTGTGGTATAATCATTTGAGCTTTGGACTATGATTCTAGAAACCAGGGTTTGAAAACCCACTCAGCCATGGAAACTCACTGGGCGAAGTTGGGCAAGTCACACACTCTCGCCCTCTGAAGAAAAGCTGCCCCAGAACAAATCTTTTCAAGAAAACCCTGTGTTATCATAAACACATTTCTCTGAATTTTGGGTGTGTTTATGACACCCGCATGACCCTAGATGGACTCTTCCATGCAGTCCGACATAATCTCCAAGGCAAGAGGTCATGTCCACACCATCCCAGGATAGCCTAACACAGGTTTGGGAGTTGCAAATGGGAGACATTATTATGTTCATAGTCAGGGAAATGGGCATTTGGCCACACCTGATAAATCTGGTAAGGCTTAATCACCCCCATTCGCACCTTGAATGTTGCCAGATCATATTACCTCGTACCATACAATTCGATGTATATTCCTTTGCCCGGCAGCGAGTTATCCTATAAAAGACCCCCAAAGACTTTCCCCCATGTGCTAGATCAGGGGTAGGCAACCTTTCCCCTTTAAGGGCCGAAGGACTTCAGCTCCCAGAAGCCTCAGCCATGTTGGCCAATAGTCCCATGTTGGCCAATAGCTCCTGGGATTCTGGGAGCTGAAGTCCCTTGGCCCTTAAAGGGGAAAGGCTGCCTACCCCTGTGCTAGATGGTATTCATGGGGACACTCTGTTGCTGTGAAACTAACTAGCTCCGGCACTTCCGTTCACCCAATGCTCACTAGAAAGGCTGTATCCCATGCCACTTCAACCAATTGGAATAGTACTGCCTTGAACTATCCCAAGCTAACCCCTGATTTCCTGAGTCTTGAATGAGTGAGTGAGAGGTAGTGAATTGCTGTGTGATTTTCCCTTTTATTAAAAGTATACTTTAATTCAAGAACTCTGCTTCAGCACGATCTCTTTAGATTTCCTTTCTCTCAGTTTACAGGTGGGAAACAATCTTAAGGGTCCTTGTAGCCAACCCCTCTTAGTATTGAGCTAATTAAAATTCCCCAAACTAGACTTTTGGCTACACCTATGATAGATTCATCTTAGGGTCCTAAGTAGGAAATGACTACTTGAGGGCATACAACAGCAATTCTAGATAAGGCCTTCATATTTAAAGTTATCTCATCCACAGTGGTGATAGATGCATCAGGAGGCCCAGCAGGAGACCTTGCAGACAACTACTGTGATATGAGACCAGAAGCTGAGGTAATGGGGCTGGGGCAGCTAGGACCTCAGTTTCAGAGGAAGGCACAGGCAATTTCCCCATGATATGTTTGCCTTAGGGTTGCCATAGGTCAGAAATGATTTGAATAGCAATAGCAAGTACATTTCTATACCACTGAGTCTGGAACATCCTCCCTCCCTCCCCCCCTTCACTCTTTCCCTGTTGTTCCTTCATTGGCAGACCTTAAAACATACCCCATAGACCTTTATGTCTCTAAACAATGTAATACTATTTAAATCTTTTTACTACATTTTTTTTAAAAAAAACCTGTAAGCTGCCTTGCATCCTGAAATAAAAGTGGGGCATAAATAAAGTGATTGAGTTATTCACTTGCATGTGTAGCAGCAGCTGTTCCTCCTTTGAAGCAACACTTGTCTAGCAATGGCATGATCAGAACAGCACTTTTTAAAAGAATAAGGCTCTGGAACACATGGAGCTCCAAAACAGGGGCAGCAGCACCATTTATGTTCACTCAGGTGACAAGAAAGCATAGGCCACCACTGTCCAGAAAATCTTGTGTCATTTTCCATTCCAAGTATTTAAAGATTAATATGGCTTTGTTGTTGCATGCCAAGGGTGTGAGTTCAATACCAGCCAAGACTCAGGGAGCAGCCATGAAGAAGTGCTCTTCTGCATTTGCACCAAATGTGCCTGTGAAAATGGAGGGATCAAGAGAAGCATCTCCTTTGAAGATCTTAAAACAGGGGAAGGCTCATGTTCATATTTACATTGTAGATGGGGAAAGGAGGTTTGCAATTTTTCTTTTGCAACAACATCTGATGTTTCTGAACACAATTCAAAATGTTAATTATGAGCTATAAAGCCCCATATAAAGAACTATAAAGGACTTTAAAGGACTTGCATTATATAGGGCTTTATAGTTCATAATTAACATTTTGAATTGTGTTCAGAAACATCAGATGCTGTTGCAAAAGAAGAGTTGTAAACCTCCCTTCTCCTTTTACAATGTGTCTGCAGGTCGAATTTCTGAACATTCTCTAAGAACAGTCCCATGTAAAACATGTTACAGTAATGTAACCAAGACATGTGTTCCCCTGGCAGAATTACATGTCCTAAATAATGGTTGGAGCTTAGCCATGTTTTAATCCTGCAAACATACTCCTAGCCCACTGCTGAAACCTGAGAATCCACATTTAGGGGTGAATCCAGGAGTGCATCTGAAATTTGAACCTGTGTCTTCAGCAGGAATATAACCCCATCCAGCACAGGTTAAATCCGTATTCCATAATCTGCCCTGCAAATAAATAGGAGCAACTCTGTTTTGTCTAGATTAATCTTAAATATGTTTGTGTTCATCCAGTCCATTATTGTTGACAGGTATGGATTAGAAATGAAATAGCTTCCATGGATTGAGATGGAAAGATGAGATAGAGTTGGATGCCATCATCAAACTGATGGCATCAAACCCAAAACTCAGGACAATCTCTATCATTGATTTCATATATACATTTAACAGCATGGGGAACAAAACAGAACCTCCCAATGGCCAGCAGGAGTCCTGCAGCACCTTCTTCTGAATGCCAAGATCAATACCAGGGTTGATGGTATCAAATGCTACTGAGACATCTAAAAGAACCAACAGAAGGGCACTCTTCCTTTCAGTTCCTGGTGAAGGTCCTCCACCACAAAAGTATTTCTATTTCATAACAGAGAGAGAAGCAGGGAGTATAAGACAGCCACAGCAACAAAGAGATGGAGCAGTAGTTGTCATTGCTGTATAGGTGAGAAGAGCATGAAAGGGGCAGTGGACAGGTGTGGCAGCAAGGACAGCTAGTGTGCAGATAAGCAAGGAGCACCAGTAGCCATCACCACAGGATGTGGAGGCCCAGGGAATAGTGGAAGAGCAGCTGGTGGTAGAGCAAGAAGGAGCAGAAGCACTGCATGCTTAAGTGGGAGTTGGGAGCCTGAGAGATAGAGGAGTGGTGGTGGGACATAGTGGAAAGGTGAGGTATGGTGGCTTGGAAAGGGGGCGCAGGAATACTTTGTTAACTGCAAAGCTGACTCTGACAAAGAAGCTCATTTTTACAGGGTTTTTTTTATAGCAGCTCAATATAGACCCGCCTTTTCTTGTCTTCTGTTGAGCTAGAAGTTTTTGTATTTGTTTGTTTGTTTGGCAGCATTCACAATGGGAGGATGGTGAAGGTGGCCTAAAGCAAGACATACTTTCAATGCTGGATTGCAGCAGTGTGTCTGCAATAAACAATGCAATAAAGGTTGATCTGGAGGAAAATGGGATTCTACTTTAGATCATCCTACTGTGTGTGATCACATACAACAGTCAAGGAAAACAGCTGCCTCTGAGATCACCTACTGAGGATGTGTGAAAAGTGAAACTGAAAGAAATGAGGAGACCAAATTACTCAGTTTACCAGTTACCCTGGCATATTGAAAAAACATATTTGTTTTAAGTTTCCCCACCAAAATGAAAATCATAAGAAAAGTGGAGGCTGTTTAAAGAAAAATAATAATCCCGGAATGCATTTTGGAACCCACTTTAAAGTTGTGTCCAGAAAATACAAAATGTTTTGGTTTACTTATGCAAGGCTTACCTGACCAAGTTGTTTCATTTCATATATAGATAATTTTAGTTTTAAATAAAAAGTTTGCTGAAACATATTGAACTGCTCTTCTTTTTTGTGGTATAGGAACCTATCTCCCCCCATGTTTGCTCTACCTCTGATACCAAAGCTTCTGTTAAGGAAGTAAACCCCAGAAACATATCTGCTTCATTAACTGAGATATAACTGTACGTTAAAAAACTAGTGGTGAATCACTGTCACAGGACAGAGTGAATAGAACAGTTCCCCAGAATTGGCATCCTGCTTCCTGAAGCAGTTGCTTCTGTTTGCCTAATACTGGGACACTGGCAATGGCCCACTTCATCAAATGTACAGTATTGCTTCACTTAGCAGATTCTTATACACTTTCTTAGGTAGAAAGGTGTAATCAGTGAGCTGAGAGGGAACTGTAATGCAAACTAACCTAAATGTGATCATTAACAAGCAATAGTTGGGGGGTAGCATAGATATCGTTACATAGATGAGCTGATTAATAGATTTATTATGATAATAAATCAAATAGGACAAAGAAAGTTAAACTTCAATTAGAATATTTTCTAGATTTTTTTAAAAAAAAATCTGTATCTCTGAAGAAAATCACACCTTGTACTTCCTCTGTGATTCCTGCAGTTTGTTCTCACTTTACTCTGCATTTTTTTTCTCTGTGAATCAGATGACAATGTGCCATCTGTGGTGTTCTCATAAATATGTTAAATGTTTTCATAAATATGTATGTAATGAAAATGATGCTACTAGAAACATTTGTATATGGCAAATTGTTGCTGCTGCTGTTGTTGTTGTTAGCTATGCTTGCAGTGTACATGGCCTCTTTATATGGCTGCTTTACTTGGGACAGTCACTGTCTACTGCTTACCCAGGGCTTGTCTACACCAGGGAAAATGCAGAACTCACCCTGAAGCTAATGCTGGCCATCCTCATGATGTATGGCTACTTGCAGGGAGATAATGTGGGTTTTGACCCTTAAACCCACTTCGCTCTGAACTAAGCAAAGTTGGAGAAAATGCCAGTATTTCCTGGAAACCCTGGAGTAAACCTGGGTTCTTTTGACATGTGGACAGCTAGATCAGGTCCAGTTCAGCCCAATCTATTGTCCACACAGCAAGAGTGATACCATCCCCTTCCTCACAATGAGCAGTGCAATGCAGTGGAAGGGGATGGCCTGTTTGAGGGCTGCCGCCATAATTTCCTTTTGGGCAAGAGCTTCACATAAAGCCTGCCCAGCGTACCACTAATTCTGATGGGGACATTTCTGTCCTCAGCAGAAATAGCAATGCACCAGGCAGGCTTTACTTCCTGCCCACATAGAAGTGATGATGGCAGTTCCAAAAAACAAGCTGCTATTGCAGCAGCCTCACTGGTCAAGCAGTTCCCCATGAGAGCCTGGCTGGTACCAGTGTTTCTGCTGAGGTCACAATGGGGTCAATGTAATCAATGAAGAGGGAGTAGAGCAACTCCCCTCCTTGTTGATCACATGGTGAGGCATCCCATTCTGACCTCAGAAAAAAAAATGTCAGTGACAGCCAGGCTATTGCAAGGAGCTGCTTGACTAGCAAGCACCAGGGACAAGGGAACAGGCCAGTGGGGCTAATGTGAATTTGGCACAGTGCATGTGGTCGCTGTCATGGTTGGTCTGGATCCTGTCTGTGGCATAATGCTCTGGACTGTGCCAAGATTAAACAACCAGTTTAGACACGCCTCTGGTTATTTTTCTGACCTGAGTGTGCAGGATACTATTCGTTTAGAATAAGAAGTATCTTCTGATAATCTTTGGGTGAAATTATTATCCTAGGTAAGAAGCCATAATTAATATGACTCTTTCTCCTCAACCTCAACTCTTAATTCCTGAGACACCTCCCCCAAATGAGTGAAACAAGTTAGCAGAAAACTGCAGGCCCTGGCAAACACCTTTCTTCTTTAAAAGTGGCACCCTCAAGTTTGCTTAACAAATTGGTCCCTAGTGCCCAACGTGACCAATACTTGAACAGGCCAAAAATCCTTAGCCACCATAGGCAACCTTGTCTACTTAAACAAAAATCAAAAGGAGAAAGGGCAGAGGGATATAGTGACACCTAGAGAATTGAAACCCAGGTTATGGAAACCACTGATGGCCTCATCCTCCATGAATTTGCCCCAGCCCCCTTTTAAACTACTCAATTACTTCTTATGGTTGTTAAGTCCATAGTTTAACTATGTTTTGTATGAAGAAGAATATGTCTTGTATTTGCTATCATTCAGATTCACTGGATGATTCTGTTAGGTGTGGTAATGCAGCGTGTGAAGCACCAGGATCTGGATTTCTCCGATGAAGCAGGCTGCTTGTCAGCTGGAAAAACTCCTCTCCCCTTCCAGATAGAGCACAGAGACTCTACAGCCAGATGTCTCATGAATGAGGCTTTAATCTTTGTTGCTCTATATACATATAGGTACAGCATACACCAATGCAACTCCAACAACAATCCACAATCCACCATCCAACAACTCAACAACCCACACTCCACACTCCACACGTGTGTCCAGAGGACTGTGCCTTATATAGCCTGTGCTCCACATGTTGTAAGCCGCCCTGATTGGTTTCCCAAAGGGCGGGATAAAAATAAATATTATTATTATTATTATTATTATTATTATTATTATTATTATTATTATTAAGCTTGTTTCTTCTTCCACATGTCAACCCTCCAAATATTTAAACATGGCTATCATGTCACCACTTAATCTTCTCTTCTCCATGCTAAACATGCCCAATTCCCTTCGCCTCAACTCATAGGGCATGGTTTGGTTGCCCTCGTCTGGACATGCACCAGATTGTCCACATTCTTCTTGAATTGTGGTGGCCAAAACTGGATACATTATTCCAGGTGAGGTCTGATCAAAGCAGAATGGAGTGGTACTATTACGTTCCTCAAGCTAGTCACTATAGCCTATTGATTTGGCCTAGAACTGCATTAGCTTTCTTATTTGCCACGTCACATTGCAACTCATGTTCAGCCTGTGGTCCACTAAGGGGGGATGCAGATAGCGAAAAACACCATCTTCAATCCCAGGAAGGGGAGAGGCAGCTGGACACTGGGCGCCCCATCCCCTTCCTGAGGACGTTATCAGACCGACAGCCCGTCCGCACGCCGGGTGCTCTGATGATGGCCTTCCCTGCTCAGTGCCTGGACACGCTGAGCTGGAAGAGATGCCAAAGAGGCATGCCACGCCTCTTGCAGAGCCCCTTTTGTGGCTTGCGGAAGGAGCACTATTTTAGCGCTCCTATTGCAGGCGGCGAAAGGGAGGATCGGGGCCAGTATCCGGCAGCCTCAGCCTCGATCCTCCACTTCTGGGGGCGGCCCAGGACCGCCCATCTGCATCCCCCCTAAGACTCCTAGATCCCTCTCACATGTATTGCGATCAAGCAAGGTGCTACTCATCCTAATCTGTGCATTTCATTTTTATTACTCAAGTGTATTATCCTACATTTCTCTCAGTTGAAATTCATTTTGTTAGTTCTGGCTCAGCTTTCTAATCTGTTATGGTCATTTTGAATTCTGATTTTGTCCTCTGGTATTAGCAACCTCTCTTAATTTAGTGTCATCTGCAGATTTATAAGTGGGCCCTCAATTCCATCATTGATAAAGATGATGAATAGTACTGGCCGCAGGACAGAACCTTGTGGCACTCCACTAGTCACTTCTCTCTAGGATGAGGAGGAGTCATTGTTGAGTACTCTTTGGGTTCAGTTGGTCAACCAATTACAAATCCATCTAAAATTGCATTGTCTAGGCTAGATTTTTCTAGGTTTTGGGGTTTTTTTTGGCAAGGATGTAATGCGGGACCTTGTCAAAGGCCTTACTGAAATCAAAATACGGTGCATCCACAACAGTCCCTTTATCTACCAAACTTGTGATTCTATCAAGAAGAAGAAGAAGAAGAAGATTTTTGTCTGACATGACTTGTTTTTGAGAAACTCATTCTGACTATTAGTAATCGTGGTATTCCTTTCTAGGTGCTTACAGATTGTTTAATGATCTGCTCTAGAATATTTCCTGGTATTGATGTCAGGCTGACTGAATTGTAATTATTTGGATCCTTGGTATATTGGTTAGGGGTGTGGGAAGTTGTAGTCCAACAACCTCTGGAAGGCTGTACAATTCCCATCTCTATCTGAAATGTCAGGAATATTCTTTCCAGAATATTTTTTTTTCAAGAATGACAATGGGGAATGTTTTTTGGGGTTTTTTGGCAGGTGAGTTGTTTAGTTTGGTTTGGTTTGGTTTGTTCTTAGTATGTTCAGTGTTCTTGAAATTGTATATACTAGTGTGCGCAGCTCTATTTGTAGCACATTAGTAGTTTTATACCAGATGCAACCAAAGTAGAATATACAGTATCTTGTTAAACAAAGGATAAATTTGAGGACAACTATAATGAGAACTAGTAATTACAACAAGATGAGCTGTGGTGTTGCATTTCTCTATCTTCAGTCCTTGACATTTCTGTCTCAAATCATTATGTCATGTTCAGTACCGTCACATTGGCTTAGAATGTGAGACAGTAAACATGACACAAAATGTCACAGCAACCAAAATGATCTGTCAGAAAGCATAGGGGTAAGGGGATTATGGAGATATTTCTTCCCTTTTACATTAGAGCATTCATTAGCAGAAAAAGAGTTTGACCCAATTTTGTCTATTTTCCTTATTTATATATATATATATATAAACCAATTGAGCTGAAGGCCATATACTCCTTCTGTCTATCACTGGAACTCACAACCACACTGAAACAAACAAAAGGAAATAAAGGTGAGCAATCACAGGAACTTTGCTGATGACAGTACTTGTTCGAGTTATTTTGCTGTCTGAAGATGTATCCATTCCAGAACATTATAGCACTTTGATACCATTTTAACTGCCCCATCTCCTCTGGAATTCTGGGACTTGTTGTTTCTTGAAGAATTACCAGAAAGCTCTAATGCTATAGTTCAGGAGAGTAAACTAAAATACTCTAAGTCCTTCACCAAGCTACTGATCACAGGATTCTGTTGGACAGAATCTTAGTAGTTAAAGTGATAATCAAACTGCTATAACTGAGCAATGTGGCTATACCTTGAATCAAAGAACAAGATGGCATCTGCTCCTATTTCATGTGGATAATTTTCCATGTTGTGGCAATAAATTCCATTGTTAATTATGCATTATGTAAAGAAAATTTTTGTTTGCTGATTTCCTATGCCCTGCAGTACAGATGTTCCATATGCAACTAGGTCTTTCATTCTGGTATTTATTCATCATGCTCATCCTTTAGGGAGCTTATACAGCAGAACAGATGTATCTCAGTAGCTTCCAATTCAGGCACTATGCCAATCTGTAACCCTTTAAAAATGCCCTAACATTTTTCACATCAGTTATTGGACCAGCTCCTGTACTACTAGTAGTGGATACAAGTTAATTCTAAAATCAGAATCAGGTTATATGTGGAGGGGATGTTATCATCTGGAAAGGCTCTAAGAAAGCAAACAGAATGTGTCTGACTGAAACAGTCCAATGCGCAGCCAAGTCCAATGACCTGGAGTTAAGCCAATTTAGTTCCACTGAGGTCAATGAAACTAAATCAACTCAGAGTTGAGTATTTTAGCATAGCTGGCTGGTGAAGTGAGCTGCCTACCTCAAAAACAAGGCCCTCTATTTTTTAAAGTATTCATTAGAGGTGGCTGAAGCTCAGGCAGAGCATCTGTTTATCCAAGGCCTTGAAACTGTATCCAATTTATAGATGGGAAGTTAAGCAATGTTGCCAGGCTAGCAAAGCAAACCTTGCAGTGCATATAAAAATGCAAAAAGTTTCTTGTCCCTTTGCTGTTAATTCCTTTCTCTGTTCTGAGCACAAGATCAACAAGAAGAATAACAAAAATAGTAACAATAAAACCAATAACAACAACTTTAAAAAGAAAAAAAGAGGCAAAACCCTAGAGAGGTGTAAAAAAATAAACCAGAGCACTCTTTGCAAAGACAAATGAAAGAATGAGATGTTAGATGCAAAATGTAAAACCTATCAGAAAAAGTAATCATCAAGATGTTTTTTTGTTTTTGTTTTTTTAAAGGCTTCTCTATTTTAGTAAGTAGCTCCAGTCAATCTGCTTATATGACCCTCGTATACAAATTATAAAGTGATACAGTGGACTAAAGCTGTTTTCAGTTTGCACAAAGACCACTTTCACATCCACTGGTAGTCTTTCCTACTATTTTTCATTACTAGGTGAACCAATTTAGCCACACTCAGATGACAGGGTATGTGTGAAGCGCACATTTTGTAAGTAAAATTTTTATCTACCTTGATCTCACCCAAACATTGCAAAGTGGCTTCCCTGTTTTAAGAATACATTTTGCACACAAAGTGGCATGTTGAAATGCTTGACATGAGAATACTCCAAAAGTCTTAACTAGATTTTGGCATTTAATAAGCCGTAAACTGCAGAAGCTATTTGCAGATGAAGTCTCATTTTTGTCCATCAGCAGGGGGCTGGGAACATAATTAATTGAGTGAAAGTTAAAAGACGGACAGCATGGTTACATTTATGCAAATACTGCAGCAGCACGTCGAACAGAAGAGGAAAAATAGCTTGCAACTGATTGGTTTGGGTTTGGACCAAAATCCACAGGGCCCATTTAACCACAGCAGATTTTGCATATAACAATTAAGTTCCATAGTGTGTGTTCTTTTTCTATTTTTCCCCTGTTGTTATTAAAACCTTACCCGTAAGATAAGAAATACCAGAGAAAAGACACACTTTCCAAGCAGTCTAATGTTTAAGTCTAATGAGACAATTCTATTTCTGTTTTTAAGTTTCCTTCATGATCATTATATGTTAAAAGAAGCTAGCAAAACAAAAAATTAGATGATGAAATGTGCCTTCCACCATATGTCAGTCTCTGCTGTTTGTTTCTTTTATTCATATCCCAGGCATATGCATCCCTAGTACACCAAAGGTTATGTTTAATTAGTTAGCTAAAAGCTTAAAGCATAGATCAGGACAGATGCCAAAGGTATTATAACCTAGGCTCTGCTTAGAGCATTCAGAGTCTCTCACAATGATTTTCTTTTCTTTTGTAGGTTTAAATTTTATGGTTGCTTGCAAGCATTTTGGTAAAACTAGATGAAAGAAAAGGTGGGAAATAAGTTATATGAATCATTATCATACACAAGCTAAGTTTCTCAAATAATGCTAGTGGGTTTTTACCCCTCCTTTTTTTTTAAAAAAAATACTCTGTCATGCTATTTTTTTAAAAAAAACTTAGAAAGACAGGAAAGGTAGAAAATGGATTTTACATTTGGATAAAATTATAGGTAGGAATCCACAATATTGCAGGGTATTCTTGGAATATTTAGTTACTGTTCTAGTAACACAGACAGCTATAAGAAATATCCTCACATTGAAAAGTTTTAAAAATTTCTGTTACAAGATTTTTTATTTGAATTTCAATTGAGGGGGGGGATTCACATTACATCTAATGTAAGCATCACATTAGATTTTATAACCACATCAACGCCCATATGACTTGGAGGATAACACAGGAAGAAATTGGTCTAAGGTGCTCCATTTCAGAAGCTGAGGAAATACCAGAGGGGGTGAGGGCAATGAGAGGAAAGGAGATACAGTGATATCAAGGGATGGATATGGTTATATCAGCTTAATTTTAGTTTCAGTAAGTAATTGGGTCAGTCACCTTATGGTCAGGACTACAGGACTTTTTCAAAAATCCTAAAACCTTAGAAGGATAATGGGTGGCCTCTCCTTATGTTACCTTGAAGTGACTAAGACCAGAAACAGCAAAAACAACAAAAAAAGTAACAAGTAAGTATGGTTGGCAACCAGTATGTTGACTAAAAAGCATGTTTCTCTAGAGCTCAGCACTCATAGGAGCCTAGAAGCCCTGTGATGAATATGTGAGGATAAGAATCTGTCTTAAATAAACTCACCTCTCACCCCGTGCACATGAAATCGCTTGGGCCCATGGGCCAAGTGGAAGGCTTCTGGTCTCCCATCATAACAAAGTATAAATCAAAACTTATAAAGAAATATTCTTTCACTATAAACATATAACACTATAAACATTTCCATTCATCTGACATACTATGTAAATAGCTCAGAAAAAAAGACACTTCATAATCCAGTCCCTTTTTTATATTAAATCCAATATTCATCTTCATATTAGGTTCCTTTATATTGTATATTGTATTCTATATTATATTTCAGTGCTAATAAAAAAAGTAAATAAGTAAATAAACACCTAAACCTAAAAAAAACTCCACAGTATTATATTTCTTCTTGTGACTCTTTCCAATATTTGTATTTTAAATTTACTGAAACCTCATATTGGTTCCTTTTCCTCTTTAGTTGTGCTTGAATCCTAAGTAATTCCACTCTATTTCTCATATAAGACTTCTGTTTATGCCAGTTTTCTTCCAAAAATACCATGATTGGTAACCAATCTTTCTCTACTTTATTGATTGATTTGTTATTCACCTATTTGTTAGTCTATCCATTGCTTTCATTTCACTTAATATAATCACCTAGCTGGGAAGACCAGCAAAACTCAGTCAGTACCACTTCTTAGTACAGGAAAGAAGCAAAGAAAAGGACTAAAGTCTAAAAAAAAATCTATCAGTAGAAGATCTTCTAGTTTAACAACTGCTTTAAGGAAGAATAAGGATTTTGGACTTGATTATATGCAGACAAATGAACAGGGAGGGAAAAAAAGAGCTCTGAGTGAAAAAAAGGAGGGATGAGAGAGGGTGGAAGAAATGGAAAAAGAAGGAAACTTTTAGGCAAGACCAAAAATATATATATAATGACTTTCCAATACTAATTTACAGATATATTGAAGCAAACTGAATAAAGACTTTAACATAACTAGATGGTAGTTGAAGCCAGATTTTGAAGAGATGGTTTTGTAAGAGTGAGAATGATTCTAAGAGATAAGAAGAAGATGGATGGATGACAACATTAATGGTGGATTAGAACTATGGGTTGGAACACTTTACGGAGAAATTGAAGACTTGCAAAAATCGAAAAGGGACTGATGGTGTTAAAAAGACTAAAATAATCTTAAAAGAGTTCTTTCTCCTGGTGGATTATAAATTGATCTACTTCTCAGATGTAGATTATAAATTTGTTCATCCGTTCACTTGTGGAATATAATTTTGATTGACTTTTTATTAGTGGATTGCAGTTATTCACTTATTCATTCATATTATTCATTTCATTTGTGGATTATAAAGGTGACATATACTCTATTTGTGGACTAAAATTTTGATATACTTTCCATTTGCGGATTACAGCTTTTTCTATGTGGATTACCTACAGGAGTTATTTTCATTTGTGGATTATAAAAGTGACATATTCCCCTTTTTTGGATTACAAACTTGATACACATTTCATTTGTAGAGTATAACTTTTTTATGGATGATATATTGGATTCATTTTCATCTGTGAACTATAAAAGTGACACATTCCCCTTTTGTGGATTACAAACTTGACACATTCTTCATTTGTGGATTACAATTTTGAATTAAATAACAAGTTAGCAGACTATGGACAGTATATCGTTTAAAGACTAAGGTTTAGAACCTAAAAAGTTTAAACCACAGACTCGGAAATCAAACTAGAAGATACATGAGAAAAAAAAGGAAACTTTCAGAAATAATAGGGATTGTTGGAATACAGAGTAAAGAACAATAAAGAAAGACATAGGACGTTATCACACTTGGGCCAGAAAGTGAAAATAAAGTGGAAATGGAAATAACGGAAAATAAACCTTGATTCCACAAATGGCTTTCACACATACCTTAATTGCGAATTTACAGTAAGCGCATATAACATTCACACACAAGCGAGAAAAGCCTGTAAATGTACTAGAAATGAGCTTCTTGCACATGCGCAGATAGAGGAATGCTCGCTGGAACAATGGGAAAAGCAGGGAAATGTTCCCAAATTCGCATTTGCTTTTAACATTATGGTAACTGAGAAATTACCTTAATTTCGCATTTGCACTTCCTCCAAACAACCGAATTTCAAAAGATCGCGGTTAACACCAGTTTCTGTCCACTTTCTGTCCAGTTTCTATGCGACGTCATGTGAAAACACGGGGCACTAATCCAGTTTCTGTTTGGGATTTGTGTGGATTAACCAGCAGATTTGCCCCCGTGTGATAACATCCATGGTGAAGAGAAGGATGACTACTTAACTGAACTGAGGAAAGAAGTAAGGCAGAGATAACATTAACTAATATCATTCTGTTTGATCTACTTTACAATCAACTCTAAAATTAAGTGTAGATTATAAGACCGTAAGAACAAATTTATGTGCTGAGGGGGCTGCTAAGAATACTTTTTAATGTATGTTTTACGTGGGTAAGAAAAATAAATAGTGACTGTATAGATAAGATATTGACTAAAAATTAGATATTCATTATTGTTAGAAGAAACAACTATGGGAATTTAATAAGAAGGATAGAAATACTTTGTACAGAAAACATTAGAATTTTGGCAAGGAATTTGCCTGAAGTTATAACTCTCTTCTCTGTTGATCTATATAATTGATTACTAAATTGGCTGAATTAAGCAATTGAGAAATTGGTACCGAAAGACTTTGAATTAATAGAAAGTATTTAGAAAGTATTTTTGCTTTGTTTTTGAATATTTGATATTATTCTGACCATGATACAAATATAGATAAATGGATAGACAGACATAAGAATTTTGTAATAGTTAAAAGAAAGATTAACTGATCTCTTAGAAATAGATATTATAAAGCATATTGCATAGAGTATTACTTATATGAAGTGTTTAGATTACTATATTTTGCATGAATTATTCTAACTTCTATCTTTTTTGTTATCTAGATTAGAGGATATTTTAAAAAGTGAGAAGAAAACAGATTAACAGTTTGAAAAATTGTTGGTACCGACTATATAAAGGATTGAATTGTGAATAATGAATTGTTATTAAGTGAATATTGACCTAGAAATATCTAATAATCAAACTTGAATTAATATATATTAGACTCTTAAAAATAGAATAGCTTGATAAAAAAAATTAAATCAAAAAGAAAAATTAAAATCTAATGAAGATTGAAGATTCTATTGAGAAAGCAGAGAAAGCAGAGAAGACTACACCTACCTAATACAGAAAAAAGACAAACAGGTGTTTGTTTGTTTTTAAATCCAAATTAATCTGTATCAACAGAAATAAGACCACAATGTTGATGGATACAAGAAACACTGCCAAATCCAAAACACAGATACAGATACAATTAATGCTGAGAAAACCATCCCTAGACTCAAGTTCAAATCCAAAACTAGGAGAATTAAGGATTTGGAAAATTGTGCAGAAAATACAAAAATCCACCAGGAGCTTAAGGAAGCATGACAAAAATTAAGACAAGATTTTAAGAGAGAGAGAGAGATGACTTGAAGATGACAATAACCTCCCTCACAGAAGATATAAAGGAAGTTAAGAATAAAGTACAAACATTAAAAACTAAAACATACAATTTAGAGAAAATGACTATACAAACGTCAGTGGAACAAAGACAGGAAAGAGATGCAAATTTAATGAGAGAGATCAGGGCAAGAAAAAAA
>JAIPUX010001232.1:32231565-32247924 GCA_020142125.1 Phrynosoma platyrhinos
ATTGGGGCCAAGGCATGGGGCAGCCTCAGCCCCAATCCTCCACTTCCCTGGGCAGCCCAGGGCTGCCTGTCTGCATCCCCCCTAAATGAGGCTGGAAGTCAGGGATCCTCTGAAAATCTACATATTTTGAGTTTATGCATTTAGTTTCCAAATAATCACTGCCTTCTCTAGGCTAGAATGACATCAACAAATCATAGGTTGAGAAATGATAGGTTGGGAAAAATCCTGTGTGAGTGTGAATATATTACACAGAAACAAACAAAATATCCACAAATGAAAAGCTAGAGTAATGGGCCTATGATGGCAGAGGGCTCAAAATTTCCCCCGATAATTTTTGTCTCAAAGAGGGAATGATAAAATTAATGACAAAATATTTCCCATCATATGAAAAAAAAATAACCCTTTAGGAAAAGGAATTTCATTATGTTTTCACTACACCTGATAAAAATGCTATAGGTAATGTTGGTCCTCATAAAAGAATTTTTTTTCTCTCTCAAACCCTTTCATTTTTATCTGCACTCTATGATTGTTTAATTGCATTATTTTATTGTTGTTTTGATGGCTTTATTAATTATTTCTAGGGTTTTATGGTTTTATTGTTTTATTTCACATGCTGAATTTTTTAAAATAATAACAATATCAATAACAACATCAACAATAATATATGTGCGTCTCAGAAGTTGGAAGGATGTGTGCTGCTTTCAGCTTCTTGGAGGAAAAGTGGGATGTAAATGTAATAAATTACAAGTACATGAAAGCAGTGGTTTCATGGATTTGTGAATATTTGCACCTAGATCTCTTTGTATTTCAAATTAATTACTGCAGCTACTACACTACACTGACTGCAATTGGGAAAAAATCAAAAACTGTATTTCTTAATAATAATAATAATAATAATAATAATAATAATAATAATAATAATAATAATAATAATCCAGGTTATTTTAGGATTGTGATATAGAATTGTGATATAGAATCCCTTCATTCCAGAGCAAATACTTTACTTAAGACTGAATAAATAGCTTATTTTTCTTCTCAAAAATTAATACAACCAGTGCAGCTATCTATGGCTGTTTTCACATTTATGAAGAAGGCGGGTGAAGTGAAAAGGGTGAGAGGTGTATTTGAGTGTGCATGTATTTGTGCGTGTGCTGATAAGAATAATTTTCAGTGACTGACATTCACATGTTTATTTGAAATGAGAGTTCTGCCTTCCTTCCCAAGACCTTCTCTTTATTTATGAGCTGTGGCTTAGTTCTGCTCCACAACTGAAACCCAGACTTACACATATGAAAGAACCATTATGATGTTCTCCTATTTGCCTCATTAGGCTCAACACTCCACAGAGATCAATGACTGTGCACTGAATTGACAAAATGCGCATTTTATCTTCCTCTTTTTTCTTTTTCTGGTGCCCTGCCTGAAGACACAGAGAGAAATGCTTAGCTTACTTATGTCTTTAGAACCATTTTGACTTTCCCTTTTCTGAAACGTTATCACCTTCAACTGCTTGAGCACACTCTATGTTTCGCTAGCAATCTGTTACTGATCTCCCACTTTCATCCCTCCATAGTTATATCCTAATGGAATCATTATGGCAGTACTGTTGGTTTTCATCCTTTTTTACTCCTTCAGTATATGATGATAATGATCTCATTTTGTTTTTTGATACATTGACACTGCAGCTGTCTCTTTTTTCCCCTTTTAAAAAAATACCACACAGCAGCCCCTATTTTATGTTTATTTAAACAAATATATTTAATTATTCAAATCACACTGCTTGTATAATCCCATTCAATGTGAAAACATTTGATTATCAGATAGGGGATACTGACATGGGTGCTAACATTTGTTTTGTTGTGTAAATTACAACATGCTCAACAATAATGCCTTGTATCTCTGCAAGATAAAATATTGTTTTGATGATGCGATGAAAAAAAAACTTTGCCTTTAAGCAGAGACTCTCTGTCTCAAGTTACATTTCAGCTGTTATATTCAAGGCTGTTATGCATTAATTTGGACCAGAAGGAGACAAAAGCAGGGAAGTGGTGGTTTAGATGGACTTGTTTCTTTCAGGAAGCAGCCAATCTGCATGAGTGAACCATAATATTTTTGACCTTGTGGATGTTCTGAAGACAGAAAGTGCAGATCTCAAATACCAGGAAAAGCTACCTTATTGTAGCAATCAAAGATTCAACGTTCCCTAAATTATGTGAACCTTAAAAGATTCCATATTATTACAAATGTATTATTTTGGCAGGTGGATTTTGTTGCCATTTTAAAAGATGATCCTTATAATCAGACAATAAATTTTCATGTAGTCATTTCTGCAGAATCCTTTGTTTGTACAACTCAGACCAAGAATTGGGGCAAGAAATTTCAAACTGCTAATGGCCAGGAGTGTCATTATATATTTCCAGAGGAATGGGGAAAGAGTGAGTGGGTGAGTGGACAGAGGAGTGGACAAGATCCACACCAAAGTACAAAAGGCTGTGTTTTATAAATACAATGTGACATTGCTATGACTTCAGCACAGGGATTGGATGCAAGAGTGTCCTATCCCAAGTGGTTGACCTTCGGATAACATAAGAATCGTGTTTTTCATTTCTACTTATTTCCCACCAGCAGTCATAACTCCATCTCTGATCCCTGTCTTGAATTTAATTCTATCCTGGAGTAACTTTTTTTGAGGGGGGGCTTACCAGGGCTAGGAAAAGTCCATTCCCTGCAAATTCTTTTCACACTGGCATAACAAACTTGTTTTGTTATACTGGCATAAGATTCATGATGCATCTACACTTTAGAAATAATTCAGTTTGATGTCACTTTAAGTGATGTAGCTCCATTTTGTGGAATCCTGATATCTGAAGTTTTACAGGGTCTTTAGCTTTCTCTGCAAGAGTGTCGATACATCACAAAACTACAAATCCAAGTATTCTACAGGATGGAACCATGGTAATTAAAGTGGTGTCAAACTGAATTATTTCTACAGTGTTATCCTCAGATCTCAGATCCTCTTCTTGTTTATAATAATAGCAGCAAATAAGATTGTCAGAGATATGAAAGTTCTTAATGAAGGAGTGCATAGCATACATTGCAGCTCTTTAGGATTGATGATCTTCAGAATTTGAGGCTGAATGATTGTACAGACTACCCTCATTTGCTATTCTTGTCTTATTGATTAGTAACAAGGAAAAGAATGTGGGAAGGAAATACACCAGAGTTCCACAACTGCTTTTTGCTATTTCATAGACTGAGCAGGTGTGGCCTTAGAAAAAGAGTGTGCAAAGTTCAGCCCTTCAGATGTTGTTGGATTGCATCTTCTAGCTATCCTAGCCAGCCTAGCTAATGATTAGGAATGTGGACAGTTACAGTGCAACAACATCTGGTGGGGGCACTTTGGTAATAGTAGGGTTAGAGTACTAGAGTAGAATTCAAGTGACCTATTATTAGGGGAGAATGAGGTGACCATCACAAACAGTGGGTTCTTGGGGGATGCACAATGGTGGTAAGGTGCCCCTTTGTCACAGTCAACTCCAAAGCACCTCCTAAACTCACACACTGTCCTTGAGTATGACAAAGGATGTTTGTGCACTACAATAAATAGAGTATGGCTGTATGAATCAATTGCCGTTTCAGCTGGGTTATTTATGTGTGGAATGTTGTGGGTAAAGCTCCATCTTGTCATTCAATTAAGGCAGAAAAATGCCTTGATTTGGTTCCACCAGTCAAGTAAGAAGGCTTGTGGCAGTTACTATCTCTCATCTATCTCATCTCATAGAATTAGTGCAAATCAGGTAAGGGAAGGGCCTTCCTAGAGAAGGGTAATGCACAACTGCCTTATATATAAGGATTACAAGAATGGAATTTATAAACTGAATTCTGCACTTGCAGCTTTGGATGTTGGATTCCATTCACCTGTGATTAGCCTCCCAATTTATAATCTGATAGAAAAGAAGTAAAGATTTCCATTGATCATACTAGTGGCATCACTAGGGTTGGTGTCACTCCCCATTGATCTCATCCCATACCACATCATACAGAATTCTTAGTAATGTTTTTTTGTACTAATGTTACTCATAAATCATAATTCCTGTATATCACTGAGCATAATGGTAATAGTTGTGACATAAAGAACTAGCAAAATTAAAATTGTACCTTTAAATTACAGTATCATATGCACAGCCTATATTATTTACATAGACATAGTTTCATGTGGTTAAAGTGAAAATTTGGTGAGATGTGATGTTTTTAAAGAAAATTTGAATTTCATTTCTGCAGAATCCTTTGTACAACTCAGACCGAGAATAGGACATTTAACATTAGTTTTTTAAAAATAAAAATTTATATTTAAATAATAATAATAATAATAATAATAATAATAATAATAAAATTTATTTTTATCCCACCCCTCTGCAATGCAATCAGGGTGGCTCACAATGTTAAAACCAAGACAAATACATACAAAACCCTAGAACCCTCCCACCACTTATAAAGATATTAAACAGAGAACAATTTAAAAACAGACTGAAATAAATCACAAACAGTGTAAAAACCATCACAATAACAGCAGTACAGAAAGGGAGAAAAGATGGACTGAGTCTAGGGACCAAGGGAACTATTCAGGAAAGGCCTGTCAGAAAAGATCCATCTTAACAGCCTTTTAAAGCTGTTCAAGGTGGTAATAAGATGGATCTCGTCCAGGAGGCCATTCCACAATACAAGAGTGGTAGCAGAGAAGGCCCTCTGGGTGGTTGCAGACAGCCTTGTTTTAATAAGGTGTAGCAAATTCCTCCCAGAGGACCTGAGTGTGCGGGGTGGATTATAAGGAAGGAGGCGGTCCCAGAGGTAGGTTGGACCCAAGCCATTTAGGGCTTTAAAGTTCATTACCAGCACCTTGTACTGTGCCCGGAAAGTAATAGGCAGCCAGTGAAGTGATTTCAACACAGGTGTAATGTGGTCTCTCCTAGATGTTCCTGAGATCACCCTGGCTGCCATATTTTGTACCAATTGAAGTTTCTGGGTTAGGCACAAGGGTAGCCCCATGTAGAGTGCATTACAGAAGTCAAGAGGTGAGGTTACCAGCACATGTACCACAGTTTTAAGATCCCTGGTTTCCAGAAAAGGGCGCAGATGGTGTATCAGCCAAAGCTGATAGCAGGTCTCCTAACTGTCGCATTTACCTGATTTGACATCTGGAGTGATGGATCTAGGAGCACCCCCAGACTGCTAACACAGTCCTTGGAGGAGAGTGTGACCCTGTCCAGGTTTTGGGACTGCAACTGTAAGTACCTCCGTTTTGTCTGGATTCAGTTTCAATCTGTTTTTTCTCATCCAGTCTATTACTGCCTTAAGACAGTCATTAAGAGGAAAGACGCCATCTAAATTCAAAGCTGAATACCGAGACATGGAGAAGTATAGCTGGGTGTCATCAGCGTACTGATAACACCGTGTCCCATGTGTCCAGATGATCTCTCCCAGCAGCTTCATATATATATTGAATAGCATTGCGGACAGGATGGCACCTTGAGGGACACCACAATTAAGCTCTTTTTTTCTAGAACAACTGTCCCCAAGTCTCACCCTCTGAGATCTGCCTGAGAGGAAGGAACAGAACCACTGCAGTGCAGCACCTCCAATTCCTAACTTTCTCAGGCGATTCAAAAAGATGGTATGATCTATTGTGTCAAAAGCCGCTGAGAGGTCCAGAAGCACCAACAGGGTCACACTATCCCTGTTGATGCCCAGGCGAAGGTCATCAGCCAGGGCAACCATGACATTCTAGCCTGGTGGAGAGGAGCCCTGTGGTGCAGTGATTAAATGCCTGTACTGCAGCCACTCATTCATAGACCACAAGGTTGAGAGTTCAGTACTAGCTAGGGCTCAGGCTAGACTCAGGCCTGCATCCTTCTGAGGTTGCTAAAATGAGTATCCAACTGTTGGGGGGCAATGAGCTTACAGTTGTAAACCGCTTAGACATCCCATACCACGATATGAAGTGGTATATAAATGAAGCTGCTTTCCTTTGCTTTACTTCCATATCCTGTCCTAAAGCCAGTTTGAAATGGATCTAGATAATCGGTTTCATCCAGGACAGCTTGGAGTTGAAGAGCAACCACCCTCCTCGTCACTTTGCTTAGAAAAGGCAATAAAGAGACTGGCTTGTAGTTGTTCATATCCAGGGGGTCCAGGGAAGTTTTTTTCAGAAGTGGCCAAACTGCCGCTTCCTTAAGACAAGATAGAATATGTCCCTCCCTGAAAGATGCATTGATGATATCCCTAAGGAACATTCTCAACACATCTCCCCCATGGATGGCCAGCCATGATGGGCAAGGATTGAGAGGGCAGGTTGTCTTCCTCACTCTACCAAGGAGCTTGTCCACATCATTGGTACTCACAGGTTGAAGCTGATCCAGTATAATTTCATCAATGGAGTTGCTGGACACCTCATCAATTGATTCTGTCACAGCACTGGCATCTAAGTCAACTCGTATCCAAGAGATTTTATCTGCAAAGAAGTTGTTAAATGCATCACAACAGGCCATTGTTGGGTTAAGTAAAAGGTTCTGCACAAGTAAAATCTGTGTCAGTTCCCCTACCACCCTAAACAGCTCTGCTGGATGGGACTCTGCAGATGCAATATGTGCAGAGGAGAAAGATTTCTGCACTGGACGTATTGCCTCTCGATAGGAATAAAGAAAATTCCTATGACGAATCTTGTCAGATAAGAGTAAAGTTTTCCACTAGGTGCACTCTATCATTGTCCAACCCACTTCATCTTCCAAAGCTCCTCCATATACCACGGCTTACAATTAAAAGCGGGCTGGAAAGGACACTTGGGAGCAATTGTGTTGATAGCCTTGGTAAGATCAGTGTTCCAGGTATTGACCAAAGCTTCAACAGAATCACAGGTCTTACCAACCATTAAACCCTCTAAGGCTTTCTGGAATCCAGTTGGTTCCATTAGCCTCAAAGGGTGGACCATTCTAATAGGTCCACTAATCCCAGTAGGGAAGAAAGTGGTTCTTAGTTCAGTCTTGACCAGGAAATGATCTGTCCATGACAATGAGGAGGTTTTAATAACCTCTGCCCACGGATATCCCGCCCATGGATAATTAAACCCAAGGACCCTCCTTTCTCCTCCCACTGAGCTTCACCCCACTCACACCATCGCTTTACTGTTTTAAAGGAACCATAGCTCATTTCTGAGAAAAGAAGATGTTTGGGGAGCAGTCATGTCACCTTGCCTTAGGGTGTCACCTAACACCTGGATCATGCTCAAAGGTTTAGCCATGTTTTAAAGCCTTTCTAAGGCATTCAAAATAGATTTAGTATAAACTCACGAGCAAGCAAAACTAGACTGACCCTATCATTGTTCTCCATAGACAGAAGTTAGCAATTAGAAAAAAAGAGTCTGTGCTTTTCATGACATGGTTAGGAAACCTTTCTTTCTGAAATCACATGGTACATCTCCACTCACAGTGAATGTTTTCTTCTTCAAAATGTAAACCTTCACACATGGAGAACGAAGGGGATGTGGTCAGCATGTTTCCTTCATCATGCATTTCTGTTTACCTGGAACACCTAAATAGGACTAAAAAAAATACTCTTTGATGCCTACCAATTGGATTTCTGTCTGTGACACTTTTGCCTTGCTGATTTCAACAATGCTAATGTACAACTAAATTTCTGTGCCTAATGTCTGGCAGTAATTTATTTATTTAACAAGAGTATTGAAGTATTATAAGCAACTTATGAAGGAGCTTGTGTCCTGTCCTATTAAAATGTAAATAAAAACCACAAACCTTGTTCTATGTGTCTCCTATTTAATTATTTCAGGTGGTATTTATACAGTCTGAAGATCATGAATGAGGTAAAGACATTATAACCATAATCCAACATACTTATTTCAGTAGGTTTAAGGCGCACTTTACCTTGTGGCCTGTATATCTTAATCTCTGACCTCTTTTGACACTTGTGTCTCTTATATGCAGATAGCTTGCTGTTGCATTACTGAATTTAATGAAAATGTTACAGAGCAAATAATGCTAGTGCTATAAATAAATGCACTTTTCTCAGATGAATGCAATTGACTTTGTTTAATGGTTTGAAATGTAAATATTGTACAAAGAAATAAAAAAGAAATACATTAAGGAAAAGAGCAAGGATATTTCCTTGAAAAGGAATGGCAGATCTACTTCAGTAGTAAATGGTGTCTTTGCTTTGGCTGGGCAGTATATTGCAATCTTGCTAAATGTGTTAACTTAATTTGGCAGGAAGGACCATAAAGAGCAAAGAGGTATTCTTAATGATTGCTGGAGAGGTGGGCAGAGCTTCTGAACTGAAGGTCAGATGGAGAAATTCCTTTGCAAACAAGGCATTCTTTCCATAGAAGTAATAAACCCCAAGGGAGCAAGGGTTCATTAATATGCATTGCAGTCTTCTAAAAGCTTAAACAATGATTTGCTGTTCTGTTTTCTTTAGGCTTTCTTTCTGTGCTAAAAAAAACTCTTGAGTTTCCCAGTGTGAGACACTTAATGGTGCACAAGATGCCACCAAGAAGGGGTGTTTATAGGTGTAGGGATAGAGTGGGGACATGATAACTGTATTCTCTTACTGCATCACTTGATACCTAATAAAATGCATATTAGAGATTTGAAAAGGTAGACGTTTATGTGATCTTCCCCAGACTGCCATGCCTAGACTAGTCATGGAGCATACCACATTTGAAAAGTGTGCACAAAGATGCACATATTTCAAATGCATTAAAAATCAACCCAAACATACTTTAGTCAAGGGGGAGGATGTGTGCAAGCAAGATATCCAATTTGAAAAATGTACATTTTCAAGACCATAAAACGGGATTACTTTCATCCTTAAGAAAACAAATCTAGAAGGATAGATAGATAGAGTATACATCCCTAAAGGACATGGATAGTGAGAACATAGACTCAAATCTACGTAGAGGGAATGGTGGGATTCTGTACTTTGCACAGAAATGGGACATTTATTCCAATTCATAGCACTTAAAATTACTTATGTTGAATCTCATCTGCTATTTTGTAACCCATTCACTTAGTTCATAGAAGACCCTTTATGGAGCTCTTCCCTTCCTTTGAGTTGGAATTTGTGCCTTTTCCTCATAAATGGGAAAGATGTATGAGGTGTCATCAAACAATAATGTGTAACAACCAACCACAAACATCACTTTCCAGTACAACCACAAGAAACAAATTCTGGTGGTACAGGGTAGGGTTGAAGGTTAATTTTTTCATAGTATTCTTAGGAAGATGTCAATTTAAAGCTTCATATCAAAATGACAGTGATTCTTCTAGTAGCAGTTCATTTAATGGATGCTTCCCTTCTAGATTTTATACCACCAGGAGTGACTTTTGAAATATGTAGCTCTTTATTTCTGGTGACAAGATTACCAGAACAACTCTCATATATTGAACAGAATAGAATGATTACAAGTTTCCATTCATACCCAACCATGAAATAAAGAGACCAGACATGTAAATTTGATGAATAAAGGACCATTTATTTGACATATAACCTATTTAACATTACACTCTTAAACTTCAAAGGGTGCTCGGCTTAATATAGCTGCACCCCCCATCACATGCCTAAACTTGGCCCATTGGGCCATGCTCATTTTTAAAATAATTGGTCTCATTACTGGAGGGTATAAAAAAAAACACTCCCTCCAGTGGCTCCGCCTTTTGTCTGAGTGTAAGTTGATATCCAACCATGAAATAAAGAGACTAGACATGTAAATTGGATGAATAAAAGGCTATTTATTTGACCTATAAATTATTTAATGTTAAACATTTAAACTTCAAAGTCTTGAACTTCACCACTCTTGTGAGTAATCCAGTAAAGTGAAAGTCTGGTGCAGGTCCAGCTGAAGCCAGATGCTGATCACAGACCGCCTCTTCAGCCTTCCCTTTGAGCAACAACACCAGACCCTGAGGTAAATTCAATTATTCAGATTGTATCCTCAACCAGTCCTAGGGAGGTAAACATAAGGCACTCTCCCCCAAACTCCCTTGAGTTTGTAAGGTTGAGCAAAAACTGCATGTCCACCCCAAAGGAAGATTTTTTCACAACCCCCAGGTCCCTTGACCTGTCAAAGCTGTTCCAGAGACTAACCTTTCACCACAAGGGGGTGCCAATGGTGTGCACCAAATAGTTCTTTATCCCCTATATGGACCACAGATAAGGAACAAATGTCTGCTTAGTCTCTTTTCCTCATCAGGCCATGCAAAATAGCTTTAAATCCATTTTGGAAATCCCTCAACAGTATCAAATTGCCCTCATCTGAAAGGTGGTCACCATCCAACCTATAAAATTTGGGGCATTGGAATAGAATTTAAAGTTAAAGGTGGCTAATTACAAAGCCAGACTTCTTCAACAATGAATTTTGTATTTCTCTATTAGCTCTTTTTCTGGTGACATCCAATTTATATGGGTTACCTTCCCCTCTCCACACCTGTCAGGGCAAAATATCAGACCAAATTATACATACACTGGGCCATATGTGGTATATGGTTTCAAAATAATTTCTTACTTGCCAAATCAGGGCTTTGCCCTTCACCAAACCCAGGTCGTTTCCACCAAGGTGTACCACCAGCACGTCAGGTTGAGGGCTGACATGCTCCTCAAACAGCAATTTGAGTATACAATTCCACTACAGGCCTCATCTGCCCAGCCATTGGACTGTGGCGATGTCACTAAGACTGAGGTGGGAACCCAGATGACTGGATCATGCCTGGTGTGCTACCTAGTAAATTATACTGTGGACATAGATGAGGACACAGAATCTATGATAAGGTAACCTGAAATCTAACAAAGCTAATGAGTTTACTTCAACTTTTGCAGATTGCACACATATTTTCTAAAAGTAGCAGAATTCTGTCTACCAATGTCCTTAATTGACACATCATCCATCCCCATAGCAGCCGCAGAAAGAATGGATAGCAAATTTGATCCCTTTGAGCCCAGGGTTTGCCAAAGCCTTAGCTGCCACTTTCCAAAACTGAAATTTAGTCAAAAGGGATCGATCAACATGTTGAATCGAGCGACCCTGAACCTGGCCCCATGGGGGTAAATATTCCAAGGCCTGAGCAGGGCAAAGACCCACTAAAGAACATCTGTTTAATGTGATATAGTTTCCTTTTTATTTTGGATCAGTCTTAGGGGTGTTGCAGACTGGCCTAAAGGGCTGGCCTGGGGGTGGAGTTGGGGCGAGGCAGCCACACACTGGCCACCCTGCCCCACCCTGATGCCATCCTGATGCTGCATGCCCATTTGCATGGCATGCATCATCGGGATACCCTCCCTGCACAGCGTGCAGACACACTGCACAGAAAGGGCTCGGAAGATCCATGGGGCTGGCTCTTAGGGCGGCCTTTTGCCACCCCTAAAAGGAGCAGCATTTTGCCACTCTTTTAGGGGTGGCAAAAGGAAGGATCTGGGCCATGATAAGGGGTTGCTGTGGCCACGATCCACCACTAGCAGAAGCAGCCCAGAGCCGCCCGTCTGCATAGCCCCTTAGATTTCCTAATGCTTAGAGTTGCTATCTGGTTTGTCAAAACCAAATCATCAAAGTTTAAAGCCCTGTTCAATGTGTAATTTTTTTTTATGGCAAGACTAGCTAGCTAATTCTCAATGCTCCACAAAATGCAGTTAACACTGTTGCATGGAATAAAATGGCTTCATAAGGGGAAGAACATATATGAGTTCACTGTTCTTTCAATCTCTGGTGTGATTTTCTGGTGTGATTTTCATATCTAATGCCCTGAATCCTGACCCATCTCTCTAAAGTTTTATGAATCCTAAAATATGCCATGTGATCAATCACCCCTTGAGTTTTGGCAGCAAAGGCCAAGGCAGATCACTTATTTATTATGGTTTGAGGCATGAGCCCTTTGTTGTGTAGGTGCACAAAAAAACTGAGGGCAATGTTCCACTGGTACAGGTCACTTGGGGCTTAAACCGTGAGCATGTCTAAACAGCTCAAAAACCTTGCATGACCTTTTATAATTAGAATGTGTGTTGTCAGAAAGTGAAGAACTTATGGCCCTTGCCACCTCATCCTTCCAAGCATTCACAGTTCTTCCAGCATCGCTGCTGGGCTGAGATCTGCCTCTGGAGCCAGCTGTCTGAAACTACACATCTGTTGGTGGGAAAGGGCATCAGCAGTTTCATTGCCAACCCCCATGATGTGACAGGCCATGAACAGGATGTTATGCATCCAACACTTAAGGAAAAATACCCTGACTAAATTCATAACCTGAGGGGACCTGGATCACCAATAATTAATTACCTGCACTGTTGCTGCATTGTCGCACCAGAAATGGACAAGACGAATTATTGAATTTGTCTGCCCAGATGTGCACTGTTACTACTGTTGGAAAGAATTCCAGAAAGGTGAGGTCTGTGGATAGGCCTGCGAGCATCCAATCATGTGGCCATAACTTTGCACACCAATGGTTGTTAAAAAATATCCCAAAACCAATGGAACCTGCTGCATCTGAGGCAACTTATAAGGCCCTGTGAAGCCTCAAAACATCCCTCCAAAAGGACACACCATTGAAGGATTCCAAGAATGAAAGCCACACATGTAAATCTTGTTTAATTTCACCATAACCTGTATCCTGTGATAGGGTTGAGAAACCTCAATAATAGCAGAACACGAGCACCTAAGAAAAGCATGACCTGGGGCAATTACCCTGCAGGCAAAATTTAAGTGGCAAGTCAATTTCTGAAACTCTTGAAGGGTGGCTTTGCATGACTCCAGGAATGTATAAAGCCTTTCTCTAATGTTTGTTAATTTATTATGGAGTAATCTGGGACATGGATTTATTGTGTCAACTTTGAACTCTAAAAACATTAAACAAGTAGTGGGACCCTCAGTCTTCTCATGCACTAAATGGACTCCTAAGTTGTCAGCAAGCAATGTGAATTGCTGCATCAAAAGGCAACATTGACCAGACCTTACCCTACCAACAAACAAAAAATCATCCAAATAATGTACTATTCCTTGAAGACCAGATTACATACACACCACCCATTCTAGGAAGGTACTAAAGGCACCAAATGCTGAGCAGGAAATAGAGCAGCCCATGGGAAGGGCCCTGTCCATATAGAATTTGTTTGAATGAAAATCTCAGTAACTCAAAGTCTTGGGGATGAACAATCTGAAAGCAGATTTAATGTCACACTTTCCAAGTTCATCAGCAAAGACTTTCCTAAGTTCCTGCCAGGAAGAAGAAGAAAAGCAGTTTTTGGGCAGCCATTTTGAGTGGGTGTGTGTTTAATTAAAAAAAAAAAAGCTTTGGAGAGTGTGTTTGTTCCTGAGGGATGGGGCTAATGTGAGTCACTAATGGGTGGAGCTAGTCACCTAGCTCTATATAACTCTTCCCAGAGGCACATGCCAGTAGGCGTGCGGATTTTTCACAAGACAAAAGAAAGCACAGCACAGGTAGAAGGGGGCCTGGGAACTTTCTTTTAGAGAAACTCCTTTAAAAAATTTTTTTAAATAATTTAAAGGGTGTTGGGGGTTTTTTGGTGGTTGGTTGGTTGGTTTTTGCTCAGAGGAAGAGAGTCAGAGACTTGCCTCCAGAATAAGGTAACATCCAAGAGCTCTCTATAGAGTTAGAAAATTAGTTGTTTGAGCTCGCTGACAGAGCCTGGTGAAAAAGACCAAGACAACAGAGGCCATTTACTACTACTAATAATAATGATAATGATAATGATAATGATAATAAAGATTTATTTATATCACACCCCTCTGCTGATGCAATCAGGACAGCTTTACGTGGGTCTTTACTGTGGGACTTTTTGAGGAGATGCCCACAGTCCTGTTTCAGTGCTTGCTTAAGATTTCTCAATATGTACTCTGAGGGAGCTGCTGCAGTCGCCTGCAACACTTTTGAGATGTTTGTCTTCTTTCCTAGAGATGTGGGGAACTTCACCTGCATCAGGTGCAAGTTGGTAGCCCTCCTGGAAGAGAAAGTCCAGCAGCTGGAGACCTGGGTAGTTACACTTCAGCATATTAGGAAGCAAGAGTTTTGTTTGTTTTTTTAATTTTTTTAAATAAATTTTATTAAAGATTAAAAACATACATAAAATACACAAAAACATGAACTATGACTAACATAGACATACTACACCAACACAACATATAAACTTCCTAAACAGAAAACAGTGGGATTAATAATGTTATATCAAAATAGCCATCTAAAGTCTATATTCCATTATATCTCAGTCCTTAATCCATCTGTTTGACAGGCTTAACTTTCTTATTATTTATATCACGATTCCAAGATCCATCTTCCAGTCCTGATATTACAGCCTAAATATACAACACCATAAATAACACTATAAATTATTATATATTCTATATAATAACTCTATAGCAAATGTCAAAACTTCTGATTATTACTTATGCTTATTCATATAATCGTTTTACTACATGGTAAATACAAAATATAGCTATAAATTGCTGCTTTGTAACTCATTAATTTATATCATTCACAATGTCAAATATATACTATGTAAAATTATGAATTACACCCAGTCATGAGAAGGCAATACAACAATGCTTAAAGTCTGGGTCCAATTTTTACATATATTGATACCATAAAGCCCAGTTTTTGTGGAACTCATTCTGTGAATTATGATGAAATAAATATGTTAACTTCTCCATCTCATATATATCGTATACTTTTAATCTCCACTCTTCAACTGTGGAGATACCATCCCCCCCTCCCCCCCAATATTTAGCAAATAATATTCTGGCTGCGGTTACCAAGAAAAAAAGTAATTATTCATTATTTTTGTCTATATCCTCATTAAAAATATTTAAAAGATAGAGCTTTGGGTCATGATCAATTTGAACAGTCAATATTTTCCTAATCTCTTTATGAATCTTATTCCAATATTCTTTGGCTAACTTACAATTCCACTACATATGAAGATACGAACCTATTTCAACTTCACATTTCCAACATTTTGGATTATGTCCGCTATATATTTTAGATAATCTGAGAGGGGTCAGATACCAACGAAACATTGATTTGTATAAATTCTCTCTTAAATCCACATTTACTGGATTTTTAATGTCTTTTTTCAAAAAATTTTTCCCAGGTTTCTAATTTAATAACCTGATTTAAATCTTTTGCCCATTTAATCATATAATCTTTTATTGTGTTTTCTTCTAATTCCCAATCTCTAATTAAATTATAGTATTTAGATATCCTTTTTTTTAGTATCTCCACTTATAAAGTTTTTCTTGGCCAGTCCGATTTGCTCCAAATGATAGTCTACTTTGAATTATTCAATTAATTGTCTATACATAAACCAGTATAGCAATTCCTCTTGAGTTTTAAATGTCATTTTAGCTCCTTCTAAATCAATCAAATCTTTGTATCTTATCCAAGTACCCTCATCATATAAACCTTTTATCAAAATGGCTTCTGCAGGAGAAGCCCAATGCGGATTTTTTTATACCATTTTTTCATATATTTTGTCCAAACCCATAGACACACCTTGCGTATGTAATGATTTTTAAATTTACTATCCTTCTTAAATTTCTCATAAAATAAATAGGCATGAAATCCTAATTGTAAGTCAACCCCTTCCAAATCCAATATCCTCTTTTTATCTAACGTGAACCATTCTTGTAGCCATTTCAATACGCAGGCTTCATAATACCATAATATATTAGGTAAAGCAGTCCCCCACCCCCCGTTCTGCAGTATCTATAAGATTAATTGATTTGATTCTGGGTTTCTTATTTTTCCAGATAAATTTAGATATATCTTTATTCGAAAGTTTAAAGAGTGCCATATCATCAATAAAAGGAATGTTCTGGAAGTAATACAGTAATTTAGGGAGCACAGACATTTTTATAAGAGCAATCCTACCTAGCCAGGATAGATTCACATTTTCCCATTTTGTAAAATCTTCTGTGATCTCCTTCCAAATTTTTGATAATTATTTTTAAACAGGTCTGAATTTTTAATGGTAAGCCAAACTCCTAAATATTTCACTTTATTTTCAATTTTGAAACCGGATATTGCGGTTATATCATCTGCTTCTTTATTTGAGATGTTCATTAATATCATCACCATTTTATTTTTATTAACTCAATATCCCGAGACCTCTCCATATAATTTAAGAATGCTCATCAATCTTTCCATAGATTCAATAGGATTAGATAATGTCAAAGCAACATCATCTGTATAAGTCCTCAATTTATAATTTTGTTTATGAATTTGGACCCCTTTAATTTGATTATCCTCTCTAATTTGAATAAGATGTATTTCCAGAGTCAAAATAAATAACAAAGGG
>JAIPUX010001232.1:32276911-32289398 GCA_020142125.1 Phrynosoma platyrhinos
GTTCCAGAGCCTGGGGGCAAATACAGAAAAAGCCCTCTGGGAGGTTACCAATAGCCTAGCTTTCCTCGGCTCCAAGAATTTCCTCCCAGAGGAACTGAGTGCGCGGGGGGGATTATACGGGAGGAGGCGGTCTCTGATATAACTTGGACCCAAGCCATTTAGGGCTTTAAACGTAATAACCAACACCTTGTACTGGGCCCGGAAGTGGATAGGCAGCCAGTGGAGGGACCTCAAAACCGGAGAAATGTGGTCCCTCCTAGATGTTCCAGAAACAAGCCTGGCTACCATATTTTGAACTAATTGTAGCTTCCGAACCTGGCATGAGGGTAGCCCCATGTAGAGCGCATTACAGAAGTCTAGGCGGGAGGTTACCAGCGCGTGCACAACAGTCTCGAGATCCCTTACTTCCAGAAAAGGGCGCAGCTGGCGTATCAGCCGAAGCTAATAATAGGCACTCCTGATCGTTGCATTAACCTGATTTGTTATCAGTAGCGATGAATCAAGGAGCACCCCCAGACTGCAAACACAGTCACTGGAGGAGAGTGTGACCCCATCCAGGACTGGAGGTTGCAACCCAATTCTTGGTTTCGGGGCCGCTACCGTGAGCACCTCCGTCTTGTCTGGATTCAGCTTCAATTTGTTTTTCCTCATCCAGCCCATTACCACCTGAAGGCGAGCGTGCGGCTGCCCCTCCCCTTCCCTGCACAGAAGACGGCCCAATAAGCCATCTGCTTAGGCCCTAAGTCAAAATATTGCAGTTTCTGAAAACTATTTGCAATTTGAGACTTATTCTGCATAAAATTCTCATGTGGTATTCTTGTGCAGAAAATGGTGTTTTGCTTTGATTTGTTTTGTTTTATGCTGTTTCCTATGCAGGAAATGTTGTTTACTACACAAAATAACTAAGTGTAAATTTTGCATAGTCCCAAACAGCAGTGAAGATTCTTGCTAGTTCAGGATTCTTCTTAACAGTATCTCTTGACACTCAAGAAAACATGCTTGACCATATTTGTGTGTGTGTGTGTGTTTATGTGATAGTAGGGATAGTGATAGTCATAGTACTACTGGGGACAGAAATAATTGTGTGTGTGTGTACCACCACTATCATGCTTCTGGAGCATACAAAGTTTGGTCCTGCATTTAGACACAACTTTTCTTCTCCTTGCTGCTATGGAGATTATCACATGACTTAAATAATACTCCTTACCTCTCCTGAATTTAACTCTAATTTGCACTGCAGCCGTGTTTTATCACATGGCTTTTGCAGTGGAATCCAACTTCAGAGTAGATCCCCCTCCAATGTGAATTGGAAAATGTGCTCTGGATGCCATTTTTCAAATGTGCATTGGAGTAGGGATCTACTCTGAAGTCAGATTTTGCTGCAAAAGCCAAGCAATAAAACATGGCTACAGTGTGAATTAGAGTTAAATTCAGAAGAGGTAAGGAGTATTATTTAAGGCATGCGATAATGCCAGATGTTCCATAACCTTGCAGAGGGGATCCTGCTGAATGGGATAACTTATGGTATGCAAACAGGGAGATCCTCAAAACATTTGTGGTGGAGCTGTACAGAAGAAGGGAAGGGAACACTTCTATTTTAGATATAGGGATATGTCTTACTGTACATTCCTAAATCTGGTCACAAGACATTGGATTGCATTGCTCCTATCCCTTTTCAGTATTTACCAGTAGACATTAGCCAATAACCTGAGCTATCAATCTTGGCTACTTGCTAGACTACATGTGTGAAGGTGTGCCTATCTTCTTTTGCAAAACATAGAAGTTTATAAAAGTTTTTTTTTAAAAAAAAAATCTATCTCCCATTTCAAGGTACTTGATTTGTAATTCACAAATCTGAAACTGTGAAGTTTGTGAAAAACTGAAAAACTAAATATCACTCACTGAAGAAAGAATCTGACAGAAGTAAATGCTAAACTGGTTTCTGGCTGTAGATCAACTCAAATCCAAATCTCTCACAGACTGTCATACCTACCAACTGTACTGCTTTAGCAAGGTCACATTTGGAATTCTAAGTTTCTGCTTGAAGCAATAAAACTAGTTTGTACCAAATTTTCCCTTTGGTTTCAGTGGTCCAGTAGGACGATGTGATCCAAAGGACACAAACCCACCTTTTATTCATCAGAATAGTGGATAATGGAGGATAATCTTCACTTCTACCATTCTCTTTCTGTAGAACTAACATATAGACTGTCATGCAGAACTTAGTGCTGATTCTTTAGCCTTCACTGTCTATGGGATTAAGCACTATTGAACCTAACTGGGCTTTTTTCTGAGTTAGAAATGCTCTGTGCGTTCTTAATTCTTTTGTACACCAAAGAGTGCATAAACAGTCCTCTCTTCAGACAGGTATGAGAAATGGTCATATAAATCATTGGAGAAACCCCAGACTTTTGCATCATTGTGATTGGCCATAGTGTGTTGAAACTGACAAAAAGAGTGACAAAAATGCATTTGGTAGAATTCAAAGATATAGCCTTGTTAGTCTGTAGAATCAGTATGTGGAGAGATCTTTTAGCACCTTTAGCATTTGGTTGTTTGTCTGATTTAATTATCATTTTGTATGGGAAGATAACATGTTCTATAATATTTTAAGTGGTCAGGATCAGTTTAGCTCCTTGTAGAAAACAAAATTTCCCATTATCCTTTGTTCTGAAAAAACAACAACACCTGTACATCTCAGTTAGCATTTCTATACACAACCCATACTGACAGATTTTCAGAATTCACCAGAATGGCTCCATCAAAGGTTATTGGCATGCATTCTCCAGGAGGCCTTTCGTGCTACACAGCTGTAGTTTTAAATTCATTATAACTGCCACGGTTCCATCCTATGGAAGCATGGTATAGTGGTTTGAGTGTTGGTCTAAGTCTCTAGATAATAGAATTCAAATCCCTGCTCAGCATGGCAAATGACCTTGGGCAAGTCACGTTATCTCAGCATCAAAGAAAGGCAAATGAAAATCCCCTCTGAACAAATCTTGCCAATAAAACTCCATGAAATGTTTATCTTAGGATCAGAAACACTTGAAGGCATGCAACAACAAACTTAGAATTTACAGTGAGAGAGGTCTAGTGCCTCACCAGATTTCAAATCACAGAATGTAGCCATGGAATCATAGTACTATAATAATGTAATGTGAAATGGCCCCTGATGATTCCTGAAGGTTTTATCAGGAACAAGGAAGAGTATATCAGTCTATATAGTGTAAAGATGCAAAATAGTTTTCTGTACCAGCCTGGCCATAGCATTTTCTTTTCTTAGAAACACTTCTAGAAGAAAGCAACATTGAGAGATATTCACCTCTGACAATGCTGTGGTTCTGTGTAAACCCTGAAAGTGAACTATGGGAAATTCCTGATAAACCTCCTGTCAATTCTGTACCAAGTTCACTTAGGATTGGGAATCAATCAGATACACTTATGGATCTTCCAGGTCTGGAACTTGATATGAAATTAGAGTTGCTCAATGAGATTTATGCAACATATGTTGCATTTTCAATAAACCAGTCTAGAGAATTCCTAAGAAAGTAGTAGCATTGACAGATGTGATCCTTGTCACATTTATCAATTGCTTTATTTCACATTCTTTCTCTGAATGTTTAACAATCAATATTATCTCCTTGGCTCTGATTTGCCCTCAAACATAAATTGCAAAACAATAACAACCATCTCAACAACCACTTGTCCATACACTAGGATCATTTTCTGAAACCCTTTGCTAACTGGCATGTTCCCACCAACTGAGGCATGGAATATTGGAACTAGGGAGGTGATCTTTTCTGATGTTGTCCCAGGCCTGTGGCATAGTCTTTCCGGATATGGTCATTTAGCCTTCTGTCATCAGCGAAAATCTTTGTCTCCTCCAGAATTTTAAAGAACTTAGTAGGGATGTGAAACCACTTTGGCTAAACCTTGAATGATAAATATGATTTTGAATGAAACTGATCAGTGCTGGAATGACTCAGAATTCTGGAACAGAACAGCACAATCTGTAGTGTTACAGATTAATCCAGATATCAACAAATTAACAGAAAAACTGGACATTGTTTCTCCAACATAAATATATGAGGAAGATTTTGAGGTTTTTAAACAGTGGCTGGATGACCATCTGTTGGGGTGCTTTGATTGTGTCTTCCTGTAAGGCAAGAGGCTGGACTGGATGGCCCTTGAAGTTTCTTCTAACTCTATGATTCTAAGATGCCAAGGTACAATGATAAAAAAGGGAAGGATAGGAGTTAAGATATCCTCATTGACAGCTACAACATGAATCTCACGAGTACAATCCACTCATAGGGAGGGATTATGTGTGGTCATTGAAGTTTTATATCCTTTTGTCTTGCTGAATAATCTTCTATTTGTCCTCCTTGTCAATTTGTCTATCTAGTGAGTGTATCTAGTTTAAGAGCAAAATGTATCCCCATCCTTATCCTCCAACCTTCCAATTTTCCCGATTCTTGATGCTGTTCCTTACTTGTTAGATGGGAGTCAGGCAGTCTGAGCCAGAAAAGAAAAGACAGAGCATTTTCTGGAACTATTTTGAGGTGAGAGGATTGTTATCTACCTTCCATGTAGGCAGCAAATGAACAGGGGTAAATAGTGTTACTGCATCAGCCCACCACTGGGTCACCTTATGAGGCAGCAGCAATTGGTCTTGTTCAAGGCAGAATGAATTGAAAACTCAAAGAGTCTAGTAGCAGGGATAATATCATAAGGCCGGAATAAAAGCTGATAGTAACAGCAATTCTCATACACTACCCTCACAAGAGTCTTAGGCAGGCAACTCCAAAACAGATAGAGAAAATCAGGGCCATAAGAGGGAAATTTACAAGGCTGGATGAGATCATCAAATGCCTTAAACAGAGCAGAGGGGTCATCAGGAGAATCTCACCACTTGGAGAGATAGTAGTAAAAAAGCATGCTCTCATGTGCCCCCTAATTCCCAAAGCTGCTTCCTTGAATCTGTCCAGTTGACTCCTCCAGAAGAATGAAACAAAAAGGAGGGGGGTGTTTGCCTTTAAGTAATTTCCAATTTATGACAACCCTAAGATGAACCTATTACAGGATTGTCTTGGCACGTTTCTTCAGAGGGAGCTTGCCATTGCCATCATCTGAGGCCAAGACACTGTCTTGCCCAAGGTCATCCAGTGGATTTCATGGTTCAGTGGGGATTCAGATCTTGGTCTCTAAGGGCCTCTACAGATGGCACTTTGTGCCATCTTGGAGGCATGGAAGGGAAGAGGCAGCCACATGTCGGGTACCCCAACTCCTTCCCAAGGACATCATGATCAAGATGTCCTTCTGACGCATCATCTTGATGTGCTGTGCTGGGAGAGATGCAGAAGAGCCATGTGGCATTCCTTTCTGCCAGCTTCTGAAAGGATCATCCCTTCTGCCGGCTCTGAAAGGAGCAGCATTTTAGCACTTCTTTCAGGGCTGGCAGAAGGGAGGATTGGAGCTGAGGCATGGGGCAGCTTCGGCCCCAATCCTACACTTCCCAGGGCAGCCCACAGCTGCCCATCTGCATCCCCCCTTGTCATAGTTCACTGCTCAAACCACTACACAACAATGGTAAGAGATACCCCCTCTTCAAATCAATGTCAACAGTTAAACAGTCATTATTTAAAATTTAGCAGACCTTCCTGACAGATGCTCAAGAGGCACAGTACCAAGACAAACCAATGTATTATGAATTGCCAAGAGTGAGCAGTCATCAACACCTTTTAAAAGTCAATTCAGTCAATCTCCTCTTTGCAGTCTTCCATAGTTCTAAATTGTATGTGGATTTTTTGAGGGGCCAGGACTAAAATCAAAGTCATTTTTTGGTTTTTCAGCGTGGCAGAATGTCCAAATATTGAGATGCTGGTAGATGACCAAAGTCATCTGCCATGACCCTCTTAACTAACAGTTTACCTCTTAACAAACTCTCTGGACATCAGGACCTAATATAAACAAATGTCTTAAAACAGTGTTACTCTTATTCTTCTGGACTATTTTATTTTATTTTATTTTATTTTATTTTATTTTATTGTATTGTATTGCCTGCTGAGCCACTTTATATTTATGGCATTTTGTATTACGGCCTGTACATGAAAGACAGTGCAAAAAATCCTTATGTATTCAACTGCTTTATTATTCTATTCATTTCAATATACTTATTTTTAAAAAATAGCCCACTGCTTCCTTAGGTGTTGTATCCATAACTGAGATACAACATGTGATGCTGGCAGTATTAAATTGCCAGTAGTTGCTCTTACTCTCTTTGAGGTTATTAGGACATAGATAGCAATTAAACAACTTGTCAGAATGAATAGTGTTTCAGCATACAATATCAGGGTTTGCACAGTAACTCCAACCTAATGGAGAGGAAATTATTTGGGGGGGGGCAGGAATCTTTTGTAGCCTATTTAAGAAAACAAGAAGAATTGCTGCTAAATCAGACCAGACATCCATTTAGTCAAGCAGTCTCTGGATGCTTCTTACAACTGCCCCAACCTGAGGTTTGAATTTGGCAATAGACAGAGCTTGGAAATAACCCATTACAAATCAACACTTATTATAGTTAATTTCTTTTTTCAGAAGCAAATGTACATAATAACTACGTACATGATGACTGTTTAGCTTAAGTTTTTACATGCATATTGTAGTATAATTGTACCATTTTAGATACTTTTATATAGTTGCAGCTAGAGGAGGAATAACACTTGATTACAAGGGTTGGCTTGTACTGTTGCCTTGACCTTGTGTTGTGTTGTGAGTGTTCAGGAGATGACAACATTCAGATTTTTTGTGACATTGAGACACAAGACTTTTTCTCCAAATGTCTAAATATAACTATTTGATTAATGGGAAATGGGAAAGTAGAGAGCTTTTATATGTAATTTTGGTCCAAAACAAACTACAGAAATAATCCCAGTTTAAGATTGCTTTAAATGTCATGGCTAGGTGCTAAGGAATCCTGGGAATTGTAATTTATTATGGCCCAGAGCTCTCTGGCAGAGAAGGGTAAATGTCTCACAAACTACAGTTCTCAGAATTCCCTAGCATTGAGCCAAGAGAGTTCAAACAATCTCAGACTGGATTATTTCTGCAGTGTGTTTTAGACCTACAATGGCAACTATCTTCTTTAGAATGCAAACTGTAACTAATTACTTGTACATTAATATTTCAAGCTCTAGGGATAAAAGAGACATCCACTGTAGAATTTGGAGTTGGACATTTAAAGGTTACAACTTTGCAAATGTACCTGTACTGCAAATGCATGTGTAGTCTGGCGGAAGGTAGTCTTTAACAGAAATAAGATTAATACTGCTTGGGAGAGCAATTTCATTCCAACTATACGCCAACCTAATTTCTACAGAAATTATGGGACAGATTCTTCTGTTAAAGGAATAAATGCCAAGGAAACCTTAGTATGGCAATCTAATAACATTGCTGTAATTATTTATGTCATATTGTCATAATGGCTCTATAGCTTAAAACAAAAAATGTGTCTCTCTACTAAAGACATCATATAGTGAGATATTCTCTTTGTTAGAACATTGGTGGCATTTCTATTCCAAATAGATTCCTTCTGAATTTTTCATCATTAGAAATCTTTCCCTTCATCTTGCAAAACAAGATAAATGTAAGATCCACTTTATTGCATACAGAAAACCTCTTAGAGGTTGAACATCCTTGTAACCAATCTGGACTCAAGTATCAGTTTGAATTTTATTTTAATTCTGAGCATAAAGCATCAAGTGCCCCCTACTTAGACTATCTGAAAGACTGTATCTCCTAGTATGAACCTGTTCAAGTTTTAAGATCCTGAGGAGAGGACTTTTTCAGTCCCACCCCCCTACATTCAGTGAGAACAAGTGAGAGACCCTTTTTCATGGTTACTCCAGACTGTGGAAATGCCTCTCATAGGAAACTAGGTGGTCTTCCTTTCTACTCATTTTCCATCAGCAAATGAAGACTTTTTAAGTTTACTCAGGGGGGAAGCAGACTGGCGGCCGTGGGCCACCCTGGGAAGGTGCGCTGTGGGACCGAGGCATCCCCATGCCTCGATCCTGCGGCGCACCTTCGCCGGCCCTGAAAGGAGCGCTAAAATAGCATTCCTTTCACAAGTCAGCGAAAGTGCACCCCAAAAGCTTGCGGCACACTTTCGCTGACTTTTCCACCGCAGCGTGTCCGGATGCTGTGGCAGGAGGTTGCACTCGGAGCGTCGGCTGTGCGGAGGGCCGGCGGCTCTGAGGACGGCCAAGGCTGTCAGACTTTCCACATTTAACTGTCATCTGCAAAAGGTCTTTTAAGTGGGGTATATTGTATTTGTACTTTTCTCATACTATATTTTAAGACACTTTTTAAAAACTGAAATAAATTAATATTTTAATATTATTTTTCCACTTTTGCACTTTCATTCTTTTTACTAATTTTGTATTAACTCAGATTTCGCATTGCCTGGGGTACCATACTGGGAAAAAGTGAAGAAACATATAAATAAGATAGAGAAAACAAATAGATAAATAAATAATCTCAGTTCCCACCCAAAAACTTATGCCATGGAACTTACTATAATTTAAGATCAAATCAAACTCATATGGTAAGATATATGGGATCCCCGTGTTAATATTTCAGACTTGGAGCTAAAGTATTCCTTACATGAAGCATATTACAGATGCAGATTTTCCCAAATATTCTTCCTCAAGCATTAGCCATCTTGTTTATTCAAGCAACCCGATTATAGATACAAAACTGAGATTTGCCTTCTTAAAAATTTAAGAGCTGTGAATATCCATAAATCAGTTATGACAATCATTGTCAAAGCAATCAATGAGTGAGGAATCTGCATTAATTCAAATAATATTGATAGCCACACAAGTTTGCATCAGTCTTCTGTGAAATAAGAAAAATGAGACATCTTTAAAAATCAATGTTTTCCCATTTATGTCACTCACTTGAAGTGTATCAATAATACATTACTTTGTACCTTGAGTGTTGGTGGCCTTTGAGATGCTGAAGTATCTTGAAGGAAAGTAGAGGGGGAAAGAATATAGCTGAACAATCAATGGCTAAAAAGTCTTAAGTTTTCCACATAGTGCTTCTCTTTCATTCTCTCTCTCTCTCTCTGTGCTAACTAAAATGTGCATGTGAAGCATTACTGGCTGAATGCATAATGTATAATTTATCCTTCAATAACAGAAGCTTGTACTGTATCTTTGTCCTATCCCCTTAGAGTAGGAGATGAACAACCAAATTCATAGTAACATCCTTATCTCTCTCTGGCCCATGTGAGCAGAAAAGTTATGCAGGTGTGCACAGACTGTATGGTGAAAACTACAAGTTGCAGAATTACAGCATCCATTCATCATAAAAGAAACATTTTAATTGGTTATATGTAGAAAATATCTACTTGACAGTCAGTTTCTCACTTTTCACATAAGTGCTTTGCTGCTTGGGTGCCTAATCTTGTTTAGTATAGGGAAAGTAATTTGACATGAAAGTACCTCGATGGCTGCTGAAAATTAATTGCCAATTAAAAAAGAAAAATGTTTGTGCTACTCTATAAACAAGCCAACATATAAACCTTTCAGTCTTGTTCCTTTATTTATGTCTTTGTAGATCTGGTTTCAAGCTATTTGCATACAATTTACAAATTCACATTATAATTCTCCTGTATATTTATGATTTTATAGTTGTATATATTTTACCTCAATGAAAAATATTTATTTCTGTGTGCTGCTGTTGCTTATTATTTAACAAAAGCATTTCATTACATTTGATAGTTTATGCGTCTTCTTTAGAATGAGGCATTTTTATTTCTAAGGCTCAAAAAAATGATGTGTTTTATCCTATAAGTAACAAAATAGAATCTTCCCTAACTTTTTTGCTACCATGGAGCTGTATAAGCTTAAATAGGGAGATAGTCAATGGGTAGATATGAGATAAATCTGATTGTTCGTCTGATATAAAATATAAAAATTGGTTTTGGTAAAATTTGAAGATTGTCTTCATTTCTATCACCAGAAAGTTCTAAAGGTCCAAATTTGAGGTATCAAACATATTAAAAGGTTACTATTAAAAAAATTTCCAAATTACCAAAAAAAAAAACCCCTGACATTTTGCATTTTTAAAACTGAAGTTCAGCATATGTACAAGAGCAGAATAGCAACTTTTACATGGTAACAAGAAGAAATGTCACAAAACTTTGTAAATTCTGGAGTTGGAATATGGAATCTGAAAGCTCATGGTAATGTTGGAGGAAGAAAAAGTGAAGCACATGGGCCACATGTGAGACTTGGGCCCCATTTTTGTAGCCCTTTAAAGCCCTCATTGAGACTATCAATGCCACTTGAAACCCCCCCATTAAAATTTATTACCTGAAAATTGTGTCCCATGCCCCTCAAATCCATGCAAACATAAGGAGGAATCCTCCTTGTGTCCACAGAATTGCCTCAGATCTCCTTATCAATAAAAGGATATTGATTCCTTTTCAATATTTTCTTTTCCTTTCATTGTCCTTCCAAATCAATGGCTGGAAATAACATAATGTTAGTTTTGGTCACCAGCTACAATGAGCCACAATCAAAACATAATTTAAACTGACAATACTACTGATCATGATGAGACCACCATTGTTATTGACCACAATGACCTTTATAAACAATGTGACCAATTACAATGTAGTTATGAAAGGATGCCAAGATCAAGAGCAGCAGGAGCTGCCTGTGGATAATGGGCTTCAATACCCATTTGTATGTGGAAGAGATGGGGTGAGAAAATGGCAGTCACCACTATGGACCTTATCCCACGGGGCCAAAAGCTGCAAGAATCCACTAAGAATCAGGCGCTATAGCGCTATACATTCCCAGGTGATCACACGACGTCGCTCAGAATCGGCTAAGAATCAGGCGCTATAGCACTATAGTTTTCCGGGTGATCACACGACGTCGCTCAGAATCCGCTAAGAATCAGGCGCTATAGCGCTATAGTTTCCTGTGTGATTACACGACGTCGCTCAGAATCCAACAAGAAACCGCTCGGAATGCAGCATCATTCGGGTTCTTTTGAATGTCGGTTTCAGTGGGCATTGCAATAGCGCTAGCTTATCCATAGCGCTATTATAGCGCTAGCGCCATATTTATACTAGCGCTATAGTACTGCAATGATGCTCATATCGCTTTCTTGCCACTTTTGAGAGCAGCGTGGGATAAGGTCCTATGAGTCTCACTTTCTCCTCTGCTTTTTCTTGCACTCTTGAAATTTTGCTAGAGATGTGAAGAGGGAAAATCACTCGTTTTGGTTTGAGTTTTGCAAGCATTCCTGGTGAATACAGTACTTCTAAAACTTTCAGCTCCCATGGTGATATCTCCAAGGCTCTCGTTACCTTTGCAGACTCTACTACCTGAAGGGTTTAGAAGGCTTGCAACAGCTTAAGTGGCAGCATGTCTTTTTCTACAACAGCATGAAATGCCCAAATATTCAAGAGAAACTGCTGAACCTATGTTACATACTCTCCTGTTCCCCCCAGCAGCATTTACTCACTAAGCCTATTGACTCACTTTGCCAGGCTTGCAGCAGTTATACCATGCCCCATGCTGATGACAAATGCACATACCCAGAACTAGGGAGCTCCAAGCAATCCAAAAAATTATATCATTGGGAGATCATACCTAACATTTTTGCCAGATGGTGATTTCAGATTTGGAAAAGAAAGACCATAATAGCAGCATTAATACTGTAGAAATAATCCAGTTTGGGGGGGGTTGCAGACTGCCAAAAATAGTGCAAATTGAGTTCACTTTTAGGGTTAGGGTTAGTGATAGGGAACCATGGGAATTGTTTTTTTTTCTGAGACATTGAGCCTTCTCTGTCAGAGAGCTCTGGTGCCACAATAAAATACAGTTCCCATGATTCCCTAGCACTAACCCTAACCCTAAAAATGGACTCAATTTGCACTATTTCAGGCAGTCTGCAACCCCCCTTTGACACAACTTTAACTGCCATGGCTCATGCTATGGAATTCTGGGAATTGTAGTTTGTTCTGGCACCAGACCTTTCTATCAGAAAAGGCTAAATGTCTCGTAAAACTACAATTCCCAGAATTCCATAGCATTGACCATGGCAGCTAAAATGGTGTCAACCTAAATTATTTCTGCAGTTTGGATGCAGCCAAAATGGCACCAAAACAGCTGGAGGGTTGAATGAAATGCCTTACCACATCCCCAAGAGGATGCTATTGATTGTTTTGGCCATAATAAATTTAGTGCAGAGGCAAAGGCCTTTTTGTTGTTGTTGTTAACTGCCCTCTAGTCGATCTCGACTCATGGCTACCCTATGGATGAGACATCTCCATGACCCTCTATCCTCCACTGCTCTGCTTAATTCCTGCAACCCCTTACCCATGAACTCCTTGTAGAGTCCATCCATCTAGCATAGGGGTAGGCAACCTTTTTGAGATGGGGGCCAGGTTGCTGTCCCTCAG
>JAIPUX010001232.1:32289633-32309222 GCA_020142125.1 Phrynosoma platyrhinos
CCTCGGGGGGGGGCGTATCCGGCCCCCGGGCCTTCGGTTGCCTACCCCTGATCTAGCATGTGGCTATTCTCTCTTTCTACTTTCCTTCACCTTTCCCAGTATTATTGTCTTTTCCAAAGAGACCTCCCTTCTCATGATGTGTCCAAAGTACAAGAGCCTCAGTTTGGTCATCTTGGCTTCCATGAAGGCTTCTGGCTTGATCTGCTCTAGGACCCATTTGTTTCTCCTTTTGCCTCTCCATGGGATCCTCAGCACTTTTATCCAGCACCATCTCAAATAAAGTGATTTTCTTTCTATTATCTTTCTTAACCGTCCATCTCTCACATCCATACATGTCAATAGAGAATACAATGCTTTGTATTATTTTAACTTTTGTTCTGAGTTGTATATCTTTGCATTTTAGAATCTTATCTAGTTCTTTCATAGCCACCCTCCCTATACTTAATCTTCTGATTTCCTGACTGCAGTCCCCATTTCTACCAATATTTGATCCCAAGTATAAGAATTCTTTTACTATTTCTCTTTCTTCATTGTCTAGGTAATAATAATAATAATAATAATAATAATAATAATAATAATAATAATAATAATAATAATAATAAATTATTTATTTATAGCCCTCCCAATCTCAAGGAATAGAGGCAGCTTACAGCAATAAGAATACATAAAAATACAATAAAATTCAAAAATTAATCCCTTTCCAACCCCCCCCAACCCAATGTTAAAATTACAATTAAACAAACATAATTTAAAAACAAAAATACAAAAGTTTAAAAAGGGAGATAATTGGTGGGCAGAGCAATGTAGATCACCTTGTGCAGGAAGAAGAGTTAAATTGGGAAGGCCTGCCGGAAGAGTTATGTCTTAAGAGCCTTTTTAAAGGCTGTAAGAGTAGAGATGTGACAGATCTCCTCTGGCAAGTTGTTCCACAGCTTAGGAGCAGCAGTGGAGAAGGGCCTCTGGCTGACCGATGTTAGCTTAGATTTTTTTGGCTGTAGTAGATTCTTCCCTGAGGACCTTAGTGTGGGGGACGGACAATACAGAAGAAGGTGATCCTTTAAGTATTCTGGTCCCAAGCCATGTAGGGCTTTAAAGGTAGTAACCAACACCTTGTACCTTGCCTGGAAACTAATCGGCAGCCAGTGAAGGGACTTCAAAACCGGTGTTATATGGTCATTATGGGAAGTACCCGTAATCAACCTGGCTGCAATATTTGTACAAGCTGAAGTTTCCAAACTTGGCACAAGGGTAGCCCAATGTAGAGCGCATTACAGAAGTCTAATCGAGAAGTTACCAGTGTATGTACTCCTGTTTCAAGGTCTCCCTCTTCAGGAAGGGGTGCAGCTGGCGTATGAGCCGAAACTGATAACAGGAGCTCCTGACTGTTGTATCCACCTGAGCTGTCAAGTGAAGCGGTGAGTCAAGGAGCACCCCCAAGCTGTGGATAGAGTCCTTCAAGGGAAGTGTGACCCCATTCAGAACTGGCTGACATAATTCCATTCCCGGGTTCAGTTTTCCTATGACAAGTACCTCCATCTTACCTGGATTCAGCTTGAGTCAGTTTTCCCTCATCCAGTCCATTACCACTCTGAGACAGGCATTCAGAGAAGAGATGCCATCCTTAGTCACTGCATCAGTCCGAGATATAGAAAAATATATTTGGGTGTCATCAGTGTACTTATAACACTCCACCCCATGCCTCTGGATGATCTCTCCCAGTGGCTTCATGTAAATGTTGAATAGCATTGGGGACAGAATCGCACCTGGAGGGAAACCCGATTTGAATTGGCTGAACAACTGTCCCCAAGCGACACCATACCCAACTCTCTCAGGAGTTCCAGAAGTACACCATAGTCTATGGTATCGAAGGCCACTGAGAGGTCCAAGACCACCAACAGGGTCAAACTTCTCCTGTCAATGCCCAGACGGAGATCATTGACTAAGGCAACCATGGCAGTCTCAACTCCATATTTCATCCTGAATCTGGTTTGAAATGGATGCAGAAAATCAGTTTCCTCCAAGACAACTTGTAGTTGATTGGTGACTGCCCTTTCAATCACCTTGCTCAAGAATGGCAACAGTGAAACAGGTCTATAATTATTTCTGTCCAGGGGGTCCAAGGAAGGCTTTTTAAAGAGTTGTCTAACCACTGCCTCCTTAAGACAAGAGGGCAGGGACCCCTCCTTAAGGATGCATTAATTATGTTTTTCAGCAACAATTTGATAGTATCACCCGCCTGGACTGTCAGCCAAGTTGGGCAAGGGTCGAGAGGGCAGGTTGTCTTTTTCAAAGATTGAAATTGTGGAGGTCTTTGGTGGTCATTATTTTTGTTTTATTTATGTTCAGCATTAAGCCTGCCTTTGAACTTTCTTCTTTGATCTTTTTTAGTAGGTGTTCCATGTCTCTGAAGTTTTCTGCTAGTACTATGGTGTCATCTGCATATCTTAGATTATTGATATTCCTTCCTCCTATTTTCACTCCTCCTCCTTCTATGTCCAAGCTTGCTTTTCTTATAATATGTTCTGCATACAAGATAAACAGATAGGGTGAAAGGATGCAGCCTTGTCTGACCCCTTTGCCAACAGGGAACCATTCTGTGTCTCTGTGTTCTGTTCTGACAGTGGCCTCTTGTCCTGAGTACAGATTCCTCATCAGGACTATCAGATATGTTGGCACTCCCATGTCTTTAAGAGCATTCCATAGCTATGCAGTCAAAGCCTTTGCTATATTCTGTAAGACACATGCAGGTTTTCTTTTGGAATTCCCTTGTGCACTCCACTAGCCATCATATGTTTGCAATGTGCTCCCTAGTGCCTTTTCCTTTCCTGAACCCTGGGATTTCTCTCTCCATGTATGGTTGGAGTCTATGTTGCAAAATTTTGAACATGATTTTACTTGCTTGGGAGATTAGCGCTATGGTCCTATAGTTGCTGCAGTCTCTTGTGTCTTCCTTTTTATGGATATTTGACACTTACAATTAGTTGGCCATCATTTTGTTTTCCATATCTGTTGACATATGTTGGTTAGTACTAAAGTTGACTCTGTCAATGTGGATTGCAGCAGTTCAATTGGAATATTATCTGTTCCTGGTGATTTGTTTTTTTGCAGTTTCCCCCTGGCTTTTTAGTGTTTAGGGTTCATCTTCATATGGCTCTTCATTCAATGTGTCCTTCATTTTGTCATCTCTTTTGTATAAATCTTCTGTGTGTTGCTTCCAACATCTTTTTATTCCTTCTTGGTCTTGAATTATATTATTTTTATTGTCATAGATCATCCCAGTCTTTGGTTTGAATTTTCCTTTGATTTCCTGGATCTTTTGAAATAGATCTCTCATTCTTCCCTTTTTGTTGTTGTCTTCTATTTCTGTGCATTTGTCGTTGTAGTAATTTTCTTTATCTTTCTGCACAAGCCATTGTGCTGTTGCATTCATAATTGTTAGTTTGTTTCTATTTCCCTTTTGTTTTTCTTCTCTTCTTTTCTTTATTGCTTGTAGTGTTTTTTCTGTCATTCATGTTTTTTTTCTCTTTCTTTTTGTTTATAGAAAGTGTCCGTCTGCATTATTCTTTTATTATGTCCCTGGCTTCAGACCGTAGTTCCTCTGGTTCTCAGTCTATTTTGCTTATTAGTGTGAATCTGTTTCTTATGTTGTCAGTAAATTCTGTTGAGATATTATTTAGATCATATTCTGGTATAATCACTACTTTTGTTTTCTTCTTGAGTCTTACTCTTATTTTTGATATGAGTAATTTGTGAGCTGTGCCACAGTAGGTGCCTGGTCTAGTCTTGGCCACCAGTATAGAGTTCCGCCATCTTTTACTTCAATTATATTATCTATTTGATTTTTGTGTTGATCATCTGGTGATGTCCATGTGTATAGTCTTATTCTTGGCTGTATGAAAAATGTGTTTGTAATGAATAAGCTGTTGGCTTCATAAAAATCTATCAGATGGTTACCTGCTTCATTTCTTTTGCCTAATCCAAATCTTCCTGCTGTTTTTGAATCTTCTTTGCTTCCAGCTTTTGCATTCCAATCTCCAATGATCAGCTTAACATCCTGTGTGGGTGTGCTGTCAATTTCTTCTATACTACTTCATAGAATCTACCAATTTCTTCCTGTTCTGCCTTTGTGATTAGTGCATACACTTGAACTATGGTGATATTCATAGGTTTACCATGAAGCTTTACTGAAATGATTCAGTCTGATTTTGCACTGTATCCTCTGACTGCTTTTACCACATCTTTTCTTAGTATGAAAGCCACCCCATTTCTTCTTCTCTTTTTTTTGCCTGAGTAGAACACTGTGTGGCTGTCTGATTCAAAGTGATCCATTTCTGTCTATTTTAACTCATTCACCCCCAGTACTGCTATGTTCATGCATTCCATTTCCATTTTTACTATGTCTAGCTTCCCTTGGCTCATGCTTCGCACATTCCATGTACCTATTTTATGTGTAATGCTTCTTTGGATGCCATTTGCCTTCCTAAGGGTGCCTGCTATTTGTCTTGGCATCCTTTTTATGCCTTGGCTAATCTTGTAAATGTGATATCCCTTTATCTCTCCCTCCTTCCCTTTCTGTTAATGCTCTGATCCTTCTTGTGTCTCACTTGGGGAGCCGTATCATAGGTGCCTCATCATAGGGTTTATTAGGTGATGTGGTTACACAAGGAGGGCCACCTACACCTCCCTGTGCACAGTGTCAACCAATGTTAGCTATGGTGTCACAATTCACTCTTGTCACATCCCCCCACCACTACTGCTGCTGCCCAGTAGCTGTTTGTCTCCCTATATTATTCCTCCTGTTGTTGTTCATTTGCTTTCCTACCCTTCCCCTTATGCCTCCCTGGGTTTGCCTCCTTCTCTTCCCTTGTGTCCTCCCTCCTTTAGTTTGTCCCCCATCCCCACCCCTCCCTCCTTTATTTTCTTCACTTCTTTCTCCATGGTTGGGGGAGGGCAGAGATGGCTGGTCACATTCTTCCTTAGTTCTTCTTCCTGCTTGCCTGGTTCTCTGGCTATGTTCTGTTATCCAGCTCAGATGGGGACGGGGACTGGGCTCAGTTGGAGTTTAGAGGCCTTAGTAGAGCTATAGTCACTTTAGAAGGGCAAGCCCTGTTGCTGGGTATGCTTTTAAATGTAATTTCAAGCCAACTTTCTGCATGTGATTGAGACCTCAAGGCAAGTGCCTTTCCCAGCCCTATCTGGAGAGGCCAGTTAATGAACCTAAGAACTTCTGCCTAGAAGGCATGTTTTATAACACTCATCTATGATGATCTATTGTTTGTTTGTTTTAAAGTGGCCAATGTGGGTAATGATCCAAGGAGGTCAAACTAGTAGTCAGCTGACTACTAACCAATGACCAAGCAACTGACTAGGCAAGAATGAGTAGGCTTTAGGTGTAAAAAAATCAGACAATAAAAACAGGTGGGTTTGCATTTAAAATTTACTGAGGTGAGGTCAAAGTTTGGCTAGGCAGTCAGAAGGGATTCCTAAAGTTAAAACTGCTTTCCCTTACTACTGTTACATAAACAAAGAAATGTGTAATAATTTTGTTTCATTCATTTTTTGGTAAGAACTTTCCAAAATCCCTCATCATTTTCATAAATTCAATAGAAAGAATTTGAGATCTTTGAACAGACACGCTACATCTTGACAAACCAGACTCTGCAGAATAACTACTCATCAGATACATACCTTGGCCCTTGTAGTTAATTATTATTGTTGGTTGTTGTCATTGTTCTATAGATGATATGTGTTTTATTGTAAAGCATTTTCATAAATTCAATAGAAAGAATTTGAGATACTCTACATTTTGATAAACCAGACTCTCTGGCGCTTGCTGAGAACTAATTTTTTGATTCTGTTGCAGAATAGCTACTCATTAGATACATACCTTGGCCTTTGTAGTTAATTGTTGTTGTTGTTGTTGTCGTCATTGTTCTACAGACGTTATGTGTTTTATTGTAAAATTTCAATAAAAAATTAATTAGAAAAAAAAAGAAATAGAATGTAAAGGAAATGTTCTTCCCATCCATGGAAAGAACTTTCTGCCCTTGGCTCCTTACAAAAACAAGCAAAAAGTCTGGCTCTGAATTAGGATTTTCTAATAAGGATTGCCACCTCATTTTTCTTTGTAGATTCGTAGTCTCTAATATCTCCATAGGAGATGGAGTAAATATGTCTCTCTGTGGAACTAGCTATATCTATTCAATTTGGCAGGTGAAGATATGTAAAAGAAAATATTCAATATTCTTAATTTCCTCATGAACAAGATTTTTTAAAAGTATTTTCTTTAAATGAGCTGAAAGAAAATGAAACTGACCAATTTGTCCATGCCTATATGAAAGCCTAAAAAGCTGATGCTTTTATGCAAGGTGATCTCTCGGGCAAGCTTCACAAAACTAATCAGACCCCATCAATAACCTATTAGGAAACTGATTTCCTAATCTCTGTGTCTCTTCAATAAGTTAAATTAGCAAATTTTTAATGGTTCACTTCTCTGAATTACACAAAAAAAAAAAGGGAGTGAGAGTGACACTTCTTTACTCTGTGAATTGCTTGGTGTTGTATTCCCAATGTCTTGGGACACTGTCCTTCCTCCACACATACACAAAGACAAACATGTGATAGAAATCTTTCTCTTTTTTGCTTTAGATGTTTTCCTTGGCCTCTGTTGTATTGATTGCTGCCGTTGAAGGATAAGGAGTCTTCTGATTGTATTCTACTTGAGAAATTGTTAATGCAGACCAAACCTAAAGATGCTAAGCAGGTCACTGGACAGTCTTTCATAAATATTCAGCAAGAACAAACATTGTGAAAGACACTAATGCTGATAGAATTCACAGATATGCTAAGTAAGAACAAAGTATTTCCTGCATAGAACTCCTGTTGAGCCTATATGCCCTTCTGCTTTAATGAAGTTATACTATTTCCTAATGGAAAATGATGTCAGCAACTTCCATTCTATATGATGTTTTTGAGTTCATATATATATATATATATATATATATATATATATATATATATATATCACAGTACATAAATTATAAGAATGATTAAGGACTGAACTAAGCTGTTTGAATTAGTTGCAGTATGGTTCTTTTAAGAACATAAGTGAATTTCCACCAAAATATATAAAACAAATATTCCATTTTAAGAATAAGAATTGTTTTCATTGCAAAGAACTTTTTTGGGCTAAAGCACTATATGCAGGGACTTTCCAGTTAAAGTCTGGTCAGGTATGTTCAGCTCTGCTTGTCAAACTGTCATATAGCTCAAATGCTCATTAAGGATTGGGGCAGGCATAGAATTGTAATTCATCACTAATTTTCTTCTTGAATGAAGAAAAGAGAGATTTTAGCATTTTTCCCACTATGAGAAAGTCTTCAAAAACTGTGTAATTTTTGAACACTATTCACAATTCGGGACTTATTCTACGCAAAATTCACATATGGTTGTTCTGCAAAGAAAACAGCATTTTCTGCTTAGAATGTTACACAGAAATAATATTTTCTGTGAATAAAATGATGCTTCTTGTACACACAAAATGTTGTTTTACTGATCAACCATGGAATAACAAGACCAGACACAGGAAATTGGGTTTTAATAAGAGTCATTTTATTTAACCTAGAGCTTATTCACCGGTGTTGAATCTGGAAAACAGCAAGATGGGGGAGCAATTTAGTGTGGGATTAACTGTTATCATCCCTTGAATTCTTTCTCAGCTTTCCCCTAGGAAGGCAAACCACCGGAGACTTGAGGACAACCCAATAGATGGGCTGCTCCCTGTCTGGCAACCTACTGGAGGTCAGACCTGAGGAAACCCCCTCCCCTAAAATGGCAGTCCTATGCCAGGCACACTACCCAATAGACCATACTATGGCCACATATCATAACCTGTAATCTCTTTAGGCATAACCTAGAATCTGGAAAAAAACAGGACATTAGTAAATGGAACAATATAATTCCAAACTTGAGGGGTTGGACATATCTCTTATATGCAAAGGATCTTCAATGTCCAATGCCTAAATTGATCCCGCACCCAGACCCATGGCAAAAACCACAGAAGGAACTCTAATCCAAAATGAATGGTACCAAATTTAACCCCTGAAGGCCAAAACACTGTAAGGCCTGAAAGTAACAAACCGAATCTGGTATTTGGTCAAGGGAAAAACACCAACATGACAAAATGGAGGACCTGGCTGTGGCCCCCTGTCCCATACATAGCACTGTAGAGCACAAACAAAGCACAAGTCTAAGTGTGTTAAATTTGCCCCTATCTTCCTCCGATCTGACTTAAATGTATGGATTAACTTCATAGCCTGTTCACCAGAAAGAGTTAAATCCCTTAGCTCCAATGCTCTACCTGATACATCAGCTCTAGATAACACAGCCAGCTCACTAACCCATAAAGCACCAAAAAAAAAGTAGTGAAATATGCTGCATGGAACAAAATAACTTCATAGTTTGAAGTACAAATGGCTGACCAAGTATCTAACCCCTTGAGAATATTGGGAGATAATGGTTCACATCCCTCAAGTATCTTGTGAATTCTGAAGTTGCTTGTCTGGTATACCTTGCCCTGAAAGCAAAGATCTACACTGACATACCAAATCTATGCATGCCAACCAAAACAATTCTTAAATATTTTCAAATTCAGTAATCTAATGTGATTTAGTACAATCCAATTGGCAATCCAATATAGTACACTTGCTTGATAATATAATTTTAAATCCGGGACACCTCCTCCTCCTCTTCCTTTTTGTCTTGTCATAGTTTTCCAATATATCCTTGGTTTCTTATTCCAAATAAATTTTTTTAGATCTGTTTGCCATTCTTGAATCAGTTTGTCACTACTTAATATAAGAATGCTTTGAAATAGAAAGTTTATTTTTGGCAAGATTATAATTTTTATTGCTTCTTTCCTTCCTGGTACAGTTAGTTGTAATTTGCCATTTCTCCACATCCTTTTTAATATCTTTCCATAACACTTTATAGTTATTGTAAAAAAAAAAATCCATGTTCTTCTTCGTTATCCAAATTCCAAGGTGTTTAACTTTGTCTTTTATTTTACAGTTTGAACCAATTTCTATCCTTTGGTCTTCTTCTTTAGTTAACTTTTTTAGTTAAAATTTGTGTCTTTTCCCTATTGATCTTAAAACCAGAGATCTTGCCAAATTCCTCTATTACATTGAAAAGTTTTCCCAATTGATAGTTAGGCTTATCCAAAATAATTACCAAATTGTTTGAAAATGCCTGAAGCTTATATTCTATTCCTTTAATTTTTAGTCCCTCTTCATCTCTTATTCTGCTCGCCAATATTTCTAGGACTAAAATGAACAGTAAAGGAGATAGCAGGCATCCTTGTCTGGTTCCTTTATTGATGTCAAATGTACTAGTTATATTTCCATTTACAATTAATTGAGCCATTTGTTTTTCATATATTCTTATCCAGGACACACAATTTGTTCCCATTTCTATCCTTATTATTTCTATCATGCAACTCCAGCTCACATTGTCAAAGGCCTTTTCAGCGTCAACAAAAATTAGTCCCAACTTTTTATCATTATGTCTTTCATAATATTCCAATACGTCCAGAATTAATCTTACATTTTTCTTCATCTGTCTAGACAGGAGGAATCCTGATTGGTCTTCATTTATATATTCAATAATTACTCTCTTTAGTCTTTCTGCCAAGATGATTGCCATTATCTTATAATCCGTGTTCAATAAATATATTGATCTATAATTTGTGACATCTTTTACATCTCTCCATTCTTTTGGTAGCAGTGTAATATTCACATTTTTCCATGTTTCTGGATTTCCATTGTTTTTAATGTCATTTAATGTCCTTTGTAGTGGTATTTTTATCTCCTCACAAAACTTCTTATACTACCAGGCTGTGAATCCATCTGGTCCTGGAGCTTTGTTTATTTTTAATCTCTTTACAGCCTCTTCTATTTCATCAATAGTAAAAGCAGCATTCAATATTATCTGATGTTGCTCTTTCATATGCTGAATCTTTTGTTCATCCAAATAATCTCTTATTGCTTGCAGATCTATATCTTTCTTACTATATAAATTTGTGTAAAACTTCAAAAAAGCCTGTTCAATCACTTCCTGTTTAACAGATTACCTTCTTCTTTTATACTTGTTATTAATCTTTTTTCTTTTTCTTTGTGTAACCTATTCCCTGATTTATTTGCATTTTCAAAATATTATTTTATATACTTCATTTTCCTCTCAATTTCTATTGTTAACATCTTATTTAATTACTGCTTAAGCCACTTCAAATGTTTATCTTTTCTATCATTTGTGGAGTCTTGACCTAAATCCACCTCTGCTTTCATAATTTCTTTTTCCAACTTCTCCAAATCCCTTTTATTTTAGTGTTTTAATTCCGTTCCTCTTTGTATCAAGACTCCTCTCATATAAGCCTTACTTGCATCCCAAACTGATTTCATATTAATTTTTTTGTTATATTATCTACAAAAAATATCTGTTTACTTTTGGCTTGTGCAAGAAATTTCTTATCATTTACTAGAGATTCATTTGTCCTGAAAAGCCAGTGGTTGGGCTCATAGCCAAGGCAAGGGAGAATCCCTCAAACCAGGTTCTCATTACCAATCCATAGTGGCAGCCAGCAGAGAGTCAAACATGGCTTGTAGGCCAAGGGTTTCAGAGTAGCTGGGAGACAAGGCAGTCCAAGGACGAGGGATGCAGAAATCCAAGAGTCATCAGCAGTCTGAAGATCAAGGATACTGGGAGTCCCAGATAGTCAAGAGTTAGGGTTCAAGGCAAGGAACAAGGAGAGCCAGAGAGAGAAGCTTTTGCCAGGAAGCTCAGATGGCATTGAGAGGGCAACAACAAACCTGCAGGCTGACCTGGATGGTCCTTGGCACAGTGACACACCAGGCAAGTGTCAACATACTTGGCCACCTAGGCCCTAACACAAAGCTACTAAACTCCTGGGTGAGGAGATGCAGAGTTTTACAGAAACCAAAATGTCCTGCTGGCTTATTGTCATTACGCAATCTCAGTACCTCCTCCCGACAAATACCAGTGGGCATGTAGAGGCAACCTCGGTGGTAAAGGAGGCCTTCCCAGAGTGTGATGGGCAAAGCATCTCCCTCTGCAGGATGCTGAGCCACCAGCTGGATCTAGCTCTGGAGGTCACAGACCCAGTCCAACAAGGTAGTCTCTCTCAGGGCAGCAGCAAAGTTCTCTGGGTGGAAAATGGTGGACTGAAGCTCCCCCTCTAGATCTAGGACATACTCTGGCTTCCAGGAGAGAACGTCTGCTTGATCATTCTGGGCCCGAGGCACACACTGCAGCAGAAAGTTGAAGCAGGCAAATGGACCACCGTTTCTGCCATTGGGACAACTTCCGCACCATCTACAGGTATTTCAAGTTGCAATGGTCTGTGTGCACCTGCACTGGGTGAGCTATCCCTTCAAGTAGATGTCACCAAGTCTCAAATGCTGCTTTGATTGCCAAGAGCTCTTTCTCCCGAATGCTGTAGTTCCACTAGGCAGGTGTGAGGTGTCAGGAGTAGAAAGTGCAAGGCAAGTGGTGCATCTGAGGCCCCGTCAGCTGAAGCAAAACTGCTCCAAGAGTGACATCTGAGGTGTCTGCCTCAATGACAAAGGGTGTCCGTGGATCTGGGTGCTGCAGTATGGGAGCTGACATGAAGTGCACCTTCAAAGCCTCAAAGTGTGCAGCCACTGCAAGTGAGCCTTCTGTCACAACAGTTGGGAGATAGGGGCTGCTAGGGTTGCATAGTCCTCAGTGAACTTCTGCTAAAAGGTCACAAAACCTAGAAACTGCTGAATGTCCTTTCTGCTGCAAGGAAGCTGCCAGGATAGTACCGCCTCTACCTTGGAATTGTCCATGGCAGGGGTAGGCAACCTTTCCCCTTTAAGGGCCGAGGGACTTCCAGCTCCCAGAATCCCAGGAGCTATTGGCCAACATGGGACTATTGACCAACATGACTGAGGCTTCTGGGAGCTGAAGTCCCTTGGCCCTTAAAGGGGAAAGGTTGCCTACCCCTGGTCCATGGCAATTGTCCATGCCCTGAGCAGCAAATACATTCTGAAATAGATAGAATGTATCGAATAAATTCAAGAATCGCAAAGACTAAAAACTTACCAAGGAATATTGTGGTGTATTGGACAAAAAAACAAACTAAAGATGAATTTCTCCAGAAAAAGTATAAGACAAGATTTGTGATTCGAGGTAATAAGATTCAGGTTTTTAAAGATGTCCCAAATCAAATTTTAAGGAAAAGAAAAGATTATAACTTCTTGACAGAACAATTAAAGCATTACAGGATCCCATTCAGATGGGAAGAGACTGAAGGCTTATCAGTATCATGGAATCAAAGGAGATTCAGATTAAACTCAATGGAAAAAGCAGCAAATTTCTGGAGAGAATACAGGAAGGACATTGAAAAACAAGCAGATACTAACAAAAAGAGGACAAAAAGGGACAGCAAAGAAGATTTAAGTGACAAGGAGGAGGAAAGAAAAGGGAAAACCAGGAATAATGGAAGAACTAAAATGAAGCAGACAACTACAAAGGCTAATTTGACAGAAGAAGAAGAAGAAATTTTGAAAAGGGAAGAATCAAGCAAAGAGGATTTAAGAAGAACAGAAGGAAACATAAGTTCAGAAGAAGGAGCATGTTTAGGATAGTTGGATTACATACATATTCTAGCACATTTGTGATCCGATATTAAGATATAGGGAAATTGAGGGTCACTAATCAAAAGTAAAATAAGAAAGAAACTTTAAAATGAAAATTATAAAGTACAATGTAAAAGGTTTGAATTCAAAAGATAAACATAATTTTTTCCATTTTCTAGAAAAACAAAATTGTAAAATATCATGTTTACAGGAAACCCATATAAAAAAGACAGAAAAGAGACTAATTAAGAAAAGCAAACTAGGTAACGCATTTTTTTCTACAAACAAAAAGAAAAAAGTAGTAGTTTTATATATAAATAAACAGATTAATGCTACTGAAGTTTTAAATGATCAATCAGGTCATTACATTGGAGTAAACATAATTGGTGAAGGAGACAAAAATTTGCTATTAGGAATATATGGACCTCAAGAAAGTAAGGGAACATTTTATTCTAAGTTAGGTAATGAAATAGATGACATTGAATTTGACAAATTAATTATATTAGGAGATTTTAATGGAGCAATAGACACCAAACTGGACAGTAAATCTGGAAAGAACAACACAAATTCACAAGGAAAACTCCCACTGACTTTTTTTGAACTAGTTAAAAGTTTGGCTATACAAGATGCATGGAGATACCTGTATAAAAACCAGGGTGGTTTTACTTTCTTTTCAAATAGACACTGATCACTGTCCAGAATCAATATGTTTTGGACCTCCACAGTATTATGTAAAGTAATACAATCAATTCAGATCTTATCAAGGAGCCTATCAGACCATAATCCAATAATAATGACACTTAAAGATCAACCAAAACAGTATAGTTGGAAACTTAAGGATGAACTATTATTGAATCAAAAAGTAGTGGACATAATTAGAAAAAATATTAAAAAATTCTTTGAAGAAAATCAAACACTGGAAATAAAAAATTAATACAATTTGGGAAGCTGAGAAGGCTGTATTTAGAGGATTATTTATTACCCAGGAGGCTTTCTTGAGGAAAAATAAGAAAGAAAAACATTGTAAAATACAAAATTTATTATCACAAAAAGAGAAAGAATTTGCAAAAAATCCAGGAAACTCAAATATACTCGAGGAATTAAAAGTATTAAAAATACAAGAGGATAGGAGAAATACCGTGGAGGTGGGGGGGGGGAAATTAAAGGCCCTTAAACAAAGAAATTTTGAATCAGCTAATAAAACAGGCAAATCGTTAGCTGAAAGGCTAAGAAAGAACAAAGTTGAAAGGACTATATTAGAAATAAAGGATGAAGGGAGGAGGATAACACAACAAGCAGACATTAAAAGAGCTTTCTTCAGATTTTTTTCTAATCTTTATCAAAACAATGAGACTGATATTATGGAAAATCGAGATTAAACAAACAGGAATTTAAAAGCCCCAATCAAACCCAATTAGAAGATCTGAACAGACCAATATCAAATAAGGAAGTGTTAGACACAATTAATAGAAGTAAGGAAGGCAAATCACCTGGTCCCAATGGATTTACCAACTTTTTTTTACAGAACATTTGCAAATGAGCTTTGTGCCCCTATGCAACAGGTGATGAATGCAGTTTTGACAGAAAGAATTCCACCCACATGGAAAGAAGCTGAAATTATACTCATCCCAAAAGAAGGGAAAGAGAGAACAGATATAAAAAACTACAGACCAATCTCATTTCTAAATTATGACTGTAAAATATTTGCAGATATTTTGGCACATAGATTTAAAAATTACTTTAAAAACTGGATAGATCATGACCAAAGAGGCTTTCTCCCACAAAGACAAATGCAGGAAAACTTAAGAATAATAATCGATGTAATAGAATATTTTGATAGGCATAATGAAAAAGGACTAGGTATGTTGTTTATAGATCTGGAGAAAGCCTTTGATACTGTAAATTGGTTAACTCTTTTTGAAATTTTAGATAAAATGGAATTAGGCCATAAGTTTACTAATTGGATAAAAGAAATTTATAAAGAAGAAAAAGCCAAAATTATTATTAATGGTGAAAGACTGATTATGTTAATATTAAGAGAGGTACTCAGCAAGGATGCCCCTTATCTCCCCTTTTGTTTCTGATCATAATTGAAAGATTAATTAAAGAAGTTAAAAATCATGATTTAATTAAAGGTTTAAAGATAATTGAATTATTGGAATAAAAAACAACTTACACTATCAGGACGGATCACAACAATTAAAATGAAGATCTTACCTAAAATGATTTTTCTTTTCCAAATGTTGCCAATAATAATAAAAGAGGATAAAGATTTATGTAATTTTATTTGGCAAAATAAGAGACCAAGGATAAGACTAAAAACCTTACAAGATCTGCATGAAAGAGGTGGGATGGGGTTACCTAATTTAAAATTGTATTTCGAGGCTTGTTGTATGGTGTGGATTAAAGAATGGATAACTCTAAAAAATGAAGATCTCTTAGAGTTAGAGAGTGATGGTTTATGTTTTCCTGGCATACTTTTCTGGGTTATGGGAAAATAAAAGCTAACAAAGCCTTTAACAACCATTGCATAAGAAGGGCCTTATTTAAAATACGGAACAAGCATAAAGAGAGAATTATGCCCAAATTTCTGAAGTGGTTTTCGCCTCACGAAGCTATTCAAAGAAAAGAAATGAAGAAAGAAATTAATTGGATCACTTATGATAATCTATTGAGGAAAACCTCAACAGACACTTATGAATTAAAATCCCTAAATGAATTAAACAAAGAAGGGTTTCAATTAGATTGGTTTCGATATAGACAGATTGTTAAATGCTATAAATCTGATCATAAAATACAGGGAATTGATTTAAAAACTAATTAATTTAGTAAGATTTGGTTGGGGAAAGAGCAAAAGGAGATGAGGATATTTTATAAATTTCTCTTGAGGTGGGATCTTGAAGAGGATATAATAAAAGAGAACATGATTCGTTGGGAGAAAGACCTTGGACATCCAATGCAATTAGAAATGTGGGAATTGGCTAGGGGTAAAAGATTAAATTACACAGCTTCCCAAAATATTAAAGAAAATGTTAACATTTTACAGATGGTATCTAACACCAATACAAATATCCAAAATCTATAAGAATGCAAATAACATCTGTTGGAAATGCGGGAGCAAACCAGGTTCGTTATACCACTGTTTATGGTCATGTAAATTGGTGAAAGGTTACTGGAAAAAGGTGAATGAAATAATTTAAAGTTACTGGAAAATGGTGAATAAAATAATTATTTCTATGTTAAAGGTGAAAATTCAGATGCAACCTGAGACATATTTATTGAATATGTGGAAAAAAGAAAGGGATAAAGATTACGGGAAAATTCTTTTATATCTAATTACCACAGCTAGAATAGTTTTGGTTCAAAAATGGAAATCAAAATATGTTCCAAGTGTTAGAGAATGGATATTGAAATCATATGATATAATCGAAATGGATAGGCCTACCAATTATTTAAAAAATAATTTGATTGAAAACACCAATGAAGAATGGACACCAATATTAAATTAAATAAAAAACAAATGGGGAAATTTGGGAGTAATAGCTTTCTAAACTAAAGGAACATAGACTCAAATAACACAATTCAAGGTATGGTTCAGACCGTACTTATAAATTAAAGAATGAAAATAAGGTCATATATTACTTTAAAAAACAACAACAACAAACATCTAGATAAAAACATTAATCACTTAAATGATAATTTTACGGAATACGAAATAGGGTTACATGGTACAAAGATACAATAATTAGAGAAAAAGCAATATACATGAACAAAATATTATAGAAGTTAGGGAAACACAAATGGTTCAAAATTAGATGAGAACATTATATAAGGAGGAAATTTAGGATAAAGAAGGACAATCAACATCTTCTCCAATAATCCAAGCAAGATAAGCAGGAGGTCAGAGAGGGAGTGAAAGGTTGAAAGAATGAATGAAAGGGAAAGAATAAGTTAAGATGAGAAAAAATTGAAGGCTAAGTAAATTGAAGAAGGTAAGAGTAAGTAGTATAGTTGTACGATATAATGAGTGAGGAGGGAGGATGATGATAAAGGAAATTAAGAAGGAATAAAGGAAAGAGAAATAATAGGATAAATTCTAAAGGAAAGTGTGGAAGGTGAATGGAAGGGTATTGAGAGTGAGGGGGAGAACAAATAGAGAGGGAAACAAGTGAGAATAAGGAAGAGGAATGGACAAACGAAGAATCTAGTGGGGGTTTTTCTCTTCCTTTTTCCTTCTTCTTTTTGAGGAATTTATTTCTTCTTTAGGAGATTAAAAGAAATAAGATTGTATACATTATAGATGTATAATAGATTGTATGTATTATAGATGTTATAAAGTGAAGTAAATTAAGTAAGCAAGTGTGTATGTATATGTTTGAAAGGTTTTAGATGTATTGTTCTGTAATTGTATAATTTTAATTAATAAAATATTTTTTTAAAAAAAGGAATTGTCCATGGCCACGCCCTGGGATGAGATCCAGTAGACCAAGAAATCCACCTCTCAGAAGTCAAAAGCGCACTTCTCGAGCTTGGCATACAGCCGGTGCTCCTGAACCCTCTGGAACACTGCATGGACATGGGCGTCATGGGCCGCCTGGCTAGGGGAATAAATTAATGATGACAAAGTGATCCAGATAGTCCCGGAACACATCATTCACAAAGTATTGGAAGACGGCTGGAGCATTGCACAGACCAAAAGTCATAATGTCCATAGTGTGTCTGAAATGCTGTCTTCCATTCATCTCCTTTCTGGATCCACACCAAGTTGTAGGACCCCCAGAAGTCCAACTTATTGAAGCCCTTGGCATGACAGAGCTGCTCCAATAGTTCTGGTATCAAAGGTAATGGATACCAGTTCTGGATGGTAATTTGGTTGAGTCCTCAGTAATCATTGCAGAAGCACAGCTCCCACTCTTCTTGCACACAAACAAGATGAGTGCACCTGCAGGGGACTTGGAGGGCCAGATGAACCACTTCTGGAGATTCTTCTCCAGAAAGCCTCTCAGAACTATCAGCTCAGGCTCTGAGAGAGAGTTAAGGTGGCCCACTAGAATAGGGGCCCCTGGTACCAGGTTGATGGCACAATCATAGGGTGTGTAAGGGGGAAGCCGTTCCACCTCTTTTTTGTCAAATATGTCAGCAAAGTCCTGATATTTTGCTGGTAGGGTGACAAGTCAGTCCTGAGTCTCAGATGCTACTGCCTTGGGGATCTGCTCCATCCAACAGTCCTCCTGGCAATATTAGGAGGTGAACAGGACTTTCCAATGAGACCAAGAGATGTGTGGGTCATGCCTTGAAAGTCAGGGCATTCCTAAAACCAGCAGGAAATGAGGGACGACAATCACCAAAAACTGACCCTGGATCTCGAGGTGGAGCATCGGTGTCTGATGGGTCATGGGACCAGAGTAAAGAAGTCATCCATTGATAGTCTCCACTGGTCTGGGCTCATCTAGGGCCTCCAAAGGGATTTAGTGGCATTTTGCAAACCCCAAGTCCAGGGAATTATTCGAAGCCCCTAACATAGTTCCTATGGGGAGGAGCGCCGTGGTGGGGAGCCTGAGATTGGTGGCCCCCAACAATGGGTCCTTTCAGGGAGCTGAGCTGGAGGAAACAGGTTCCAGAGAGTCTCCCAAGTGATGAACCCGCTCTATGCCTGGATGTCCCCATTTCCCTTCAGCGTCCCTTGGCGGGACATTCCTGGTCAAAATGCCTTTGAAAGCCACAATACAGGCAGAAGCCCTCCCTTCTCCTGCATTCCTTCTTGGCCCCAGTGAGCCGCGCGCGTCTCCCTCCCAGCTGCATAGATTCTTCCGTAAGCTGGGAAAGAGTTGACGCAGGTAGCGCTGACTGAATCATTCAGACCACACTAGGGTGAGGCAGAATGGCATCTCGATGAGCCTGTTTTCGGGCACCAAGGCAACAGTCCAATCACATGGCCTACACAATCAGCAAGTCCAGGGACGCGGGAGGCTCCAAGAGCATCCAGAATTGGGTCCAACAGGCCAAAATGAAATTGGGCTTGCAAGGCACTGTCATTCCAGTCCAAATCCTGCACAATAAGGCAAAAGGATTGGAGTACTCTGCTACAGTCCCTTTGCCTTGAAGGAGAGCTCGGATTTGGCTCTCGGCTGTCTCCGCCTTTACAGGATCCCCCTAGGTGGCTCTCATTTCATCAATAAAACCCTGCAGGTTATTGAGGAGGGAGCTATCCTGATTCAAATAGGGTGTTGCCCATTTATTGTCAGGGCCCAAATGCAAACTGATTATAAATGCCACTTTATGGGAGTCATCAGGAAAATTGTCCCTGCGGAGCTTGAAATGCAGTTTGCAGCTTGCCAGAAAGCTGTCCAACATAGTCCTGTCTCCCTGGAACTTATCAGGAAGGGAGGCAAAGCATTTCTGGTGTCATTCAGGAACTGAAGGGTTCACCTGGCCCTGGAGTGTAGCCGCAGTCTGTTAATTGCTGCACCTGGCCTGAAAGCTGCAAATTCATCTGCAGCAACTCCTCTAAAGCATGCTCCCCAACCATTATGTCACTTTCAGCCAGCTTGGAGCCAGAGGTTATTCTGTCCTGGAAAGCCAGAAGTTGGGCTGATAGCCAAGGCAAGGGAGAGTCCCCCAAACCAAGTTCTCATTACCAATCCGAAGTAGCAGCAAGCAAACAGTCAAACACAGTCTGTAGGTTGAGGATTTCAGAGTAGCTGGGAGACAAGGTATTCTGAGGTCCAGGGATGCGAAAGTCTGAGAGTAGTCAGCAGCCTGAAGGTCAAGGATATCAGGAGTCCAGGACGTTCAAGACAAGGACAAGGAGAGACAGAGGCTTTTGCCAGGAAGCTGAGATAACCTCTGGCACTGAAGCAGTGTTTGCTTAAATCCCCAAGCTGCCAGAGCTCAGCTGGGGCTGATCACCTT
>JAIPUX010001232.1:32323233-32335603 GCA_020142125.1 Phrynosoma platyrhinos
TGAATGGAAAAGGAAGACTTGGGAAGCGATGGAATCAGATATTCTGACATGTTTACTAAATGATAAAGAGGAAGAGGAAGTAGTTAGAGGATGGACAGCTTTTAAAGAATATTGTGACAAAGAAGGATACGAATAAAAACAAATTATGAAGATTGATATGGGAAACTTAAATATGATTTGATTAAATAAAGATATTAATCTGTTAAGATATTAGGAATGTTTAAGCGAAAAATATAAGGGGAAAAAAGAGTTCTATTTAGTAGAGGGGTAAAGGGAATTTGTTATGGCTTTAGGCAATTATACATTTATTTGGAAGAAGACAATGATACTTTATAATATCTGGATTTATATTAAAAGTGTATGTAGTATATAAATGTGTGAAAGGTTAGATTTAAATGTAGACTGAGGTGTATACATGAGGATAGGTAGTGATATGCATTTGTACTTGTATTTGTAGAATGTAATGTGTTTTTGTTTCATTGTTTTGTTTTGTTTTATTTTGTTTTGTGTTTTATGTTGTATAAGTAATAATAATTAATAATTTTTTTGGGGGAAAAAAGAAACTGGAATATTGCAATAATATTTGTCAATCAGATTACCATCACATGAGAAATCACTACAGTTTCTAACCAGTAGTATCCCCAGCTGGTGAACCAACCATAGCTGGTAAAGGTCTCTCCTTGTGGGCCTTTGGGGGCAAAATTGGCCCACCTGAAATGATGTAAATAACTTTGCTGTGCACTTGATATTCTGATAAAGTACTTCAATGAGTTGTAAACACAGTTGCTCAATTATGGGGGCCCAGAGTTTGTTCCCTCTTGTTTCTTCACTCTGCCTGTGAACATAATCAAAAGGTCAATGAGACAAAGTGTATTTCTTGGTTTCACTGTGTACAAAAATAATAAATAAAAGGTAAGGTTGAAGCATAGTCCCATGTGCCAAAGAAAATGTTAAAGAGAATTGCCTCAGTGACCGTTGTACTGTATTAGTGCCATCTTACACAAGCAATCCTAGACTTTCCTGGGACTAATATGAATCTGTTTATAATATGATTAGGCAGGCAAAGCACTCTTAAAGTGTTCCATCATTCGTTCTGCGACTGCTATACTGCTGTAATGGGAGCTCTTAGATTTCTAGTGGGTTGAAATAGCAAGACTTGCATATGTTTCTTATAACTTAAAATGAAGACAGACTTTGTCCACTGGCCTCAAATATGGTATTAGTACAACAAATGCTAACATATTTTATTTTATTATTAGCTGTAATTTTCTAACTCAAGCAGGGGCCTTCTACTGGAATCTCTGAATCCCCTAATGCATTATTCAATATGCACTTCCCCTCCCCCGCAACCCTTTCTTTTCCCTCAACACTTATGAGATCAAAAAGAAAAATTTAATGCACATTTGTGACCATTTAGAATATACTTTCAAGGGGAGGCATTACTGTGGGACTATCAAATACAGTTCTATAGAAAAAAAAATGGCTAGGATTTCTGGAGACTTCTAGATTTGCATTTCCTTTGTAGTTTCATTAACATAATTGGAAAACAGATTTAATTAGTGTCTTAGCACTATTCATGTTGTTTTCTTTTTATTCTTTGCTTCCTAAAGAGACTTGGGAGGATAGCAAGCAGTAAGTCATTGACACAGCAATTTTGAGTTGTCATATTTTTTTTTTCAAGTAAAGACAGGGCTCAGTTTACTGACCAAAATCCTCCCCCTTCTCATGCACCTTCAGCAGTGTGGGAGTCACTTTTCAGATGTACAAACCTCTATGGTTACATTATTATGCTTATAGTAAGAATACTTGCTACGAGGACTGTATTTTAACTCCGCACACCATGGCCTACTTCACAGTCCATGTTTTGCAACTTTACAAATCTATAACTATGGGGGGATACAGATGGGCAGCCATGGGCTGCCTTGAGAAGCAGTGGATTGGGGCCGAGGCTGCCCCATGCCTCAGCCTCAATCCACTCTTCTGCCAGCCCAGGAAGGAGCTCTAAAATAGTGCTCCTTCCTCAAGGCACAGAAAGGGTGCCAGAAGAGGCGGTGCGCATCTCTTCCGTGTCTCTTCCATCACAGCATGTCTGGACACTGTGACGGAAGGATGTCATGGGAGTGCTCACCATGTGCAATGGCAGGCACGCCGATGACATCCTTGGGAAAGAGTTGGGGCATCTGGCGTCCGGCTGCCCCTCCCCTTCCCTGCCTCCAAGACAGCACAAAGTGCTGTCTGTAGAGGCCCTATGTTGCAGAAATACAACAAACCCCCCAATCATGGATTGTTAAGATGTGCATCTAGGCTCAGACAAGCATTCTCCATTATTCATTGGGCATTATGATGCACATTGAGCACTTCTGATACTCATTGGGCACTTCTGATACACAGCAGTGTGTTCCTGTTGTGCTCTGACACTTCCTAGCCAGTGTTTGGATGTACATCAGGGAGTGTCCTAATATCCATCAGTGCCCATTATGCACTGGGCCATGGCACATAAGTCATACCACTGTTGTACAATGGTTACTTGTATAGCAGCCCCAGATGAATATGGATGTTGCGAAACTACTACATTACATTTTGCACACTAAATAATAATAATAATAATAATAATAATAATAATAATAATAATAATAATAATAATAACATTTATTTATACCCCACCCCTCTGAGCACAATCGGGGAGGCTGACAACAGTTAAAAATACATAAATTAGAAATTCAAAGATCAATACCCACCCACCCCCTTAAAAAAGTATTAAACCAGACACTAATTAAAACAAACTTGGGTTAAAACTGAAAGAAAGAAATTGGCAGCATGAGCTTTTGTAGACTTCAGTCTACTTCCTCAGATGCATTTGGTGGAGTGGAAGCCAGGCACAGACATATATATGTGAGGATGTCAATTCAAATTAAAAGTCCTTTGTGTATGGAAATGAAGTGGCAGGTCCAGTCTTAACGATGGTCATGAGTGCACATAGGAAACTAGTCTTTGTGCATGGAGATGAACTGGCAGATCCAGTTTTGTAATGGGACTAGCCTGTGGTGAGAGGAATAGATGAATGTAGGGCACCCCTATGAGGATGGAGTCAGATAGTGTTGAAGTGTGTGTAGTGAGTAAGGAAACCATTGTCTTTGTTCAGTCTATTGCTGAGGGACTGTAGTTTGTGGATAAATTCCAGTTCTGCTGTTTCTCTTTCCAACCTACCTTTGTAGTTCTTTTGTTCAAGGACCGCTGTTCTGAGGTATGAGATGGAATGCCAGGGAGATTGAAATGTTCTGCCACTGGTTTTTGTGTATTCCCATTCCTAATGTCTGATTTATGTCCATTTATCCTCTGGCACAGGGACTGGCCTGTTTGTCCAATGTAGAGTGCTGAAGGGCATTGCTGACACAGTATAGCATAGATCACACTGAATAATGAGCATGTGAAGACCCCCTAATATTGTGGGTGATGCCATTAGGTCTTGTGATGACATTTCCTGGATAAATGTATGGGCAGAGTTGGCATCTTGTACCTGTGTAACCATCTGTGTTGTGTGTCAGCCTGTAGGTAAGTACCTGTCTGTAGGCAAGTAATGTCTGCCATCAAGAGCCCTTGAAACAGTGGCATTGTTGATCAGAATGGGTTGTAATTCTTTGATGATGCACCTGAGTGGTCCTAGTTGGGATCTGTATGTGACCACTAGTGGGGTTCTGTCATTTTCCCTTTTCAATTTGTTCTGTAATAAATCAGTCCTGGGTACATGTCTTGCCTTGTTTATTTGTTGTTGTTTTTATCACTTCATGTGGTGGTTACTGTAGTTTGAGGAATGCTTGTTGTAATTCCTTGGGTATGGCATCCCTGTCTTATGGGTCTAAGCAGATGTGATTGTATCAGAGGGCTTGGATGTAGACTATGGTTCTAGTGGTGTGTTCAGGGTAAAAACTGGAAGCATGTAAGCACCTGCTTGTATGTGAAAAAATCCTAGATGTCACAGGTAGAGCTTGGATGTAACTTATTATTACAAATAAGTTACTTATAAGCAATTTCTGTTTCCAAATCCCAATTTGTAACTATATTAAATTATGATTACTATTTAATGAGGGATAACTTTATTTTTTGGTGAAGTAACTGTATTGTTTTTCATCTTTTCTATCACTGTAGACTGTAGTATGACTAACTGTAGTTGAAGAATATCACATGGTTCAAGTGCTGGCCCATATTGCTGCCCCATGCTTTCTTGTGAGGGTGAGGCAATGGGGAGGTGAATCAGAGGAGAATGTGTTATGTATAACAGGACAGGAGAATTTTAATTTTGAAAAGGAGAAATGTGAAGAATTACTTTTTAAATTGCAAGTCCATTTGTGATTTGTTCATTATTTGGGGGGAAAATATCTCACAAAAATTAGTCAGGTGAAATCCAAATTAAATTTTGTCCATCTCTAACTTATGTCCTGTCAATAAGGGTGGTTGGCAGTGCAGATCACCCAGCACATTAAATGTGAAGTCATATTAATAGTCATTTTCACATAACTTTATTTTTTGGAATTCCCAAACTTTTAACAATGTTTTGGACTTTTCTACAATCATGTTTTGTGTTTGTTGGTGAAACAATCCCCCCAAATCCATCTTGAGGACAGAAGTGAATGCTTTTAATCAATGGTTGTTGTTTTTTATTGTTTTTTAGCAATGAGTATGTTTCTAAGATTGCTCCAAAAAGGCTTACAACTTTTTGTTAATTGCTTTAAAATAGTCCTACGTATCTTTAGACCAGATATGGGCAACTGCAGCAAAGCTGGGGACATCTTTTCAGGTATGTAAGAGATCAAAACCACACTTCTTTGTTGTTGTTCTTGTTGTTTTGTGAAGTTGGATGGAATAGTTAAAATTAGCTGTTGTAAATTAAATAAAATTATCAGAAGTTAGTCAAAATTAATTCTTCATTAACATTATTGTATTCATTAAAATTTCCCCACTCATGAACAAGAAATAAAACCCACCTCTCATGCTTAAACCTTAAATGTATTTAAACAGACTTTAATTAATATAATATTGACTGTGATCTCTGCTGCTGATATTGCACTAAAAGGAATAAAATTTGTTATGATATTATGATGATGCCTTTGATTATCATGTATTCAGTTCTTTTCTCCTACTTACTATAGTGCATTTAGTAATTTGTAATCTTTTAAAAAATAAATATACAAATTCTGGGCAGCACTGTGGAGCCCAGAAAAGAGCTGGGGGCTCTTTGCATGTTGTGGAGTCTTCACCCATTTTGCATGTTGTGGCTGAAGTGGCTACAGTGTTCCAAATACCTTCTCCAATGTAAGTCTCACTGATGTTTCAGCCCTCAACATATGATGCAGCATGGGAATTGGTCCACTGTGGTCTTATCCCACCTGATGCTTGCCACATTGCACAGGGAACTAACAAGTAGTCTTCTGAAACACTAGATCACATCCCATGTTGTATACATGGATTTGCCTAGATGGCTAATTAAATCTTATGGGAGTGATAAAAAAAGACCCATATCACCAGCTCCCCCTTTTTTAACACTTTCACTTTTGATCCTTTTTTTAAAAAACTGTTTCAGAATGAATACAGAAAAGGCTAAAGGGAATGGAGAAAGGGATATTAGTCCTTGAACTTCAGGTCACCATTCTTATCAGGCCAAGTAATTAGCAGCTGAAAACTGTGCTGTCTGTTGACTGTTTAGGAAAGGGGCTGATCAATTTCATCATATTCCTAATGGACAAATTAACATAGCCCATTCACCTCACCCTCACTTGAAAGATTCCTGGAAGTGAGAAAGATTGTGTGGAAATACATGAATATAATCTGCAAAGGTTGGGGAGGAAAAGACAATTTGGAGTATACAAAAGCTCTTGATACTGATAATAATTGGCATTCTTCTTTTATCATTCTTTACTATCATTTCTCTATGTTATACTTCAGTAGCTAACATTGGGAGGGTCCATTCTAGATGAGATTAGTCATGCTTATGTCCTAGTGAAATCAACTATGATGAATAAATTACATCACTGCTAACATAAGTCCCAATTATTTAATTTCATCATCATCACCACCACTACCAGACAGATGGCTATTACCTTATATTGTGAAAGTATTTCACCAGTAACCTCTCAGTAAATTGTTAGAAAACTTTCTAAGTTTTAAGCATTCCATCAGATGGTGTACCATCAATATGAATGCCTTTCCCATCAATCTGCCATGATACTATGTTCCAAACAGAGTTTGGAAAGTTATATGACTTATGAGGAACCAGTCAATTTTTATTTATTTATTTATTTATTTGTGCCATCAGTCCACTGTCCAACATTCCATTTTTGGAAAAGTAACAGAATGTGCATTGCCTTCCACCTCCATGGACTTTTGGATAAAATGGATTATCTTTCTAGGCCTGGTAATGGGGCAGAGACAACTTCTGGACCTCACAGTGGTTATCAATACCATGACCATGTATTCCTTCCGGGGCACTTTGCAGCACTGGCACTTTCAGGCAATGCTTTACTTCATTCCTTCCTGGAGGTATGTGCCCAAAAGATGTCATTTGGGGGATTCTGGTTCAACTCCATGTCAATTGATTGGTGGGGTTACACTGATGATACAGGATCACAGTTTGGGCATACTCCTGGATCCAGTCTACAGGCCTAGGTTTCCACAGTAGCCAGAAATCTTTTTGCCTGTTTAAAGCTATTGTGTCATCTGTGCCCATTCCTGAAAATACCTGATTTGGACATGGTGAATCATGCCATGGTTACATCCCATTGGGATTACTGTGATGCACTTTATGTGGGATTGCTTTTGCAAACTGTTAGGAAACTTCAATCCAGAATTAGATCCAGGATTTCTGAAATACTGGATCTCCCCTTATGAGCATGTCCAGGGTCTTAGATCTGCAGGAGAGGCCTTTTTTCTCCCCCTTTTCATTCCCACTACCTTCACAGGTACTGCTGAGAGGAACATGAGATAGGCCTTCTTGATGGTTCTTGCTAGGTTTCAAAATTTCCTCCTTAGGAAGACTGGAATGGATCCCTTCTTGCTATCCATCCATCAGTAGGCAAAAACTTATATCCGGACAGGTTTTTAGAACTGTAGGTTTCTAAGTAAAGAGTATAAGAGGGCATTGTTTTGTATTGAAACTATAGTACATGCACTGGTGACTTCTCGCTTGGATTTCTGTAATGTGCTTTACATAGGGCTACCTCATGCTTGGTCTGGAAACTTCAATTAGTTCAGAATATGGCAGCCAGGTTAGTCTCTGTTACATCTAGAAGAGACCATATTTCACCTGTTCTGAAAAGACTTCACTGGCTGCCGATTAGCTTCCGGGCTCAGTACAAAGTGTTGGTTACCACCTTTAAAGCCCTAAATGGCTTGGGTCCAAGCTATCTTCGGGACCATCTCCTTCCATATAATCCTACCCGCACACTTCAGTCCTCTGGGAGAAATCTGCTTCATCCTGTTAAAACTAGGCTGTCTACAACCTCCCAGAGGACCTTTTCAGTAACCATTCCCAGGTAATGGAATGGACTGCTGGATGAGATTCATCAGATTACCAGCTTAGACAGCTTTTAAAAAGTTGTGAAGATGGATCTCTTCCGGCAGGACTTTCCTGACTAGTTTCCCGGCCAAGGAGCATGTTTATTTTTTCCCCACCAGCTGCCACATTTATTGCTGGCAGTCTGCTGTGCTGATCTTCCTTTTATTGTTTTAATCTTTATCATGTTTAATACTCTTTTGAGGGGTGGGCTGGTTTGGGATTGTACAGTGAGGTATTTTATTGATGTAAGCCACCCCGATTGCTTCTGCAGAGGGGCGGGATAGAAATAAATTTTATTATTATTATTATTATTATTATTATTATTATTATTATTATTATACTGTTTTAACAGTTTTATCATTTTAAAATGTATATTGTTAGTAGTTCAATACTATTTGCATTTCAATGTGAAGGTAGATTGAATTGTCCAAGATGCTGAACCTATTTTGCAGATAGTTTTCAGGACATTGGAAATTTAATTAATATTCAAATAAAATCCCAGAGAAGATTTACTACTTTGCTGACAAGAGAGCCACCAGCTGACATGACATTTGTTTGTTTGTCTGAAAGTTTATAATATAAAAACATTTATACAGTGCACCCGCACCATATGCAGGCTTGCTATGAGCTGATTTGAGCTTACGTGTACGGCAAGTCCAGGAGAACGAAAAAGTTGTGTGTGCCATGGAGGAGTTCACAGCACCACACGCAGGAACACACCACCATAGAAATCAATGTAATTTGAGCATACACGGTTTTTCCCATATGCTGGGGGGGGGCAGTTCCAGAATAGATCCCCTGCATAGAGGAAGGGTCCACTGAATGCCACCCTATACCAGAAAGTTATATAGTAAATATAGAACAAAATGTTGAATAATAGTTTGCTCTGCTTGTCAAATGCATTTAAATACATTTAAGTGCCTAGTGTTTTTTTGAGGGGGGGTTGTATTGGACTATGACAGCTATCAAGAGAAAAAGACGAGTAAATATTATAAAAATCTAATTCAGGGTTCTGGGATTTGTTATTGCAATGACTTATGGCTGGATGCTAATACTGATATTTACAGCTATACATCCGTTATGAGCATATACATCCAGTTCCTCACGATCTGAGCTTCAAGGAAAATTGAGATGACTTATAGAATTTGCATTTCAATGTAAAGGTAGATTAGGAACAAATGTCCATCATTTCAGCACTCTTCATCAACTGAATGGAAAAGGAGCTTTCAAGGCAAAGGTTAAAAGATGTGCTGGGGGGAGGGAATTAAATGAGCATGGCCATTCTGACACCCATATTTGTTATAGCAGCCATACACATATTCTATAAAATTCATGTGGTTGCCATAAGTCCACAGTCAACTTAAAGGCATACATACACACAGGGACATGCACATGCACAAATGCAGAGTAGTTTTATAACATGAAGTTTACAAATCCAAGAAACATGATAATGATCTTCAAGATATCAGGAAGGTGTGGCCTCAACACCAAATCACCTTTAGTTAGGACTGGATGTCAAATCATGGAAAACATTTTGTAAGACATGCATTTTTACTTTTAAATAATAAAGATCTAAAGAGATAGTGATTTCTGTACCTACTGTAGTTCTTGTTGAAGAGTAAAGCTTTTCAAGTTACTGTATTAATGTATTTATAAACCTGGCACTATGTCCATATTTTCAGAATATGAGATTTTGATTTAAATAGTGCATATTGTCCTCATATTAAACTAACAATTTTTTCCCTTGAAAAATGCCTCTCTCAGGCCTACTTTAACCAAAAGTTTTAAGAGGCTACTTTTGCCACTTTTCAGGGTTAGACCATCAGACAGTAACATTGTTATGACTGCAAAAAAAAGAAAAAACAATGGTGTGGAAGAAATAAAGTGGGTAATATTATTTGAGAGCCAGAGAATTAGTAGTTTCAGTATTGGACTATGACTCTGGAGACCAGATTCCCCACCTGGCCATGAAAATCAACTGGGTAACCTTGGGTAAATCATACACTCAAAAAAAAAAAAAATGATTGGGTAGTCTTAGAGTTACCATAAGTCAGAAACAACTTGAAGGCACACAGCAACATTTATTATCATTATTATTATTATTATTATTATTATTATTATTATTATTATTATTATTATTCACAATGTTAATAAAATGTTTACAACAAATGAACACACAAACAGTACAATTGTTCAAAGAGATAGCAGTGTTAGTCTACAATAGTATTCAAAGGGATTTTGTAGCACCTTTGAGACTGAGCAAATGAAATTCATAGCATAAGCTTTCATGCACTCAGACTACTTCATCAAAATCCTTAGGATGGTCTTTGTGGGATATTATATGATTTGTTGTTGTTAATTGCCTTCGTGTTGGTCTCGACCCATGGTGACCTATGATGCCTGTCAGTGAGCTGACCTGCCAGTGGAGGACTTTGGAGAACACTCATTCCACATAGGATGGCTGCAGGATGCGGCCTGCCCATTGACTCTATAGTACGAATGGGCAGGTGGAAGTCTTGGACATTCGCCTATTATTTCCATCCAGGTTTGGACTCCTGCCCAGCGCAACCATTTGCTGGAAGGCAGTGCAGCTTTCAGGGGGTTGGCAGAAGGCAGAATCTACAAGCTTCTTTCTCTCGGGGCCTTTACAGACTGCCAGAAATAATGCAGCTTGAGGCCACTTTAACTGTCCTGGCTCAGTGGTAAGGAATCATGGGAACTGTAGTTTATTGTGGCACCAGAGCTTTTGACAGAGAAAGCTCAATGTCCCAGAAAAAAAATACAATTCTCATGATTCCCTAGCACTGAGCCAGGACAGTTAAAGTGGCTTCCAGCTGCATTATTTCTGTAAAGGCTCTCAGCCCCAATTCTGCCATTTGCCGTCTGGGAAAGGAGCGCCAAACTGGCATTCCTTTCAGAGGCGGCAAATACAATGAGACAGGAAATACGATGGCTTGGACAATCCTAAATTTGGTATACAGCTTGATATCTTTGCATTTTAAGATCCTGTTTAGTTCTTTCATAGCTGCCCTTCCCAAATGCTATCATAAGTTTTTGTCTTGAGTGGTCTAGTCCTTTTTTAGTGAAACTAAAAGGCAAAAGATTTTCGTTAATTATTGTGCACATCACAGCTCTTACTAGCTTCACTTTTTCTCCCTTCTCATAGCCCTATCACTTTTCTTTGTATTTTTATTTTTTTTTTCACATTGGTCATGGTCACAGAAGTACACCTTTGCTGCCCTCCACTTCATGTTCTGTTTTATAACTAAATTCCACACTATGTGGTGCTCTGGGGTTATGAAAAATGGCTCAACTTGCCATTGGTCCTCATATACCACATAAAACCTTATTCTGGAGGAAATAGTGGGATCTATTTCATAATTCCACACTGGCAGTTTTTAACAGGGTGGGATTTAAAGTTTTAGAAATTGCTCTCATTTCCTTTAGAAGTATCAAACAAATTGCTTTGTTTGATATATTTGGCACAAATAGGAAAGTTACAATGTGTTTGGCACATGGTTGATATTTCCATTAATATTGCTTCTAAAAGCTCTGATCACAATTCAAGGATATTATATATAGTGGATTGAACTTCAATCCACTCCCTTTATTGCTTATGACTATAAACTATGTGTGATGAATCCAGCAATAAGAAAAGACCATTCCATTGGTACACCTCTTGGAAAACAGCCAAAGTATTTCTTGCTCTTCGGGCAATTAATGGTTTTATTGATCTCTTGTTTTCCCCTAGTAAACAGTGGATAAGCCATTTATTTTTTATTCCTTAGTTGTAATTAATGCAAGCAGAGTTTGACTGATATTTGCTAGTATAGCACTTTCTGGATGACAGACCATTTGCCTTTCACAACAATTCTGGGATGGAACAAACTCATTACAAACAGGGCAAATCTGTTCATTACTTTCCCAAACAGAATACAGCCATAGTAACCCATTTGTACATGATCATGGCACATCTTGAGATGGTAGTGCAACTATATCCACACCTTCCAATTCCTTAAATATAGGATACATTTTCCCACCTGACCTGATTTTTATTTTACATATCATGTAATACAAGGATGACTATCTTATTTTTAGGACAAAACCAAAACACACACAAACACTTAAGATACTGCAGAGATTATATCTACTTATGGTGAGAGATGTATTTTCTTCAACTTACCTAATCGGTTCCACCAAATCATGAGTGGGCATGGTACGATATGAGTCATGACACTGAATGCAAAATAGGCAAAGACTTCTAAGGAAGTATCAGTTCTGTTAAATAATTATGTTATATAATAATTTTATATACAATTATGTTTTGGACTACTAAAAACACAAAAATGGGGAGGGAAAACTGAACAGGCTGGGAGTTCATTGCCTAAAGCCTACTATTAATCCCAAGTAGAGTAGACCCATAGAATCATTGAAATTTACCTACATGTTGGACCACCATTTAGCAAGTTGTTTACTGGGGACTAAGCAACAGAACTCAGGACCACATCTGATTATTTAATGGATATTTTAAAATGTTGAACAGTGTAAGTGCAACCCATTTAAAAGATTCACTCTCCTTTTTTTGCTAGGAAAAGAATTATCTGAAGGCACCTGAGAGGTCAAGAGAAACAAAAACAACCCTGGGGGGTTTGCATGTAGCCCAGGGCCATGCTTTTCTAAAACCAATATGTGGATGAAACAGATGGGCATTATAAGCCCACTTCTAGGTCGCTTGGAGTATGCGGTGATCACATGAGGGCTGCCCAGAGGCCACTTGGAAGCTGCCGCAAACCGGAAAAGCCACCCTGAAGAGTAAAAAAA
>JAIPUX010001232.1:32386278-32400428 GCA_020142125.1 Phrynosoma platyrhinos
CTGCTCCTCCTCTTCCTAGGCTCGGAGACGACCCTTTTAGTCATCTGCTGAGGCCCATACTTAAGTAAGCAGCTGGTGTAGAATACTAGCCATAGGTACTAAAAACTGTACAATCTTTTTTGCTTCATTTGAGAAAACCACTATAGTTGTGTATAATGTTCATTGGTCTCAAGACAGTGGTATAATGTTTGAGCCTAAAGAGGTTGGTAGTAGAATAATCCTGTGCCATCTATTGCCCTGTAGATACCAAAATCTGTGGATGCTCAAGTCTTATTATATACAGTGGGCCCTTGTTATGTTATCCACTGAGGATTGGTTCCAGGACCCTCTGTGGATACCAAAATCCATGGATGCTTAAGTCCCATTAAATACAATGGCATAGTGAAATGATGGTCTTATATAACATGGCAAGATCAAGGTTTGCTTTTGGTGATATATATATATATATATATATATATATATATATATATATATATATATATAATATCTTCAAGCCATGGATGGTTGAATCCATAGATAAAGAATCTGTGAATACAGAGGGTCAGCTATACATCCATACACTAATTTAGTCCTACTGAGTAGAATGTGGAATAATTATAGTTCTGTATTGATAGAGCCTATTAAGAAATGTATTGTTCTCCTCTGAATTAATAAACAGAAAATGTGTTATAATCTATTTGTGTGGTGAGCACTGATCTGAGAACAGGAGTTCTCAGCTCCTAGATGCTGAACAACTGTCCGACTGCAAAAACCAGCAAAAGGGAATACATTACAAAGGACAATAGTTGAACAATTCAGTGCCCCTTCTGATACATTCACATATTGGATTGGTTCTGAAGATCTCTCCTTAGTTCAGTGAGACCTTCCAGCAGACTAACCTGATGGCAGCAGGAATCAGCAACAGCACTCTGATAAAGCTGTTAATTTTAATTTCTCACAGTGCATGCCTTGGGGCTATGGTGAGAAATCAAAATGTGGTTTCAGAAAATGGGAATCCCATTTGAGGAACAAAGGACAAGAGCTGGAGTGTAAATTCTTGTTTATCTCATTGTCATGTGTAAGGACAAGAAACTATTTTTCCCCTCACCTTGTGGTAGGCAATATATTTTCTGTCCATCTTTGAGTCATAGAATTATAGAGTTGGGAGACCTCAAGGGCAATCCAGTCAACCCCTGCTATGCAGGAACTTACAATCAAAGAATCCCTCCTCCCCCACAGATAACCACCTGACATCTGTTAAAAAATTTCCAAAGAAAGAGACTCCACCAGTCAGTCTATTCCACTGTTGAACAGCTCTTACTGTTAGGAAGTTCTTCCTAATGTTGAGGTAGAATCTCTTTTCCTGTAGCTTGAGTCCATTGTTCCATGTCATATTAATATCTGATGAGTTTTTGCCTTAATCTCATGCAAGCTGCATAAATTGCACAAATTGTTTAAATTGTAAAGGTAAATTAAGATAACTGCTGCCTTATCACATGGACTGTCAAAAATTAGAAGGCTTAGATGGGGAATGTCATCTCCCTGATTGATCAGCCCCCTCCTTCCATGCTTGCTATGTCTGTGTAATTTGCTTCACAAAGGTGAAAGAGACTTTTGCACAAATTACAGAAACCTTGATGAAAAACCAAGTGCTCTTGATCTCACTCTTTTACTGCAACAAGAACTTTTACAGAGGCTGGTGATCTCTTAACAGGCTATCCTGAGGTGTCCAGGCAAGGACAAGAATGTCCGTGGGATCCTTCCTTGTCATGAAGGACAATGGTTAATATTCTTCGCATTCCCCTGCTACATATGTAGTCAGATTCACTACATGAATTTAAAGGCATTTTCATATGTGTTGTGCAAGTCTAATGTGGGAGGAAAGGATTGTTGTTGTTGCTGCTGTTTAGATCGTCTTTACCAACTGAAAAGATTCTGGAATTCGTCTTGAGCTGCTGTAGCTTATTTTGTGGTTGCATTCACAACCTCCCTGGATGAATCTCCCATTTCTCTTATTTATTTCTACAGTCTAAAATTTTCCACCTAACAATACATCATCAGAGAGCACAGTATTGATCCTGAGCAAGCTATTCTGCTGAATGTAACATTAGACTCTCACATGCCTGTGTTTTCCTCTTTTTTCTCCCTCCACTCTGCCCTGAGTTCATTGACAAGTGAAATATTTACTGCTTGATGTGCATAAACTCAAGTATCTGCAATGTGCTGTTCATCTAGCATCATCTTTGCAGTGTGGAAATGATTAATTTATCCAAGTGTTCATTTCACTTTCTCTGTTCACACATCAAGATTTGGTAGGAAATATCTATATCTTTGTCTGCCTCTGCAGATGCTTGTCAGAGCCTTGAACATGGTGGCAAAATTCTAAATAGATATTCTCCATGCAAAATCTGTCTATCCAACACCATCTCAATTTTTATACAGTCAGAAGTAAAATGGAAAAACAAACTGCAATGGTAAAGTTAGCAGTATAATACAGCTCTTTATAAAACATACTTTTAATATTTTCTAGAAGATATTTAGATACAGAGGGACTAAAATTAACATATTTCAGACATGATAATCTTAAACTTAGTATCTGAGGAATTTACATGTATGTGCATCCTTATTTATTGGGGAGCTAAGAGTAACCTGCAAACTCTTGGAACTGTTCCATCACATCAACACAGATGCAATGCTTTGCAGTGGATGTGGTTGACACACTCATATAGAGGTCATGGTGTTCACATAGAGGTCATGGAGTCATCATAATGACATGAATGCAAGAATCTGCTTTACTTAGCTTATATCACACATATTCTTGCCCAATAATCTATAGAATCACTTGCATAAAATGGACTGTGAAAGCAATAGAATGATGATGATGATGATAAGCACACACCCCAGGACACAAGACAGGTTACAATATAAAGTACTATATAACTAAAGACATGAAACCATTTAAATGCATAAACATAGGATTAAGATGATGATTATATATTAAAATCATCCAGACATAAATTTTTAAAAATATACCAGTTTAAAATTCATAATTCAAAATTGACTGGGTAGGCATCCTGTAAGAGATATGTCTTTAATACTGTTTTAAATTGCAACAGCATATTTACCTGTCAAATCTCTCTTGGCATGTCATTCCACAGTTTAGGGGAGGCCAACAAAAAGGTTGGGTGAAAGTCCTCCATCTAGTCCTGGCCAGTTGAAGTAAATGTTCTCCAGAGTGTACAAGGCAGATTATACAGGAGGAGGTAAAATATATAATGTACAATAAATGCATTTATTTATTGGTAGAGTTCTGCCCATTTCACCCAACATAGGCTAAAAGAAGTGTGAAATGAAAAGAACTAAATGTAACCTGAATATTAAATGTACCTCAACTGAGCTCTCACCAATTTTTTTTGCCAATACCAAAATATGAAGCTATTTGGGAGAGAGGGTCCTTCACTGCACTCCCCTAAAATGCAGCCTGGGGCTCTTTAAGTACCTCACCTACACTACAAATCTCAGCACTCCCCTAAAATCATCATGGAGTCATGACAGTTAAAGTGGAGTGAAACTGCTAGCACTATGCTAGCACAGTCATAGATCAATACAGCACAAATTCCTTCTTCAGACATTCTCAAAGGAATATATGGAGGGCAGATGGAGATGCATATATTGTCCCTATCCCCTCCAACCTCAGGCCTCTCATGTTGATGGGAGAGCTGTTATCACATTTAGGTGAAAGCAATCACAGTCTACAATAGTACTTGGAGCCATGTACAATAAGTGGTCCCTGTTGATATGCAAATGGATTTTAAATTTCCTGGACTTGGAAAATCTTCCTGTAGCCACATGGCCAGGAGGAGCCTGCCTGCAAAAGCTATCCTCTCCACTATATACCATCTTAAACTAAAGACTGAAACAGCATGTAGGCATCGGATTAACATCTCCAATTGTTGTTTTTTTCCTGTTTGGTTTGTAACATCTTGCCTGATGAAGAAGCCCATGGAGCTTCAAAAGCTTGCAACAATTATATTGTGCATTTTGGTTGACCGATCAAGGTATCACTGATGGATTTTTGTTCCCATTCTTATGGTGCTCTCTTGCAGATGAATGTATCAACACAACTAGATGGAGTTGACATCTGTCTTCATCCAAGAATTGCATTTGAGAATGTCAGAAGAAGGCTACTTTACTGCACTGATCTATGTCAATTATTTTTCAAATAACATTTATGGAGGGATGTTGGCTTTCACCTGTATGTTACTTGGATAGTAGTCTTACATGTGATTTTAGCAAGGTGGATCTAACCAAGGGAATGTGGCTCTGATATCCCTAATTTCTTCCTTTTCTGGGTTTTAGCTTAGCTTGGGCTCATTCATGCTATAAAATAACCCAGTATGGAAACCAGGTTATTTCGGTGGCATTTATACTTGCACTGAGTGTGCTTGGTGCAGTTGTGGGGGGGGGCTGCCTCAGAACCCTCTTACCCTGGTATATTCGATACCAGGGGTTTTTCCCCCATGTATTTTGAAAAGATGTGGATACTGTAAATGAGAATGAGCTGTCAATTCAATTTGGGGTACTCTGAGCCCATTCTTCCAAAACAGGAAGGGAGGGGTTATGTGTAGAGGGGCAGAACATACACATCACACCTTATCTTGCCAGTGAAGACACCGTCTCCAAAAACCCGATCAGTATTTCCACCACCACCACCACCACCACCATTTCCCTCATCTTAGCATTGAAAGGCTTATTTATACATTTATACATTTTATTTATACATTTATACTATTATTTGTGTTCAAATTCGAACTACCCATGATAACAGAAGCAAAGTCACATCATCAACAGCGAAAGTGAAAGTGGAATGACAAAGATGTGCATCACTTGATTGACATTAAAAAAAAACAACCAAGAACAATCAAACACATTTAAAATGGAGGCTCCATTTTAAATTGTTACACCAGCAGTGTGAATGGCAATAAGGTTAAAATGCCATGGAGAGATTCGATCACAGTAAACGTAGTGGGAACTTTGATCAGTAGTACATCACCAAGGATTCAGATCTCCTCGGTACAAACATGTAAGTGTGAATGAGCCGGTTTGTTTGTTTGTTTGTTTGTTTTTTGCCTTTGTAAGCTACCTTGGGTCCCATTCCAGGAGCAAGGCATCATATAAATTATAGATATAGATATGGATAGTCATTCATTCAATAACATTCATAGAACAATATACTGGATTCATGGATGGAAGCATACAGGGGCACATTTACAGAATAGCAACTAGAGGTGGAAGGCATCTATCTGTGGAGAAAGAAGAGATTATTTGAGAGGGAGGATATATTAGCTACAAATTATGTCAGATCCATGATCTCTTGCTAGAAAAGATCTCTTTCCCCACCCCACCCCACCTGCCACTTACAAAAGGAATAGCAAGCAAGAAAAGGGGAATAGCTGCCAAGCAGAATTGTTTAATATTCACTGAGGGGTTTTGAAATGATTACTATGGACCAACTGAAATTTCCCTTAATATTTGATGTGACTGGGAGGGGACATGCATAAAAGGAAGTCATTGATAAGGGCATGATATTGTAAAACTATCTCAAATAGTATATGAATTGTGAAAGTATATGGATGTATAGACTGGACAGGCAATGGTTTTCATTTTATTTGCAAGGCTGGGTTTCAGTGGTAATAATTTGTATTTGAGCTTTCAAAATTAGCTTTATATAAAAAGGCTGCCTAGCATTGTTTCTCTGCAGCTCATGAGAGGCAGTTTTGATTGAAGCTTTAATAAAATTAACACTACTTTCTTGACTTATTTTCCTCTTTTCTTCTTAATCTTCTCTTCAAGATTAAACTCATCAGCACTTGACAAAAACTGCAAATAACAGCCAGATGCAGGAGTTGGCTTTATCTTTTTATGCAAGTATGTGGTGCTAATTAGTGCAAATTGATTAAACTTTAATTGCCTGATCTATGGCTAATTAATATTTATAAGATGAATGAGTAAGAAAACCAGACATTTATTAAAACACTTTAATGATTTTTCATATGTTTTGACAAAGCAAAGCAAATAGATGTTCAGAGTCAAAGGGAGCCAGACATGATGACTTCACTGTATCTGCTCTGCTTTTACCTCTGGAATTCACTTTGGGGAACCTTTCTCTCTCACTCTATTATACCGATTATTCATTTACTGCTGACAAGTGCTAGTTTAAATTCTGCTTCACACACTGGACCCATTCACACCACACAATTATAGCATAATTATTCTACTTTAACTGCCATGGTTCCAACATATGAATTTAGGGAGGCACTAGCAGCACTCTGGTTGGGAATTCTAAATAGCAATCTTTAAACTACCAATCCCAGGATTCGATAGGAGAGAACCATGGCAGATAAAGTGGATTAATAGTGTTATAACTGTGTAGTACGAATAGGCCCATTGTTAAGTGAGGAGATTATCGCACAAGCCCTGTTCTCACTATGATTGTGTTAATGATTGTGTTAATGGAAGGAACCAGATAATACCAATTTGGGACCAGTGCATAGATCATATCTTCAGTCAAAGGACTAGGGCTGTTGCTGCCATTGATGCTCCCACATTCTCTATCCCAGACTGCTCATTAACCTTATTTCTCTACCCAGCATACCTTTCATTTTCCATTTTTATTTCTCTTTTTAACACAATTTTGCAACTATGGCAATATGATTTAGTGGAATGAGTGAAAAAAAGAGAAAAAAGTGTAAAAAGGAGAAAACCAGCCTGCATGAGACTAGCATTGGGGGGGCAGTACAGATGGCCCCTAAGGGGTGGATCTGCACTGGCTCTGGGAGTGCCAAATCAGGGCCTCAGCAACTACATGATGCTGTCCTGATCTGGCTTTTTGCTTTCCTTTTTGGGGTGGCAAAAAGCCACCCTTAGCACTGCCACCATGGTTCTTTTGCACCCCTTTGGTGCAGCGTATCTATATGCTCTGCCAACGGGGCACCCTTACACCGCACACCATGTGGTGGGGCACGCAGCATGACGGTGGCATCAGGACAGTGTCAGGGTGGAGTCAGGGCAGCCAGAGTGTGGTTGCCCTGCCCCAATTCCACCCCCAGGCAGGCCCTTTTGGCTGGTCTGCACAGGCTGTGGGATGGAGGAGAGGGAAAGAGGTGGACATTGAGACCACATGATTGCCTAATCACAGAAATGTAGCTGGAAACCTATCACACAAGAAGACTAATGTAACAGCAGTGCAATTGGGCAGCTATTGATAATCTTTGCCCATCAGTCAAAAGATGTGCCACAATCATGGGTGGCCTACAGACCAGCTACAGGTCAGTCACAATATTATCTGATAAGGTTCTGCCATAGATGCTACTATTCTGCTCCTATTCCATTTTTTGAGTCTTGTGCAATAATCTCCTGAGTCAAACTAATTGTCCTTCAGTCCTCAAATTTCTAGCATTGCAGTGTGTGAGACACTGAAACTTGTTCTCTCCTAGAACTCTTACATTTGCTGTGTTCACTATCCCTTGATGCTTTGCCTGCCACTTGTATTTGAATGACTAAACTGTATTTCTAAATGCTTGACTGAAATAAGTTACTGAAATGGTAGAAATCTGAAGAAAATTTCATACAGGAAGGCATAATTCCTATTCCCCACCCCACCCCCAAAACTACATTTCTGTTAAAGTGTATAGCTTTATTTTAAATTAGATATTATCACCTTCCATATACCCAGCTAGAAGTCAAAATGTTTTTCAGATAACCTGATGCTCTCTAGAAAAAGGATGCCACTAAAATCCTACTGCTCAGCCCTTTCAGGGATTATTCATCCCATGTGAGACTAGAGGGAGATTTTTCTTCTAGAGAGAGAGGAACAGGAGAAATGTGTAAAGTTGATGTACAAGTTGACTTAATGATGGTGATGATGGTGATGATGGTGATGATGGTAGTGATTTCAAACAGAATTAAGAGGATCTTGATTATGTTGATTAGGGAGAAATCCTTGTTTATTTGTTTTTAAAGATTGGGATTGGTTCATCACTTTCTCAAAACAAAAATGGAGCTATCTTAAATATATGGGTTTGAACAATAATTAAATCAATAAGTAGAAGAGGATTTATATTAGCATTAGTAGGAAGTAAATGCATAATTTCAAACGTAGCCAAAGGGTTTGGGGAAGGGAAGTCATTGTTTGTGTTACTTTTTTCTTTCCTTTTCTTCTTTAGGCTTTTTATTGTTTATTTTCTTTTATGTTATTTGTATGTTTTATACATCTTATTTTCTGTTCTTTTAACTAAAAAATGTTTTGAAGAATTAAGAGGATTTCCTCAGGTATCTCATTTTTTAAGGGCTAAGCCAGAAATATCATGGAAGCAATGTTTTGTGCTATGATATAGTATAATTCCTTTTATCATTATGATTCTACATGCACACAATGCAATGAGATGGCTGCAGATATCCTCAGACTACTGGGAGCAACTGTGCTGAATTTTTCAAAGGAGAAGGAGAGAGAGGGAAGAGTGGATGGGTTTGGTTTTCCTTAATAGGACAAAAAGGTCAAATGGATGTCGTTGTTGTTCTTGTTGTTGGCTATGTCATTGTAAGCCATTTGACCATTTCATCTCATAAAGGAGAAACAAACCCATCACCCCTAAGAATCCCCCCCCAAATTCCTATCCCTATTCCATCAAAGAAAACTAGTCCAAAAGTATTAGCCCTTCTCTAATTTCCAAATAATGATTACATACTTGCAGAGCTTGAATACTCAGGCACAGCATGGTATACAGACATACACCCTGAGAAGTCACCCCTCCATCAAAAAAGAAAAGAAAAGAAAAGAAAGAATAATGAACTGGCATTTCTGAGTGAAACTAGGAAAAAGATTTTACCCAGACACCTTGATTAAAATTTGGGACTTGCTTCAGGGACCACCCATCACCCATCTGTGTTTTGAGTCATTAGCTAAAACATGACAACTCATGAGGCTTTTTCACACATTACTCAGCAACAAATCCAGATTTACCACTGATTGTACATTTGACAGGGAACTGCAGCTAATCCTAGTTCTCTAATTAATGTGTATTATAGAGGTACATTATGCAGACATAAATTTATTTTATCCACATTTTTATGTGTACATGTTTAAAGTGTTAGGCATACCGTTAAAATATGTGTAATGTGATTCATATGACCAAGATGATCCAGTATGACCATGACAAGGTGGACCCACCCCACACACACAGAGAGAGAGAAAGAGAGAGAGGTGTTCATTTTTCATCTCCCTTTTCTTTACTGGATATACAGTGTTGATGCATCTGGCCCTTCTCACTACAGTTAAAAGTACAAATGTTGACATAAAGAATCTATGACATAAGAGGCCCTTATATAAATCTGTGCTACAATATTTGGATACTGTGGATAGTTCTGATCATTACTCATGAGATAGGTCATCCAGTGAGTTTCACAACCAACCAGGGATTTCAAATTTCAAGCCAGAGGCCGCTCCTGACATGATCGTCCTGGAACTGCCTTAGGAACATGGCATGAGTCGTGGTCTCAAGGGTGGCCACTGCTGTGACCCTCAGCCTGCTGCAACAAAGAGTGGTAAGAAACTGCACTTTTCACAGCTAGTTTTGGGCCTCATTTGGCAGCCCCAGCATGGCCCTGGCACAGCCTCCAAGTGATCCGGGGGCATGTGTCATGTGCACGCCGCACCCCCAGATTGGCCCTTTTAGACAGTTTGTTTGAGGCGCTAGTCTAACATTTTAACCATTGGTGAATAAACTTAGGACCTGTACAGACTGCCAGAAATAATCCTGTTTGGGACCACTTTAACTGGCCTGGCTCCATACTAGGGAATCATGGAATTTTTTTTTTCTGGGACATTGATCTTTCTCTGTCAGAGAGCTCTGGTGCCATAATAAACTACAGTTCCCATGATTCCCTAGCATTGAGCCAGAGCAGTTAAAGTGGTCTCAAGCTGGATTATTTCTGGAAGTCTGTACAGCTCCTAAGTAACATATTTCTATACAGATTGGCAACTCTTAAGATGACCTATGAATAAAGTAATCAGTTAATTGGTACAACAAAATATAGTGAAGAGGTTTGGTAACATTTGTGCCCTTTCAGTTTGCTGTCCAGATGCTCCTGGCTAATGGGAAATGCCAAGCCCTTCTTCTTCTTTCATATGGTTCTTTCTTTTAGTTTGAATTTCAGTTGGATGGTTGTTAAAATAGAAGATGAATAAACCAAGGCGCTTGATCAAAAACACAAGAGTCCAAACATTTTTTCTTTCTAAGAAAGATAACAGATTTACTATGATATTTGCTTCCTCCTCTTAAAAATGAAATCAAAACAATACTTAGCTACTCTCTTCTATATTTCTTTCTTGGTTACTTATGATGTACATCTCCATTTCATTCATCTTAACATACTTAATTCTTTTTTGCTATTTTGCTATTTCACATACTTTATGTAACTTTATCATTCATTTGCAGTTCTCTCCTTTTTGTCTACAGTAGGCTCTCAATTTTAAGAAGCTGTGCTTCCTCTTAATGCTAGTAAGAGGTGGACTTCCTTTAGTCTAGTTCAAAATCAGCATGTAGCTATCTGCTTTCTCAGAGCAGGGAGATACTATTTGTAAAGTTGTCTCCTGGCATGCAAAGCTGGTGCACGTGTTGATGATGGTGCACTTCATCAGGATTGTTGTTGTCATTGTCATTATTGCTGTGTACCTTCAGGTTGCTTCTGATTTATAGTAATCCCAAGACAATCCTATCATAAGTTTTCTTGTCAGGATTAGTTCAGAGGGGGTTTGCCATTGCCTTACTTTCCCAAGGCCACACAGTGGGTCTCCATGACCAAGTAGAATCTTGGGGCCTCGGCAGACGACTCAATTGAGCCGTCTCCGAGGCCAGGAAGAGGAGGGGCCACCGCACGCGCGGCGGCCCTTCCTCTTCCTGAGGTCGCCCTGAACGCTTCCGGGTCACCGCACGCCGGACGCGTTCAGGGCGACCTCCCTCCACAGCGTCCGGACGCGCTGTGGAGGATAAGTCGCAAAAAGGGCGCCCGCCGCTTTTAGGGCGCTCTTTTTGCGACTTATGAAAGGAGTGCCTTTTTGGCGCTCCTTTCAGGGCCGCTGGGGAGGCGCCGCGGTGGGGCTGCCATAGCCCCGCGGCGCTCCGGACCGGGGCGTCTCCGACGCCCCGGTCTGCATCCCCCTTTGGTCTACCAGAGTCCTATTCCAATAATCAAACCACTAAAGTGCACTGGTTCACACCAGGATTACCACTGGCAATTTTATGTCTTTGGTCCAATCATTTGGAAATTGTGTGTGCTGCTTCACAAAGGAATATACAATGTTTTTATACTGAAGAACACTTAGGAGGAGGAATTGACCTGAATAGGGAAGATACTACCAAGCAAAAGGCTAGTTACAGTTAAACAGATAATGTTGTTCAAAAGCATTAGTGAAAGATTTAACAAGAATTAAGGGATTTAACATAACAAAATTTTGTTTATACAACAAAATTATTTAATTTTATCCATATAAATAACAAAAAAAAGAGACATTGAGCACCTAATTTCATAAAAGCTGTTTGAGTGGCTATAGAATCTTGCAACATTTTATTTTGCACTTTTGAGATAGAGGAGAATGTTGAGGCTAAATGATTCACTTTTGGTGATATACCTTTGCTTTACAAAATAGACAAATACTTATAGTAAACCAGCTGGTTACAAATTATGATGACATAGCTCTTATAATTTACTACAAAATTTAAAAAACAAAGGTAGTTATGCTGGTTTAAGAGAAAGAACAAAATGTAGAGTTGAACAAGACTCTATTAGGACTAACCAAAATTCCACAAAATTGAGTTCTCCAGAAATCTTTATTAGGATAGGTAGTAGTACAAAACATAGGGTCTGTGAGAACAAATAGAAAATTTGGCCAAGTGTTGTAGTTGTGACAATTAAATTCCAAAATAGAGTCCAAAACCAAATTCTAGGATGAAGATTGCAGCTTGTGAGATTTACCAATAGGTTGTAAGATTGGTCTAAAGGACTGACCTAAAGGAGGGTGTGTTTTTGTGATAGTGCTTCTTGACTTTTGCCAAGGATTTCCAGTTGTCACCACTGTGTTTGGTCATTTTATCTTGAAGGGGCTGATTGTAGAGATTCTTGGATCTGCATTAGGCCTCTTCAAGGTGCTTGGGATTAAAAAAAAAAGAAACAAGAACTTTGAGGCATGGTTTACTGAGCTGGTCCTATTGTTTAAAAAGCAAATTTCCTCTCTTTTTTAAGTTACAGAATTATTGTGCACAAATGCCATTTCACTGATATACTGTAGCACTAAAACCAAAATAAATCAATAAATCAATATATCAAAAGGAGCATATTGTTTTAATATATCACAGAATTAAAAATGCAAAATTGCCAGGAAGAAGAGAAACAGAAACATTATTTAAATAGTTTTAAAACCCTGAGAAGTATAGCAACAAACTATATAACCTCCCAATATATTTGCCCTCACAGAAAGAACCTTAAGTATCAATTTACACCTATGTCAACACATACAGAAAACAAAATAATGGCCAACATATTGGAAAAGTTCAATATACATCCCCATCTACAAAAAAAGAGACACAAAAGACTGCAGCAATTACAGAACTATAGCACTAATTTCCCACACAAGCAAAGTTATGCTCATAATTCTGCAACAAAGGGCCTATGCAGACTGCCAGAAATAGTGCAAATTGAGTCCACTTTAACTGCCCTGGCTCAGTACTAGGGAATCATGGGAACTGTAGTTTTTCTGAGGCATTGAGCCTTCTCTGTCAGAGAGCTCTGGTGCCACAATAACCTACAGTTCCTATGATTCCCTAGCACTGAGTCAGGGCAGTTAAAGTGGACTCAATTTGCACTATTTCTGGCAGTCTGCAAAGGCCCATAGACTCCAACTATGAAAGAATTCCAGAAGTCCAAATGGGATTAGCAAATATTAGCAAACATATGATGGCTAATGGAATGTACCGGGAATTCCAAAAGAAAACCAGTATGTTCTTTATATACTATAGAAAAGCTTTTCACTGCGTAGATCGTGAAAGGATATAGAACACCCTTAAAGATATGGGAGTGCCAACACATCTGATAGTCCTGATGAGGAATCTGTACTCAGGACAAAAGGCTACTGTCAGAACAGAACATGGAGAAACAGAATGGTTCCCAGTTGGCAAAGACAACACTGCATCTTATCATCCTACCTGTTCAACTGATTTGCAGAACATATCATAAGAAAAGCAGGCTTGGATACAGAAGAGGGAGAAGTGAAAATAGGAGGAAAGAATATCAACAATCTAAGAAACAAAGATGACATCATTATACTAGCAGAAACCTAACAGACCTGGAACAACTACTAAGGAAGATCAAGGAATATCTATACAGCTTGGGTCCAGGCTAGTTGAAGGACTGTATCTCCTTGTACAAGCCCCCCAGAGTATTGAGATAATTGGGAGAGGCCCTTCTCTCTGTCCCACTACCCTCTCGGGCATGTTTCTCAGTGGCTGTTCCCAAGCTCTGGAACTCCCTCCCTAGAGAAGCCAGGATGGCTCCATCTTTGCTTTCTTTTTGATGGCAGATAAAAACATTTTTATGCTGCCAGGCCTTCACATATTGACATAGGTGTTGGTTTGTTTTTGTTTTAAAGAGTTTTAAATTCTTAAATTTTAATAATGTAATGGTTTTAATGGTTTTAATTGTTTAATTGGTTTTTAAACTTTGTATTTTTAATGCTTTATACTGTTTTAACTTGGAATGTTTTAGATTTGTTAGCCACCTTGAGTCCCTGTATTGGAAGGAAGGTGCGATATAAGTAAACAGAATGATGATGATGATGATGATGATGATGATGATGATGTTACCCATAGTCCTCAATATCCAAATATGACCCATAGTCCCTTCGGTATCAAAATATGAAATTCCATGATGACCTCCAGATGAACTCTGGCAGTGGAATTGGAGGCAAGAATCCTCTGCGCCCAGGGCATGGACCACCACCCTTAATCCTTGCTGAATAGCCCAGATAGTCTAGGAGAGTTGCTGATGGGATTTTCCCCTGTTCGAATCATTCCAATCATTCGAATGTATTGTGGCACCCAGTCACAAGCACCCTCAGC
>JAIPUX010001232.1:32416446-32455158 GCA_020142125.1 Phrynosoma platyrhinos
CATGGACTGTAAGCTGTATATTCATCATCAACACATTTTATCAACAACCTGTACCACTTAGGTTCACCCTTCTTTCTGAAACTGGCAAGTACATACACATTTGCATATTGCCCAAACACAATCAAATACTTCAGTTGAGGGGATCTGCCATAAAGCATATGAAATGGGGTTTTCTTTACAGCAGAATTCCAAACCTGATTTGTAAGATGATTTGCTGTCAGAATAGCCTCCCCCCACAACTGCTCTGATGCTTCTGCATCTAACATCATGCAATTTTTCATTTGCTTCAGAACACCTATTCGTCTTTCTGTCAAACCATCCTCCTGCAGCACTGCAAGGTTTGTAGTGTGTCACGAATTCCCTTCTTTCTCAACCAATTTTTCAAACAATTTGACAAGAATTCTCTAACCCTGTCTGTGATGAAAGATCCCACTTTGTACTCAAACTCCCTTTCAATCATGTTAACCCAATCTTTGAGAAACTCTGCTGCTTCACTCTTTTCCTTCAAGAGCATCACATAAGAGTACCTGGTAAAATGATCCACAATAACCATAAAATACTATTTCTTCCCCAGGTTTTTTAAGAAAGACCCCGCAAGATCTGCATGGATACATTCAAAAGGTCTTTTTGTTGTGCGTTTGCTGCATTTGGCCACAGGAAAAGCCTTCAACTTTATCCTGCTGCAAACTGAGCATACCAAGTGATTTGAACAAGGAAACATTTTGAATTCTGGGCACACCTCCCCCAGTTTCCCAAGATTGTTAAAGCTTGCATGTCCCAATACCCGGTAGTAGTAATGAGCACAATCTAAATGTAAAGGTACATTATTGACTACTGCACATTCTGCCCTATCCACCATATAATACATTTTGTCCCTTTTCACAAATTTTGCACAAACTTCATCATTCATGGTGATCACACACTCATCTCCCTTAAAATTCAATGCATACCCATCAGTAGTCAAAGCAGGCACACTGACTAAACAGTTTTGCAATTTAGGTACACACAATACCTTATCAAAGTCTTTTGCAAACCCTCAGATGAACACAGTCCCCATGTCTTTGATTTCCCTTGGTGCTCCATCAGCCAAAGCTACTGAAGCCACATTACGAGGTTTCTTACTTTTGATGAGCTTAGGAGTGTTTACCATATGTCCTGTAGATTCAGAATCAAGAATCCAATCTGGATTAAGACTGACTTCTTGGTGGGTCACCTTGTCACTGCTCCTTGTCACAGCCACAACACCCTTTTTTGTCCCAGAGTCTTCGGGCTGTTGTTTTTGCTTGGCTGCTGCAAATTTACTGCAATCCTTCTTCAGATGAGCAGGTTTCCCACAATAAAAACATTTTCTCTCCTTGGACACAGCTGCTTTCTCTGGTTGCAGCTCCTTGGAAGCTCCCTCTGGTGTGTGCATGGACCTAGGAGCGGCTTGCAGCCACCTCTGGAATCCTGTCTTGAACCGGCAATGCTGGCTCTCTTCTAAAACTCTGGAAGCCACCAGCTCCATTGCAATTTGTGCCTCAGGAACTCCCTGAAGCCAATACAGCATATGCTCATAGTCCCTTGAGAGACTCCCCAGCAAAATATATGCTTTTTGTTCCTTTGGGAGTTGAACACCTCTCATCTGGACTTGATTAAACAAATCTTGGATGATCTCCAGATGCTTTTCAGGAGACTGCCCATGCTGCATCTTACATGCATAAAGTCTTCTGCACCAAATCATCCTAGACAGCACTGTGCTGGATTGATGAATATCTTTAAGAGTATCCCATATTTCTTTGGCAGTTGTTTTATCTCTGACATAATTGATTTTATTGGGAGAAATTGTTAACAAGATAGAAGCTTTTGCTTTTTGATCATCTTGCTGAACAGCTGCTTCAGCCCCAGCTGGCACCCCAGCTTGGACCATGGCCTATTGACCCTCTCTCACTAGCAATGACTCACCATAAGTGCTCCAGGCACTATAGTTCAATTCATCCAATTTGGGAAATTTCACAGCCTCTGCAGCTAGCACTTAAGAGTCCTGGATGCTTACCCAGCTTCCACTGTCTATTGTGTCAAGTCAAAGCAATGTCCATATATCTTAACACTTTTGCCTTCCAGCACGACAGCTTAGAGAGGATCCCTTAAAAAAACAACAGTGTCTCTTAGTCACAGCTCATGAATTCCAGAAGTCTCCAGCAGCAGCACAGCACGGAGCAATCTGGGCACCATAACCCTTTGTTATTGTAAGTTGAGCAAAGTAGATAAATCATTGTGGAAACCTACAATGCTGAAGCCTTCCACCGCTGCGAGTTGATCTCCATGCCATTCACCTCTGGTGCTGACCTCACCACCTAGAAATGCAGCCTTCCCATGAAACAGACCGGAGGCAAAAGATAACTCTAAAGAGGCACATTTTATTCTTTAGTTGCAGTAAATACAAGTAACTATTTCTAAGTAGATCAAACATCAGCAGGCAGGAACAAAAGAATCATAAGAGCTAACTAGCTAACCAGCAAGAAGAAGAAGAAAATTCCACCCCCAAGCTGAGGGCTTAATTCATTTGTGGACACTTGCTAAACAGCCTCAAAATCCAGCCTCTTCTTGTGACTCATAGTCACATGGACAATGGTTCTCACAAAACATGATGATCTAATATGTTTACAACCTGCCTTCCGTGTTCCCAGACACATACTATCCTTGACTCTCTTCTCTTGTGATTGTTTTCATATTCCACCTGCAGGCAAACTTTCCCATGTTGTCATTTTTCCCACATCTATACATTTCCACACAAGTTACATTTATTTTCCAACACTGATAACCTTGATTACTTCAGCATTTTTCATAAAGCCTCCTCGAATGCCTGAGGCCTGCCCTTTTGGCTCAATGCTGATCCTCCTCCATGTCTGACGGCTCTGTCGATGGAAGGCTTGGCTGTGATGCAACCTCCTGAGACACCACAGACTCTGCAGGAGCCTCCACAGGAGTTGGCAAAGCAGGGCTGCTAGAGCCAGGCTGGGTCTCCTCTGCCATAGGCTCATGTTCCGGAGGATGTTCTGACTCATCCTCTGAGGCCCTGAGGCCTTGTCCAGGCAGGGCATGACATCACTCCCCCTCCCATCAACCTCTGTCTCTTTTGAAGGAGGCCGAGGCCAGTTGGGGAAGCAGCGATGGAAGCCTGGACCAGACAGTGAGGATGGACATCTGTAGCATCTTCCCAGGAGTGCTCCTCTGGCCTATGCCTGACCCAATCCACAAGGTACTGTAGATGGCCCCAACAATGGTGGGAGTCCAGGATCTGGGTGACCTCAAATTCCTGTTCCCCATCAACCAGGACCAGGTCAGGCAGTGAAACTGAATCAGTATCAGGCCAGACCCCTGCCAATGGGAGAAACAAGGACTTGTGGAACACAGGATGGGTCTGCCACATCTGAGGAAGCTGGAGCCTGAAGGCCACCAGGTTGACCTGGGCCACGATCTTGTAGGGTCCCACAAACCAACCTCTGGCATGGCCTCTGCAGAGGAAGGTGCCATGTTGACAGCCAGCCCAGATCCCCCACCTGCAAAGAAGGACCCTCCTGTTGTCACCGATCCACTCCCTTCTTATAGGCCTCCTTGGCTACCTTGAGCTGTTCCTGCAACAGGGACTGTGTGGCCCGGAGTTCCTGGAGCCACTCATCCACCTCAGGGACCAACAAGGCAGGGGCAACAGCTGGAAACCCTTGAAGATGAAAGCCCCCAGTAGCAAAGAAGGGAATCTGCTGGGTCAAGGCATGCACTGAGTTGTTGTAGGTGAACCAGGCCAGTGGAAACAAATCAGCCTAGTTCTCCTGATGGTAAATGGAGTAGCACCATAAGTACTGCTCCAGTGTCCTGTTAGTGCACTCCTTCTGCACATCCAACTGAGGGTGATGAACTGAGGAAAGGTAAGGCACAATGTCAAGGAGATGCAGTGGACTGGTCCAGAAATGGGAGGTGAATTGCACACCACGGTAAAAGACCACTCCCTCTGGAAGGCCATGGAGCTGGAAAATGTGCAGGATGAACATCCAGGCCATCCCCTTCACCATAGGAAATCCAGCACAGGGCACAAAATGGGCCATTTTCCAAAAAAGGTCCACCACCACCCAAATAGTCGTATTGCCAGCAGGCATGGGCAGGTCTATGGACACTACCTTCCAGGGCCTGGATGGCATCGGGCGGGACAACAAACCCGCAGGCTGACCTGGGTGGTCCTCGACATGGTGACACACCATGCAAGTGTCAACATACTTGGCCACCTCAGCCCGAACACAAGGCCACCAAAACCTTTGAATGAGGAGGTGAAGAGTTTTACAGAAACCAAAATGTCCTGCTGGCTTATTGTCATGACACAACCTCAAGACCTCCTCCCAACAAGTACCAGCAGGCACATAGAGGTGACCTCGGTGTTAAAGGAGGCCCTCCTGGAGTGTGAAGGTTGAAGCGTCTCCTTCTGAAGCATGCTAGGCCACCAGCAGGTCCCAGCTCTGGAGGCTGCAGATCCGATCCAACAAGATAGCCTCTCCCAGGGCAGCAGCAAAGTTCTCTGGGTGCAAAATGGTGGACTGAAGCTCCCCCTCTGGATCTAGGGAGAGAGTGTCTGCTTGACTGTTCCGGGCCCAAGACACATATTTCAGTAGAAAGTTGAAGAGGGAAAAGAACATGGACCACCACTTCTGCCACTGGGACAACTTCTGTGCCATCTGCGATGGTCTGTGTGCACCTGCACTGGGTGAACCATCCCATCAAGTAGATACTGCCAAGTCTAAAATGCTGCTTTGATTGCCAAGAGCTCCTTCTCCCAAATGGTGTAGTTCTGCTCAGCAGGTGTGTGTAGAAAGTGTAAAGTAAGAGGTGCACCTGAGGCTCCGTCAGCTGCAGCAAAACAGTGCCAAGAGTGACATCTGAGGCAAACCGCCTTGATGACAAAGGGTGTCCATGGATCTGGGTGCTTCAGTATGGAAGCTGACATGAAGCATGCCTTCAAGGTCTTGAAGGACTGCTGCGCAGCTGCTGTCCACTGGAAGCAAGCCTTCCCTCACAACAGTTGGGAGATAGGGGCTGCTAGGGTTGCATAGTCCTCGATGAACATCCGGTAACAGTTTGCAAACCCTAGAAACCACTGAACTTCTTTTTTGCTGCAGGGAAGCTGCCAGGATAGTACCGCCTCTACTTTGGAATTGTCCATGGCCATGCCCTGGGATGAGCTCTGGTAGCCCAAGAAGCCCACCTCTAGGAGGTCAAAAGCACACTTCTCAAGCTTGGCATATAGCCTGTGTTCCCAAAACCTCTGGAGCACCACGCGGACATGGGCGTCATGGACTGCCTGGCTAGGGGAATAAATCAGAAAGTCATCTAAATAAATGATCACAAAGCAGTCCAGGTAGTCCCGGAAAACATCATTAACAAAGTGTTGGAAGACAGCTGGAGCATTGCACGGACCAAAAGGCATGATAGTATATTCATAATATCCATACCGCATCTGAAATGCCATCTTCCATTCATCTCCAGCCCAGATCTGCACCAAGTTGTAGACCCCCAGAGGTCCCACTTGGTGAAGACCTTGGCATGGCAGAACCACTCCAGTAGTTCTGGGATCAAAGGTAACAGACCCCCAGAAGTCCAACTTATTGAAGCCCTTGGCATGGCAGAGCTGCTCCAGTAGTTCTGGTGTCAAAGGTAATGGATACCAGTTCTGGATGGTAATTTGGTTGAGTCCTCAGTAGTCATTGCAGAGGCAGAGCTCCCCTCTTTTCCTGTGCACAAACAAGAAGTAAGAGGTGTGCCTGAGGGCCGGATGAACCCCTACTGGAGATTCTTCTCCAGAAAGTCTCTCAGAACCATCAGCTCAGGCTCCGAGAGAGAGTAAATATGCCCCTTCATAATAGGGGCCTTTGCTATTAGGTAGATGGCACAATCATAGAGTCTGTGAGAAGGAAGCTGGTCCGCATCTTTTTTGTCAAACACGTCAACGAAGTCTTGATATTTCGCTAGTAGTGTGACCGGACAGACCTGAGTCTCTGCTGCTACTGCCGTGGGGATACGCTGTGGCCAATAGTGCTCCTGGCAATATTTAGAGGTTGACAGGACTTCCCGATGGGACCACGAGATGTGCAAGTCATGCCTTGAAAACCAGCTAAAGCACGCTTCCCAGCTATTATGTCACTATCAGCCAGGTTGTGGCCAGAGGTTATTCTGTCCTGGAAAGCCAGTGGTTGGGCTGATAGCCAAGGCATCCCCCAAACCAAGTCCTCATCACCAATCCAAAGGGGCAGCCAGCAAAGAGTCAAACACAGTCCGTAGGTTGAGGGTTTCAGGAGACAAGGCAATCTAAGATTCAGGGATGCAGAAGTCCAAGAGTCATCAGCGGTCTGAAGGTCAAGGATACCAGGAGTCCAGGATAGTCAAGAGTCAAAGTTCAAGGCAAGGAACAAGGTGAGCCAGAGCCAGAGCCTTTCACCAGGAAGCTCAGATAACTTCTGGCACCAAGGCAGCATTTCCACACTTGCTTAAATCCCCAAGCTGCCAGAGCTCAGTTGGGGCTTATCACCTTGATTACCTTGGCGTTTTTCATAAAGCCTCCTCGAGCACCTGAGGCTCACCCTTTTGGCTCGATGCTGACTAAAGGTAGGCATAGTCTCCTGATTCTCCTTCATGTCTGATGGCTCTGTTGATGGAAGTCCTCCAAGTCTTTGTCCAGGCAGGGTATGACATCAGGGAATACAATGATTGGACTATTCTCACTTTAATGTTCAGAGTGATACCTTGTCTAGTTCTCCCAAACCTAGTCTTCCAATTTCTTGACTGCAGTCTCCATTCTGATCAATGTTTGATCCAAGATATAGGAATTCTTTGACTATTTCAATTTTTTCATTGTCTAGGATAAATTCTTGTAGATAGCAGTGTAAAAAGCTGGATAAAAGGCCTAACAGTTCTGATCAAATTGAAAATACTTTGGCAAGCATTGTAATTAACTTGTTTCTAGAACCTGATATTCTCTGAGTGTCATTCCCTGGGTTATTACAGATGGAATTGGAGTGTCCTTGCACTGTCTGACTGATATGTACTGTTAGAGTAGTGCTAAAGTAAAAGTACCATTCTTCCCATTTTAGTGGATTTAAACATCTGCTGAATTCCATTTAATTCTTTCTCTGGCCTCTAGAAAAGAGCTGTGCAGTGGAAGAGACATTAGTCTGAAGTGAATATTTTCTCCATTTAATGTTGCAATATTTTTATTTTCTATACTGTAGATTCTGTGTTTACTTTTCTTTGCTAAAGGACAATTAACTCCTGTACCTCCATTATGTGTCTGGGAAAATGAAACAGACTGTAGTCCAAAACACACTGCAGAAATATTCCAGTTTGAGACCACTTTAACTGCCCTGTCTCAATGCTAGAGAATTCAGGGAATTGTCATTTTATGAGATATTGATCCTTCTCTGTCAGAGAGCTCTGGTGCCACAATAAACTACAATTCCCAGGATTTCCTAGCACTAAGCAGGGGTAGTTAAAGTGGTCTCAAAGTGTATTTTGGGCCTGAGTCTCCCATATCAAGAATTCCAGAATATTCCAAAACCAAAAACTTTTTCTATGAATGATATACTGATGCCTTTGCTTTCTCATTGCTCAATATACACATACTTTGTTTTATGCACAAAATGCTGGAAAATATATTGTACCAAACTACCTTCAAACTTTGTGTATAAGATTTATATGAAACATAAATGAATTTTGTGTTTAGACTTGGGTCTCATCCCAGGATACAGCCCAAACTACAAACACAACCAAGACAAAGTGTTATAATTTTGGGGTTTGAATGGTGGCCTTTAGGAGAGCTGACCACTCTAGTTTCTGCTTCCCATCTAGAATGCTGGGCAAAGAATAAACTGACTTGTCTATCTGTCAAGAAATGAGGAAAACAGTAATCATTATTATAGAATCCTGTTATATCATGTAGATTTGTAATAGTTTTCTAAACAAAACTTTTGAACTTTTGGGCTTTCACAAGGCTCTGAATCTCATGATTTATTGAAAAGTGATGACTTAGAAATTAATGTGTGAGTTCTCACCACTGAAATATGATTATGATCAGACAGTTTGAAATTATATTTATAGTGTTCTATCACTAGAAGGCTGAAAGTGAAGATTTGGAATTGTAATCCAAATCATGCTGTGAAACTTAGCCCTTCTCAGCTCTGCTCTTATTTATTTCTTCTCTTCTGGAGAAAATCAAGACTGCTTGATTTTCATGTACTCTTTCCTCTTTCTTTTGCTGGCTTTGCACTCTTCCTTCAACATCATTGTCCTTTCGGCTTTCTTGAGCCCACAAAGCTCCACTTGGTTGTAATGGCTGAGAGCTTTCTCCTATCCACACTGACAATATTTTCCTTTCCTCATGGATGTACATTTTGTTTCTTGGGAAGGTGGAATATTTGTAAATATTCTAAGCTATGAAAGCAGCTCAACCAAATGTGTAATAATTATAGATGTCCTATTTTTACATGCAGGCAACCAGAAGATGGTATAGCCAACCAATAAGCATTGTGTCTGTCTTTAGGTATAATACAGAAGTCAGAAGCTCTCTGATCTCCTTCTTCTTTCCAATATTGCCCCATCCGTGGTTCTTGTCAAACCCACCCTTCCCACTTCTCTTGTTGTGTCATGTTGCCATTATAAGAAAAAAGAAGTCAAATGCATCCTTAAAGCAACTGATAATGAAATCTGTAAAACATAATTTAAGAAAGCAACAACAATATAATTGCAAGTGGTAAGTCCCAAAATCTGAATAGCATAAAAGCAGGAACAACCAGCAGCATTTGTGCTAAAGGAGCACATTGCCCAAGCCAGATGCATCTACAGAAACTTTGATGGATCAGCTATTAAAAGAAGAGTTTGGCAAAGGAAATAAGTCTGCTCTTAGCCCTTTAGCTGGTAACTAACAAGCCAGACATCTTCAAAACATCTGATGACCCCGAAGATGAAGCAGCCTCTGCTTTTTGTTCCCCAAGTCCTTTCTCTAATCTCGTCGGCCACCTGCTCTATCAACAGAGTTTTGCTTCACTACACAAAGAAAGAGGAAGTGAATAGGAGGCTTCAGCCATCTTACTTTTCTTTTCACCTGCAAGTTTATGGGTAGAACATGAATCTCTGGTCTTCCAGCAATAGCAGTCTGGCAATTCTAACGCAGAAAACGGATCCATTTTTTCTGCTTTTCATTAGCGGGCAATGGTGGCTAGCAGGCTCATCCTGCAATTATGAAAATTATATTGTCTAAAATATTAAATGATAATTTTACATCTTCTGATAAGTCCAAAAACCCCATAAAATAAAGCCACTAAAAGTAGACAAGGTCAGGCTGTTGTAGGTAAACCAAAGGGGTAAGTTGTAAAGGAGTATGCAGGAGATGTTTTCATGTTGTTTAATGCAATTTACTTAATGCATGGCATTCTGGCTATTGATTAAATGTATTTCCTGCTTTTAGAAAATTATTAAGATAATGGAGATAGGCTATCATGTGATCTCAGCAGAAGAGGCAGGTGCTTTATTGGAAACTATATTAATACATTTACCTCCATGTTTTGTGAAATTCCTGTCCCATCCTCTCTTAAGCTTGTTTTTGCAATCTGATTAAAGGCCTGAAGGAACATGCTATTCAACAGTTAAATTAGGGCATATCTGTAACCATAAAAGCTAAATTTGATTTTTTTAAACCCCTCAGTTAAATATACAGTTTAGATACAAAGTAATGGCAATGTTTAAACTCAAAGAAAACAGAGATTATGCAAAATGTAGTCTTTTGTGCCTAAGTAGCTGACACACTGGCCTTCTGTTTTGACAATGTGAAGTAACAAGTGAAAACAAGCCCTTAAAACTAAAAGAACACTTGATTCCTAATAGGTTTGTTCTTTTAAAAATCTGGTATTCATTCAATATTTTTAACTCACCTGAGAAAATTTTAAGAATCATATATCTTACATTTTTTTTAAAAAAAAATATCTCCCCTTAAAACACACTTGTTAACAGTTGGGTTACAATATGCTTGTTCGTACTGAAAATAGTTATTCCAGAGTGCTCCAGTTTGATTTTCTGGAACAACTGATTTGTAAAGTTAAAACCCAGAAATGCTGCCACAGTTCCACTGTAGATTCCCCATGGAATTTACTATACATGGCTTTTAAATCACAGTTACAACTGGGAAAAGTGCCTTTGGCTATATGTATTGCAATGATGACCCATAGCTGCTGTGTCCCCAAAGTATGGTTAGGGAATCCCTTTTCATTGCTGGGAGAAACTCATCAATGACCTCACAACTGCACTAGTCCTCAGGTGCAAAACATCACTCCCAGAGCAGTTCGATATTAGCAGCCATGTGGTTTCAGTGTCTCCTCCTCTTTCCCTGTCCCCCTTCTCCTCATTATTCCCAATCAGGCTGATTCCCTTTCTTTTCTTTTCTTTTTTTTTTTCTATTTCTTTTATTTCTTTATTTCTTTTTCAAATTTAAATCACATTAGCAGAATGCCAGAATTGTGTGAAAAAATGAAATAAATCATTAAATAAATAAATAAATGGCATGCTGGCTAGGGCCTAGGGCAAGAAGGTGGGGTTAAGGGAGAGTGCAGTGGCAGAAGCAGCCCCAGACACATGTGATAATGACTGTTCTAAAATCATGGCTGCTCCATGGCCAAACAGGGATTCAAACCCTGGTCTCCAGAGTTTTTATTAACTGATACTATTGCAGTGAGAACAAGACTCATGCTGTAACTTCCCATGAGTCTTTCCCAAATAGACTTTAAAGATTATCATAAAAGCCCAGAAAGGAAGAAATTCTTGGACTGCCCATGAGGTGAAGTTCTGACCATAGCAGCTGTCTTTTTTCCAAGATACAGTGGCATTTGGTCAGTCTTTACTATTACAAACACAGTTCAAGAAGAGACAGCAATGCTTAAGTCCCATTGAAATCAATGCATCAAGTTAATAATGACTAAAAATCATGATGAAGCCAAGTATGAAGAAGACACATGCTCAACAATCACTCTGGGTAAGTATCAAAGAGATATTGGCATTCATCGCTAGTATGATTCTATCACATGTCCTTATCATTTGACGACTGGAAGGAGGACTCACAGAACTTGCATGCTTTTCAAATCATAACTATTTCCACACATAGAAAAATGGCATGTTATGGCAAAGCATGGGCGAGGAAACTATGGCTCTTCAAATGCCTTGGCCTCCAACTTCCATCAGCACCCCCAGCATGGCCAATGGTAAGGAATTATGCTAAGGTAGTAAGATCTTAGCTAGAACCCTGATCTGCTACTTTTCCATGTGCAAATAATGCTTTGTGTACTGTGGGACACTCATTAATCTGAGTAGCATCAGACTATAACTGTCTGAAGTTGTATAGACTCAGGCTTAACACACTAGTAGGAAAAAACCTCATGTGCTCTATACAATGAACCAGTGTGATGTAGTGGTTTGAGCATTGGAGTACAACTCTGAAGACTTGGGCAAGTCACATTCTCTCAGCCCCATAATGTTTGCCCAGAGGAAGGCAAACACAATCCGTCTCTGAACAAATTAGACCAAGAAAACATAAAAATAAATGTTATTTAATAAAAAATAAATATTATTTAATAAAAAATAAATTTTATTATATAATAATAAAATAAATTTTATTATTATTATTAACCCCATGATAGGGTTACATTAGGGTTGCCATACATTGGAAATGACTTGAAGACAAACAGCAACAACAACAAAAACAACAAGCCTATACAGTTGACCCTTCCCATCTATGGTGGTTCAGTTTTGGGGACTCCTGCAGATGCCAAAAAACATGAACGGTTGCACTCCATATTATTTAGTAGCAGCAATGTACATATTAACACATCAGTATGTTTGTGTACATGCACCACCATTGAATAATATAGGGCATGGCAATCTGTGGGCAGTCAAATCCTTGGATCACCAGCCCACTGATATAAAGGGTCCACTTACAACATGAAGAGTCTCTGGACGGTACTTTGCCACCATGTTCCTGGCACTAAGACTGACTGAACAGGGAGATTTGCCTGTAAACAGACATGTGTAGGACTGAGCTGTACTGCACCTACATGTTGAATTATGCCTATGGGGGCATACAAGTTCAGTGTTTGCAGGCCTATGTGGGTGACCTCTCAGTTACCAAGACTGTATTGTGCTTATAGAACTTGAGAGAAAATAGTCTCTTACTGTTCTTGCCAGACTTATTTTCCTTTTTTCCACTCTTGTTATTTTTCTTTTATCTTCTTTTTATATCCACAGATGTGCTAAATGTTGCCACTGCTCATACAAACTCTCTAAAGAGGGAACACAGAAGAAGCTATTTCATGTAGACATATAGGCAAAGGGCCTATTATAACTTGTGGGACATAAAGCTCTTCCAGTACACAGGACAGCATAGAAGGAGCCCTTTCACACTACATAACTACAGACCCCAGGATTCCATAGGACGTTGACAAGGTAGTTAAAGTGGAAACATAGTGTGTAGTGGGAAAGGGCCTCAGGACAGTAACAACAGCAGTGCACCTCCACCCACCCACCCAGGTTACTCAGCATTTCTTTGGTTTGGCTATTCTACAACTGCTGTGTAGCCAGGCAAAAACATCATACAGAAAAGTGCTGGATATTTCCTTGTGCAGTGTCCATAAATGTATTTATACTGATTTAATTCCCCAGTATTTGAGTGCAAGTTGCCAATAGGATTCCAGCCATAAGGTTGCAAGATATGTTGCACTATATTTCCGTTAAAAATATACACACAATTGAAATGCAGTGGTCTTTCTTGTACAAATAAAAATTTGGCATCCTTTAAAAAAAATCCCTTCCCTATACCAAATGCCCACCAGGTCCTGGAGAAGAAGCAACAAATCTTTGAGAAGTAAGCAACTAAACTTCATATCATCCACCTCTCTTCTCAGACACACCCATTTTATTGGGTAGGTACATCTTATCCAGTAGGCAGATAATGCATAATCTTAATCACTCAATCAATTAATGAACTCACAATCAATTAATGAACTCTTAATCACATATGTAATCTGAACTAAATATTTTCATGTTATTAATAATTTCAGGGGTTTTTTAAAAAAAAATCCCCAGGCACAAATATTCCTTCATTAAACTGTGATAAACATGTATAAGGTGTTAATGTTGACAGGCTCTGGCTCTGTATATCAAATCATTTTTGTTCTCTTCGTATTCTTGAAGGGAACAGATATTTTTAACAACAACAAAAATCAGATCTATGACAGCTTGGTGACATATTGAAACTAGTGCTGAGATGAATTGGACATTTTGAATTCACACACTGAATTTGGCTGCCTATGAGCAAAGATCTATCACAATTCTTGTGAAGTCACTAGTCACATATCTTTCCTAGCTGGATCAGCAGGAGTGCATGAATCTGAGATATTGGCTTCAATCAAAATCTCTTTTGAACATCACTATTAGTATGGTGAGGAACCAGACCTCAGGGACCCTGGTATTAGGATTCTCTGTGTTTGAGTGTGATGTAACAAAAGTGCAGATGAAAAAAGTTCAGTGAGCTCATTTTCAATTCTACTTTCCCTTTCTAAAAAGCATCATTTATAAGTCAAGCCCACAAAATGGTCTTGTGACAAATCTATTTTTCCATTTCTTCAACCGTAAGATATTCCATTCTGAGAATAATGACCATTACTCTCTTCTTTCATCATAGTTCTAAATCAATTGTGGTTACTACCATCCTTAACTGTCTAATACATTTGTTGAATTGTGATAGAGTATCCTCTGGGTTTTGGCTGCAGGACCCCCTGTGGATACCAAAAAATGTGGATGCTCAAGTCCCATTGTATACAATACCCTAGTAAAAAGATGTCCCTATGTTAAAATCAATGTTTGTTTGTTTGTTTTTAATTTAAAAAATATTTTCAAGCCATGGATAGGAATCTGTGGATTATCTAATGTGATAGCTGAATGGTGGCGTTTTGATGTTTTTAAATGTTATACTTGAATTGTGTTAATAAGGTAATAAAGCAGAATAAACTGAGACTAATTGGAAAAGACAATAGTGCTTGACAGAGAAGAACACAGTCGGAAAAGAGGCCACACTACAGGTGGATGAATTCAATCAAGGAATCCACAACCAAGTTTGCAAGATCTGAGTATTTCAATGCAAATTACAACACAGCCTATCAACATGTAGCATTCTGATGTTTGTTTAAAAAGTAATCATTCTTTTGCTCTTGAATAATGAGAAAGTAAAGAGTTTATTTTAAAACTGTAACTATAAAAGCAACATCACAACTTTGGAGCCGTAACTTTCCAAAGTTGGATTTTGGTACATAAATGAGAGAGTCACATTTAGGAAAAACAGTCAATATCTTAATGTGTCCCCTTGCCTTATTATGTGTTGCCCTTTTGGTTTTTAATTTGCCATTTGTATTTTTATTTGTTTTTATATAGCCCCTGAAGAAGGCCACTGAAATATTTACATGGGCTGAAATGTGTTGGTGTTGGGACTTCAGCAAACCACAAATCCCAGAATTCTGTAGGATAGAGCCATGGCAGACAAAATGGTATTAACCTCGTATAACTATGAGGTGTGGATGACCCTCATAATTGTAGTGTTTTCTTATTTGACAGTACTGCTATTTTCCAAATATGTTGAAAATATTGTTTTAGGTAAGTCTAAATGTCAGATATAATGGGAGAAAAGAAAAAATACCAAATAAATGGTGGAAAATACTATAAATCCCTAAGTACCACAAAATACTCAAAGTATAACATATTTTCATCAGGAAAATATGCCTCTTTTTTCCTGATGAAAATATGTTATACTTTGACTATTTTGTGGTACTTAGGGATTTATAGTATTTTCCACCATTTATTTGTTATTTTTTTTTCTCCCATTATATCAGTCTTTGTTATAAGCCTCCTGTCGTGTTTGGTTTCTTAAGTTTAAATGTCATCCATTTGAAAGTATTTCCCCCCCCCCCAAAAAAAAAACTACTGCTACATATTTCTCCTCATTACCCATTCATACAACTCTTCCATTCATATAACTCTTACTGCCTCATACTGCAACAATATTTTCTGTGTTCCTCAGATTTATCCACAAGAGCACTGACTGTAACTCACAGGTTTCTAATTCAGCCTTAGAACAAAAAAACCCACAATTTTAAAGAGTTTCACTATATCAGTGGCACAGGTCAGAATTAGTTGCTTGCTATGTTCCTATACATTTTTGCTGTGTATAACATTAAAAGACTTGCCCTTTCAAAGCTTTTTAAGCATGGGAGAAGTAAAGGACAGCAGCCGCAGGATGCTATTTTTCCAAACGGGAGAGCACAGTTGGATGCAACTTAAGACACAATAAATACAGAAAAATAAAGCCAATTTGCAAATGGCCTACAAATGTCTATAGGGTTGATGTGGGATTTAAATTATGGCATGCATAAATAAAAAATGTATCTCTGTTTGTGTGTGTGTACACCATGGCTTAATAGGATAAGAGATGAGAACCTAAACATTGTGTTGGATGAGGATCTCATGTGGCATATCACAGCTTCTGTGGAGATTAAATTGTTACATTACAAGAGACAAACATGTCACACCACTTTTCCTGTCATCTGCTAAGGAAACAGGTCTCCCCTATTGCTTCCTGCATCTTACAGCAAAGGAGGACTGGCATGAAGAATGCAGTGTCATCAAAGGTCTATAAAAGTCTGACCTTCAGGGTAATAGATTTGGAGCAATAAAAGGTTTCCTGAGCACCTGGTGTATAAGAATACAGGGAAGTTATAAGGACAACCCCCTTTAGTTTACAGTGTGCAATTGGGGTGAGATTAAGTTTCAAACCAGTCTCAGGACTTGGATCTCTTGCAAAACAGGAGTCCAAATTATATTACAAAATCTAGGCAGTAGGAGTGATGGACCTTGAAACAGACAGATATCAAAGCAAGACATTATAGGGAAAGAAGATGAATAGAGCTTAAATAAAATGAATGATGATAGGTACTACCAAATTTTCATCTTATGTGGACAAAAAGTTATACACAAAAATCAATTTCTTTTTCCCCTTTCTCCCCCTCCTCCTCCTCCTCTTTTTCTTCTCTTTCTCCTCCAACAATCACCACTTAATGATCTTACAACCTCTGTGGATTACAAATATAAGACTAGGCTTTACTATGGCTGGTTATAATGAATGAAATAAGAATGATCAGAATAATATGAATTAAGGCCACAGAGATGGAAGCATAGCTATGATTTCCTGTAGCATCACAATGTAGTTATGTATAGCCACTGTTGTACTGCTGTGTAACTGATATTATGGCTGGAGTCCTGTTGGCATTCTACATGTGCATAAGCTCTCCTTTCAAAATGGTTGGGCATTATTTGTCCAATATGTAATGGCCCATTTTCAGACTTGAGCATGGAGTTCCATTGTCCATGAATTCCCATTTCACACTGAGGTGCATAATACCTTGAATGTACATGCTCATTTGCATTTGGTTGTGTGTTCAGTTGCCCATTTAGTGTCTTGGTTCAATTGTTCAATGTTGTCATTCTACACAAATCTGGCATGGAGATATTTAAGCTGCGTAACCCTGATGCAGGGTCTTGGTCTGAGACCAGTTCTTGCTCAGCCACAAGATTCCCAGGTGATTCTGAGCTAGTTGATGTCAGCCTAGCCCACCTCATGTTTGTGTTAGATGATAAATAATCCCTCATGCACTGTACTGAGCTCTTTAGAAGAAAGGAAGTATACATATGACAATCACAACTATTTCACAGAGGAGTCTGATAATAATTTTTGAAACAATGAACCTAATTAATTTTTGGTGTATCCAACATAAATAGATAGAACCTTTACTTTTATCTCTAAAATGCAAGGAATTAAATCATGCCTGATCTAACATTATGCAGCTAATTTTTATTTTGCCACTGAATACAACTTTCCAAAAGGCTTCTAAACCATCAGTTCCTATATTTTTATGATTAGGTTTATGAGTATGATTATGATTATGACTATGATTATTATACTTCCTTTCTCCCAAAACTGGGACTCAAGATGGCTTACAATTTTAAAAAGAACAATTCAGCTAAAAACATACAAAAGTTAACATTAAAATGGAATTAAACTATTCACAATATTAAAATGAACTATAGCTGAAACTAAAAATGCAAATAAAATATTTAAAAAGCAATTAAAACAATTATGTTTAAAACAGTATAGCACTCTCAACCCATTCTTTAAAATATTTCCCTTTTAAATACCTGTCAGAATAAAAAGATATTTTCCTGGTGATGATCAGGGGAAGGCCCAAAGAGGCAAGAATGATCAGCAAGGTGGCAGCCATTCTTGCCTCTTAGGGCCTTCCCCTGATCTGAAGAATCTAGTTACAGTCACCAAGAATGCTGTATGTCACATCCCCACCAACTATGCTTGCATAAAAATCTCTGGGCTCAGGCAAACTCATATAGGCAGATACAATCTGCAAATAGTCTGGACTTGAACCTTATAGGGCATTATAAGTCATTACAAACACTTGGAATTGTGCCCATAAAGAAACTGGCAGCTAGTGGAGTTGCTATAGCAGTATACTTGCTATGAATTGTTTAAATAGCCTAGTTCTCACTGATGGACAAGAATTCATTCATTTATTTCTATCACTGCATTCATATATCCCATCTATCCTCCTTCACAGAACTCTAGGAAAAAGACATGAGACAACTATACAGAGGTAATCAATTTTGTTGTTCTTAATTGCCCTCGAGTCAATCCTGACTCATGGTGACCCTATGGATGAAAAAAAGATTAACCAGGAAAGTTAAATACTTAACAATAGTACAAAAACTACTTTAAACTGTAAATTGCATGTGTTTACTGCAATAACACAATTTCAGGCATCCCATAGAACAATGAAACATATGTATTAAGGGAGCCCTGGTGGCACAGTGGTTAAATGCCAATACTGCAGCCACAAGATTGTGACTTCGATCCCAGGGCTCCAAGGTTAATTCAGCCTTCCATACTTTCATAGGTCAGTAAAATGAGTCCCCAGCTTTTGGGGGGCAATTTGCTTACACATTGTAAACCATTTAGGACAGTGATGGCGAATCTTTTAGAGGCCGAGTGCCCAAACTAAAAGGCCTTCCGGCACCAGGTTTTACCCGGTGCTGGAGACAGGACTTCTGCCATCAATGATTGGGATGTCTGCACTCTGGGAGCAGGACCTCTCCCCCCCCCCTCACCCTCCTGGGCTTTGAGCTGAAGGCCCAGGGGGGGAGGGGGGAAGAAGAGGAACAGGTGCACATCTTTTCTTCCTCCTTCCCCCACACACCATCCCTGGCCTTCAGCTGCCTCCAGAGAGGCAGCTGAAGACCGGGGAGGGTTGGGAAGAAGGAGGAACAGGCACACATCTCTTCCTCCTCCTCCCCATGTGCCATCCCTTGCCTTCAGCTGCCTCCAGAGAGACAGCTGAAGGCCTGGGATGGCCAGAAAGAAGGAGGAACAGGCAAACACTGCTTCCTCCTCCTCCCTGACCTCCGCATGATGGGGAAAATGGTTTTACATGCCATCTCTGGCATGCATGCCATAGGTTCACCATCATGGGCTCAGGGAGTGCTAGTTCACTGATAAGATTATATATATTTGCTTGTTTTTGTTATTGTTGTTGCTATAAGCAATCTAGAAAATGATCATACACTAAAAATATTGTAAAGTAAGCATAATGTGAGGTATCACATTTCTATAACAAATCATGAAGCGAGCAGTCAGAAATAAGCAAGGTAATGTCCACAGTACAAAAGCAAGTCCATTTAAAGAAGGTAAAAGTCCATGTACCATATATACTCAACTATACGTCTGCCTCATGTATAAGTCGAGGGCAGCTTTTGGGGCCTACATTAGGGATTTTTATGTGACACATGGATAAGTCAATGATAAAACTCTCAGCACCCTCCCTTCCCCAATTTGGCTGGGGAGAAAGCTTAAGGGGTGAGAGCCTACCATTCCTCCCCCCCAGAGCCTGGCTGTTACTGCAGGAAATTGACAGACTGGGGAAAGGCTTGGGGGTGGGCGCTGGCCCTCCATCCCCCTCCCCACCTTGGCTGTCCTCTATCAGGCAGCCATGGTGGTGATGAGGCCTGGGGGGGGGCAGAGCTTGCCTTCCCTCCTCCTCCCCACCCTTGCTGTCCCCTCAGGAGATAGTTAGGCTTGGGAAGAAGCTTGATACCATATTGACCCATGTATAAGTCAACCCAGGTTTTTGGAGTCAAATTTTTTACCAAATTTTTTGACATATACATGAGTATATACAGTAGTGCATGATGTAAGTTTTATAAAACCTGAGTTCTGATGAGCCTGTGGCCTGAAGAAATCTTGGAAATAATTTTTTATAACTTAAGGCTTGGAATCCTACGGCTTCAAGGAACTTTAAGATTATGATGAAAGTTTTGCAGAACCTGAGGTCTGAAGATTCTTGAAAAATCTTGGCAATAACTTTTTAGAACATAAGGCTCAGAATCTTATAGCTTCAAGGAACTTGAAGAGAGGGTTATTTCTGGAATCTTTTACAACCTTTCCAAGAGGTCTTCATCAGTCCATGCCTTTATACTTCTTTTAGATTACTCATACTCAATTCTGGAGACTTTTGTGTGTATTTTCTGGCTTCAACACAAGGATTTGTTTGCAGCTCCTTCCAAAATGTGTTTGGGAACAGCTACGGTTAATTCAGCCAAGCTATAAAAACCCATTTAAAATACCTTCCTTTACAAATGCTGACCCTGTGGATGAAACATCTCCAAGCCCCCCTATCCTCCACTGCTCTGCTTAGTTCCTGTAAATTAATGCCCATGAAGTCCTTAAAAGGGTCCATCCATCTAGCATGCAGTCTTCCTCTCTTTCTTCCTCCCTCCACCTTTCCTAGAATTATCTTCTTTTCCAATGAATCATTCCTTCTCATGATGTGACCAAAGTACAACAACCTCAACTTTATCATCTTGGCTTCCAGGGAGATTTCAGGCTTCATCTGTTCCAGGGCCCATTTGTTTGTTTGTTTGTTTTTTGGGCTGTCCATGGTATCCTCAGCATTCTTCTCCAGAACTACATTCCAAATGAATTGATTTTCCTCCTATCCGCTTTCCTCATTGTCTAGCTCTCACAACCGTACATGATAGTAGGGAAAACAATGGCTTGTACAATTCTAATTTTCATGCTCAGTTGCATATCTTTACATTCTAGGATCTTTTAAAATTCTTTCATAGCTGCCCCCCCCTTTCTAGTCTTCCTCTTATTACTTGACTGCAGTCCCCATTCTGATCAATATTTGACCCATGGTACGGGAATTCTTTTACTACCAGTATTTCAATTTCTTCATTGTCTAGGTTGAATCTGTGTAGATCTTCCATGATCCTTTTTCCCCTTTATAGTGAATGAGATAATCAATACAATGCTGTTATTTGTTGAAAACTCCTGGAATACAAAGCAACCTTGGCCATTAAAAGAAACATAAAAAGCTTCTCTTGGTTACAAGTATAGACATTGTCTTGTCCTCTAAGGAGTTGACATGGGGATCCAACTGTTTCTACCATCTTCTGCCCAAAATGTGAAAGTACTCCTTTCAAAACTGAGAGCTAGCATGGAAGTCTTTCAACTTTGCTTAAAGAGGCAGTGTACAACATACAGAGGCCTAAATTCTGTTGTTAGTCCTGACTACAGAAGACTCATTGAATCAATTGGATTTACCTTAGGGACTACTCTAGTTGGGACTAACCAACAACCCACCAGCCATAATCCCCAACACTGTGTTCTCTGGGCACCTTGAGGGAGCAAGATTTGATCTACTTCAGTCTCATGGCAGCAATAGGGCATGAACAATGGTCAGATGGCCAGGGCCACATTTCAGATTGGTCAGTGGTGTGAAAGGCTGCACATGTTTTGTTTTTGTGGGTCTTTAAGGTTTTCTCAAAAGTTTAAAATACATAAAAGTAGTCATATATATTGTAAACAGGTCATACATTAGATGAAATGAATTAAAAATTATTTTTTCATTAAAGGTTATCAGGTTCATTACAATAATCACACTGATATTTTTATTGTTATTAAATTTTCATTGATACATAAAGGAACTTTAAATATGCTTACAATGACTTTAATTCACATGGTACTGAAGTTTTTAAAAGCCCTTAAATTATTATTATATTAATTATAATGCATTTTATTCCTTTTCTAGTTAATTATAGTGCTTGTAGTGGTTTACTACAAAAAAAAAGAAGCTTTTCAATAACCACAGTGTTGTTTTTTTCTTTTAAATTCTCCTACTCATTGTTCCCAGTAGGAGGAAAATGAACTACCCCAGTTCCCAGATTGTTGTAGTTTTCTCACCATACCATTGGTATTGGTGGCAAGGAGGAGCACTTTTTACTCTGAGGCACCAAAGTCTCCCACAGTTCATTCCAGGAACACATGTTTTCCCACCTGTCTGCTACAGTAAAGAAGCAACAGCAGAATGCCTTCCAATATTTCATGGATGAAAACTGGGACACATGTGACCAAGCTGGCAAGAGTTATTAATGTGAAAGAATATACAGTAGAAGAGGCTAAAGCCATTTGTATTTTCCTGTACCTACTAGGAAGGACAACATTCCACTAGGGAATGACATTCCAGGGATCATAATATTATAGCTTTATTTAAACAGAAAAAAACACACATAGAAATAAGGCTTCTGAGTATGATCTAGATTAGGTGCTACTGTGTGTGTGTGTGTGTGTGTGTGTGTGTGTGTGTGTGTGTAATCCTTCTTCTTTAGTCTCCTAGTCATTTAATGGAATGGAACTGGATGACATGTGAAGAGTTTGATGTTTTCTCTATACTTTTTTGTCATCGTACTTGGCTGTCTCTTGGAGGAAATTGCAATAGAAATACAGTTTACAATATAAATTTATATTTTTTAAAAATCATATATGTCACAAAGAAAGATGTGTTGTGTTTTTTTCAAACCTTTGCAAAAAGCTAACTCAAAACACCCTTGGTGGATGGGTGGGCAGAAGAAAGAAAGAAAGAAAGAAAGAAAGAAAGAAAGAAAGAAAGAAAGAAAGAAAGAAAGAAAGAAAGAAAGAAAGAAAGAAAGATTTATCAAATCAAGGGGAAAGTTTGGGTGTTTACCTCCTCTCCTTCTCCACACAGTGAAACTATCTATCAGGGACTAGAAAGCCACACAGAAACATATACATAGAGAAAGACACTTGGTTTTATTTCCTGATATATAAAAAGAAAAGGGCAATACATTTGCAATTCCACACTGTTATCAATGTTGTTAGGCAATGGTGGACCAATATATAATGGGCATATGAATAGTAACACATTTCAAACGGATATTTCACAATAGTTATCATCTGTCTGGGGAAACGGTGAAGCTCGATTGAACAAAAGATAAAGTTAATACTACCTAATAAGAACAGACCATTATAGATCAGTGAAACTGCAAAGCAGAATTATATGACAAGGGCCAAGCCACATTATCTAAATTAACATTTTTCCAGCATGAACAAGAAGGGCTAGTGTAGGAAAACGGAGAGCTGTACTGTGGCCTGCATTTAGTCAACCTGAAGTAATTATTAATTTATGGTTGTCTGTGATTTTAATGAAAATGAAAACTGAGAGGAAAAGAATTGAGAGAGATAATGTGCCGTGAAATTGAGTTTCATTTGTTTTGGGGGCCACTTTCTTTGTTCTTCTTCCCCTTCCCTCTTTCTATATATCTTTCATTCAGTTTTCTTTTCCTTTCTGTGCTCAAAGACCAAGATGCTAGTTAGTAAAACAGATGTTGTCAGTTCACCAAACTTTTGCAACATTCTTTTTAAATACCTCTAGGTACCGGATGATAAATACATTGATCTAGCCTATCATTCTGTCTGCCACACAGTTCTGTTTTGTCTTTTATAAACCTGTGTAAATATATTGCACAATATTAGTTCTTTGGCCCATACAAAGCATAGAACAGACAATTTCTCCATCTTGTGGGAATTCAATGGTGGGGAGGAACTGCAAGTGTTAGGCCTTAAACAGAATAAGTGCAACAAATGCTGTGCTATGTATGGAAATAGGATGTACATTCCTGATCTACAAAGGACTATCAAAGGTAGTAGTGATCAGTGACATACCTATCTAGCAGTGGCATCACCTGGTACCTAGCAGTGGTATTACCCAGTGCAGGGGGGCAGAGCCCCAAAACGGCTGGGGTGGGGCTTCTGAGTGAGGCTGGACTCAGCTTTGAGAAGCATGTGTGTGTGCCCCCCAATCCTCCTCTCTGCATCTTGGCTTTCCTCAGAGGAAAGCCAGGCAGCAGAGAGGAGCTGGCTGGAGTGTGCCTGTGCCCTGATCCTCCTCCAAAGGCCCCTGCACCTAGCCAGGGAGGCCCCAAAAAACCCTGTGCCAGGTTCAGGAGGCCACAAAAACCCCCATGCTGGGCCTGGGAGGCCCTAGAAACTCCTGCATCAGGCCCAGGAGGCTCCAAAAGCCCTTGCACTAGGCCCAGTGACCACACAGGCTGAAACAGCACCCACATGGGGCAGGGATCTGACTTAGTGTCACCCTCCTTCTGGGGTGTCACCCGGTGCAGCCCTCACCCCCTGTACCCCCCAGTGACACTACTGGTAGTGATGGGTGACTTCAACTATCCTGATATTTGCTAGAAGTCAAACTCAGCCAAAACTTTAAAATCTAGCAAATTCCCCACTTGCCTGGAAGATAATTTCATTGTCCAAAAGATGGAAGAGACAACAAGGGGATCAACTATTTTAAATCTGTTTCCAACCAACAGGGATGGCCTCTTTAATGGGGTGCAAATGGTGGGATCCTTAGGTGGGAGTGATCATGGAGTTTGTTATGCAGTGGAAAGAAGAAGCCAAGCATAGTCAGACACACATTCTAGACTTCTGGAAAGCCGATTTCAGTACACTTAGGGAAATACATTAAATACGTGGTCAGGAACACTAAAAGAGAAGGGAGTTCAGGATGGATGGGAGTTTCTCAAAAGGAAGATACTGAAGGCACAATTTCAGACAGTTCCAATGAGGAGGGGAAATGGGAGATATCTCAAGAAACCAAGATGGATAACTAAAGAACTTTCAACTGAGCTACGTTTTAAAAGGGGCATGTATAAGAAATTGAAAAGGGGGGGAAAGGAGGTGTAGGAGTAAAGTCAAAAGAGCTAAAGTGTAGAATGAGCTCAGGCTTGCTAGAGATGTTAAGAACAATAAAAAGAGCTTTTTGGTTATGTCTGTAGCAAAAGGATGAAAAAAGAAATGGTAGGGCTATTGAGTGGAGAATATGGCAAAATGCTAACAGGACAGAGAAAAGGCAGAATTACTATTCTATTCTATTCCTCTCATCTACTTGCTGTCATCTCCCACTGAGTTGGTTTGCTCAAAAGAGTGATCAACTAAGGTGCCTAATATAGAAAAGACTCTGCCAAAACCTCTCTTGCTGTTTATGATGTAAAATCCTTTAGTCTTATAGCTGAGGAGTATATGGCTGGGTGTTTCATAGGTAATATATCAGAAGGATTGCCCCGGGGTATTATAGGTGACTTATCTAGATGACTGGAACCTTCTGGAGGTCCAGGTGACACCCTGTTCTTTATTCATTTTCCCTTCATGTACCTACTGGATATTAAATTATCTAAGAGCCAAGCCATATTAGATGATGCTTTAAATGCACAATCATATCTGCATGTATTAGCTTTTTAAAAAAAAGTAGTTAAGAGAAAGCTTATCCAGATAGGACCATTACTGTGTGGGGATTGATTATCCTTTTGAATTGGCCCTATTTTTCAATCAAAAAATTTCTCTCAATTTACTCCAGGAGCAAACCAGCTATAGATCCAAAACCCTCTCTGTGTGGCAGTTGTCAAGGAATGGATCCTAGGGAAAATGTCCAAATGTGAGATAAAAGGTAACAGGGTTACCATGAGCAATGGAACAGCCAGGAAGTGACAGCATGATGTGCTGAGTCATTGGGGGGTTGATGCAACTCCAAGTAGAGGATTGGGTCAGACACATGCAATCCTGATGTGTTGCATCAGCCAGTTAGTGGGCTGGACTAGATATCCCTGAAAGGGATAATGTATCCTAAAGGGAGGAGCATTTTTGTACAGTGTGGGATCATTGGTGTGTGGTGTAATGCGAGTAGCTTTGTCAGTTGGGACAAGCTTGTACATAGAGGAACAATGATTAATGAGCCTCCTTGAGAGATATCTGCCTGTTGTCGTGTTTAGAGGGGGAGAGAGTTCTCCAGCCTGCACAGAGCTCTGTGTCTCTTCTTTGATGGCCATCCAGGTGCACAGCTTCAACGTGGTGCAACGCTGCTGGTGCAATCATGCTGACAAGGATTATGGGCCCAGACTGCACAGTGGAGACCACCAGAATGACAGCATGAGTGGTTTTTGTGTTTGGTGTGTCAGAAGTCTTCACCAGACTGTCAGTGAGTCTGGAAGGCAGATAGTTAAAGCATCAAGCTGCTGGCTGTGCTTTATCAGCAGACAGCTAAACTTGGAAGACTGCCAAAGGCTCAGCGTGTTCTTGAGATAAGGGGGAAATAGAGCCTATGAAGTTCCTTAAGTTAAATTACTGCAATTACCCTGCATGGAGCATTTATGCAGAATCCCTTTTGGTAAGGGAACGATTGTGGGATGTCATGGAGAAAGGGCCTTCAAAAGACACAGTTGAGGAAGACAGGAGGGCAACAGCAACATTATTGTTGATTCTTGACCTAAGAGGTCTGCCTGTACAGTTTGGAAAGTTTTAGAGACGTACATCAGTCAGACACTGCTTTGTCCAGAATGATGTGGTGAAAAAGGTTTTATGCTTGCAAAATGCATGAAGGACAGTCTCCATCCCAGCACTTGTAGGAGATGAGAGATGTTTTCTCAAGCCCAGTGCAGGGGAGTCAAAATCCTCAGAGAACAAAAGGCATACATCCTTTTTGGAAGTCTGACCAGTGACTATGACCACATAATGTACAGCCTGCAGGGGGTGCCAGAGGGACAGCTCTTCATGGATTTAGTGTCAGCACATGTCTTGGAAGAGGACCAGAGATGGCAGTATGAGGCATGTCTTCAGAGATGGAAGAAAGCCACACTGAAGTCAGCATACACCAACAAGGAACCGCCCCCAGCTTTGCATGCCAAGCTAGCTGCAGTCTGCAAAATGAGATGGTGATTCAACTGTGGAGATGCTGGCCATTTCAGAAGAAACTGTTGCAAGCCTTCAGCTGCAAGGGAAGACAACCAGCACAGGAAGTCCTGGGACAGGAGGGTGTTGCTTCTGTGGCAGAGGACAGTGGTTGTTATGCCCACCAGGCAACCACTCAGGGAGGGGGTTGGGTCACTGATTCGGGTGCCACCCATCATCATGTGAACTCCAACTTACTCCTCAAGAGAAAGAAACCCTCATGAATAGACTCTGTGGGCTTGGCTGATGGGGGTTCAAACCAAACACAGGACATGGGGACAGTTTGTTTTCCAGGTTCCACAAAATACTTTGACAATGTCTTCTGTGCTCTCCAGGTGCAGAACTGCCCAGTTACAGAAGTCAGTGTGTCATCCCACAACCATTCTGATGGTTATGAAATGCATTTCAAGGGGGGTGACTGCATGATCTCTTGGTGGGGGGGGGGAGGTTTGTGCCAGCTTTGAAATACACTCTGGGTGGGAAAGACTCCATACAAACCAGGAGGTGTTTCTGAGGCTGGGACAACAGGGTACAAGTGCCAGGAATGGAGGGGTGGAAACAACAGTGGCTCTGCCAGAGAGCAAGCCAAGCACCTCACAGGATCCCACTGACATGCACACCTCACCCATCACTACTAGGAAATTTGAGCAAGTGCCTGCAGTAGATGCAGAAGTGCAGACAAGTAGTGATGAAGGAGAACAAAGTTCATAATTCCAAGGAGCACACAGAGGGTGCCACCAGACAGGTTTGTAGTGCAGGGAGTCAGAGTGTGCACTGTGGTGGCTGATCAGCCTGAGAATTACCAGGAGCTGTTGACTTATCCTAAGGAGGAACAGGACAGATGGTTTGAGGCCATAGATAGGGAGTTCCTGTCTTTGGGTCAACAAGGAAGTGTTCGATGTTGTGGACAGACCTGGAGACCATAAAGTTGTTGGCTGCAAGCAGAAAGGAAATGCCTGATGGCACCCACAAATATAAGGCAAGGCTGGTCGCCAACAGAGGTTTGAAAGCTATGACAAGACCTAACAGCAAAGCCTGAAAGCCTTAGGTTGGTGTTGGCGTTGGCATCCAGGAAAGAACAGGAAAGAATAGGTGATAAGGCATTTTGAAACTGCCTACCTGACTGCCCAGCTAAATGAGATGGTGTTCATGGAGCAGGCATCGGGCTATGTTGACACCAAGGGTAGGAAGGTGTATAGGCTCAGGAAAGCTCTGTATGGGTTGAAACAGAGTGCACAGTGTTGGAATCAGTGCATTCATGAAGAGTTTGTGAGAACTGGATACAAACACAGCATTGCTGATGCATGCATGTACACCAAGCAAGATATCATTTTAGTGATATATGTGGACAACCTGTATGTGGCTGCTAGGTCAGAGCAGACAGTAAGAATAGTGCAGAAATTCATCCTGAAAATTTTAGGAAATCTTAAGGCCTACCTAGGGATTGAGGTAGAGAAGACTCAGGATGGTAGATTTCTGTTGAGTCAGAAGAAGAAAATCGATAAGCTGATGGACAAATGTGGTCTTGGCAGCACAAAGGCAGTGAAAAGTCCCATGACTCCAGAGCACACTAGCAGGGGGACATCAAAGGACAACACAGAGTTGTACAGGTCTGTGACAAGGAGTTTGTTGTTCATAGCGAATAACATGAGACCTCACATCTCGTATGCTGTTGGAGTGCTGAGTAGGAGAATGAACAAGCCCAAAGTATGGACAGCTGTGAAACATGTGGTCAGGTACTTGAAGGGCAGCAAGGACAGGAAGCTGGTGTTGCATGGGAGCATGGCACAGTGAGACTGTTTTGTGGACAGTTCTTTTGCTTTGGAGGTGGCAGACAGGAAATCTGTGTCGGGCCTGCTGATTAGGTACACAGATAGTCCAGTTGTCTGGAGAAGCAGAACTATGTGGCACTGAGTACCATTGAGGAAGAGTTTGCAGCTTTGTCAGAGATGACAGGAGAGGTCCAGTGGGTACGTCAGCTGTTGGAGGACTTAGGTGAGAAGTGTACAGGTCCAACGGTGGTACATGAGGACTCGCAATCATGTATTGTGATGTTGGAAGCAGAGAACTTGCATTGTCAAACTAAGTATATAGGTGTCAGGTACCAGAATGTGTGGGAGATAGTACAGAATGGGGTTCTGAGTCTGGTCTACATTGCATCGGAAAACAATGTTGTGGACATTCTCACCAAAGCACTACTGGTGGAAAGACATGGGGGGTGTCAGTCCATTTGGGAATGAGGCTATGATATGGGAGCTCCAGGGAGAACACACTTCACAACAACACACCAAGCATAGGTACATACATCAGGACATTTTGTAGGGGATTGTCAAGGAATGGATCCTGGGGAAAATGTCCAGATGTGGGATAAAAGGTAACAGGGTTACTATGAGCAATGGAGCAGCCAGGAAGTACCAGCTTTATGTGCTGAGTCACTGGGGACTGATGCAACCCCAAACAGAGGATTGGGTCAGACACATGCAATCCTGCTATGTTGCATCAGCCAGGTGAGTGGGCTGGACTAGATATCCTTGGAGGGGATAATGTATATAAGGGAGGAACATTATTGTACAGTGTGGGATCCTCGGTGTGTGGTGTAATGTGAGTAGCTTTGTCGGTCAGGACATAGAGGAACGATGATTAATTACCCTCCTTGAAAGATATCAGCCTGTTGTTGTGTTTGCCTGCTTCTGGAGGGAAAGAGAGAGATCTCCAGCCTTCACAGAGCTCCGTTTCACTTCTTTGATGGTCATCCAGGTGCACAGCTTCAACGTGGTGCAATGCTGCTTTCACAATCACGCTGACAGCAGCTGTTAGTGGAGAAACAATATGAAGAGAAAGGGTCAATCCCCCTGATCCACATTTTTGACTATAATCTGGGACACTTAGGTGATTTTCTTTAAAAAATAAAATAAAGGTATGCGAATATAAGCATATATTTAATGCATTATCTAATATGCCTTTAAATTAACTGTCACACAAATTTCTTTTACCTTACCATTACTTCTATTTTTTTAACTTTTGTAACATTTACACAATGTTATCCCTTCTGTAACATTTCAACAATGCCAAAAGCTGTTTACCAGAGAAAGACATTGGATGGGAGAGCCAGTGTAGTGGCTTGAGTGTTGGACTATGACAATGGAGACTGGGGTTCAATTCACAGCTCAGCCATGAAACCCACTGGGTGACCTTGGGCAAGCCACATGCTCTTAGCCTCAAGGGGAAGGCAATGGCACCCCCCCTGAACAAATCTTTCCAAGAAACCCCCATGAAAGGGTTGCCTTAGGCAGCCCCCATTGACCCCTGCCACCGCTGCCGCCACCGCTGACCCCCGCTGCTGTGCACTCCCGCTGCTGCAAGTGTCGCAGCTGCCATTTTGTTTGCCAAAATGGTGGCCGTAAGTTGTTTGCGCATGCGCAGTACTCCTGTGCATGCGCAAAAACTTGTGACCACCATTTTGGCAAACAAAATGGTAGCCACAAGTGGGGGGACCTTCCAAAATGATGTCTACATTGTGTGCGCATGCGCGCGTGATGCGTGCACCATTTTGGAAGGCCCCCCTGCCATTGCTGCAGGTGAATTCACCCCCCACAGGTGCGGAGGGGCCTTTAGGATGCCCAGGGAAGCCTCCCATGGCTGCTGTGGGTGAATTCGCCCACTGCAGCTGCTTCCCTGGGCCTTGGAAAGCCCCCCCTGCTGCCGCTGCGGGCAAATTCGCCCGCTACGAGTGCAGAGGGGCCTTTAAAACGTCCAGGGAAGCCCCCCCATGTGGGGGGGGCTTCCCAAATCATGGCCGTGGTGCACACACATGTGCACGACGGCGTCGTTGTGTGCATGCATGGGTGGAAGCAAGCGCGTGCACAAGCACGCATGCAAGCACAGGGAAAAAGCAACTGCACATGTGCGCTCATGCACGTGCATGCCTTCGCCCCCCATGCCATTTCCCCCTCCCTCTCAGCCCCCCCGGCAACAAAGGTTGCCGACCCCTGACTTAAGTTATAAAAATATTTTAAGCTGTCCATAATAGAAGAGTTGTGCTAACTACCTATAGAGAAAAGTGTAACCAAGTGGTTCTAGTCCTTCTTCAGAACTTGAAAACTTTTGCTTTTTTCACTCCTCTCTTTTTGCCAGTATAGTGTTTGAAGAAGTATCCAACTAACTTTACATAGTTCTTCCACTGTCACCCAATGTACCATGACCAATGGAAAAGTCAGCAGTTTTTCATTATCCTTTGTCGTTTCCTTATTAACTGCCATGTTTGCTAACAAATACTGACCTGCATCTCCTTCCATCTGTTGGAGGATTAAATAAATGATGAATGAAACAGAGTTCACAGCCTGGAGTACCACAACTTTCCAAGCACCCTTAACTACCACTTATTTCAATGCAGGCTCAGACATCCTAGGACTTGGAAATATACTGCACTTGACACTGCCATATGGATAATGTTTGTTCTTATTGTTTCCACTTCCTGCTCTCAGCTAACTCAAATCTTTCATTAATGTCTTTGCCTTTATTTAAATTTACTGCAAATTATATTCAATAATTACTTTGTTAAGTTACTTCTAGGGCATGTCAGTACTGTGCTAATTTGGATTCCCTGAGCTCATGGTTTGTTTTGTACTTTCCACTTCTTCAAGCAACAGAGGCAGCTTTTTAACAAATCCACTTTCCCTGTGAGAGGAGACTATTGCAGACATATAACAGTTCTGCAATATCTTGGTATTTACAAATATTTAAAATCAACAGGAGACAGCAGACTCTGGTCAAGACACTAAGGTCTAATCTGCACTGAAGAATTAATGCAGTTTGACACTGCTGTAACTGCCATGGCTTCATCCTATGAAACTCTGGGATATGCAGTTTATTGTGGCACCAGAGCTGTATGATAGAGAAGGCTAAACATCTCACAAAATCTCAAATCCCAAAAAGCCATAGCACTGAGCCATGACAGTTAAAACAGTATCAAACAACATTAATTCTGCGGTATAGATACAGCCTTAGAATCAGTTCCACCAAATGCATATTTCACATTTGGCAAAATGACAGACCAAGGTGGCTGCTTATCTCTCAGAATCAAAACCTCAAATGTTAAGTACTTCTAGATCTGACGTAGAAGCAGTCACCAATTGTTGTCTTGCTTAAAGCTATAAACAAAATAGCAGCCTTTTCAGACTTCTTCAGTCTGAATGCCATTTTTACTTGGCTAGAAAGACTTCTTTTCCTCACTCCCAAATTTTGATTTTTTTTGCTGGAATCATGATGTTTGTGTTTGAGACTTCTCACTGCAGCCTCAAACATAATTGTAGCCAATGTGTATGTGTGTGTCCATGCATGTGTCTATTTAAAATGAAGATTAACCAAAACAGAAAAGGTTTAAAAGATACATATGATGTTCAGAGAAGACAGGCAAACCATAAAGAAATGGCTAGAGCAAATTTGGAAGGCCATAAAAGCCAAAAGAACTATTGAATAATTGTAAGATGAGTTCCCCTAGAATTCATATACCATTTGATTTCACTGGAGTTCACTTTATCTCTGGCAGAGTCCCAATTTAATTAGTGTGTCAATAAAGGTAAAGCTTCCTCAGATTCATTGATCAGTACAACAATGTTTTCCCTCTTTCCTTTCCCCTGGAGTTCATTGTTCTGGGTGCCAGCTATGATTTGTTTGAAGTGTATGTTCTTCATCACCTATAACATTATGTGCCAATCTACCAGTCCACAGGACTATTTAGTTAATCATATGTCATTTCTTTAATTTATATTCCCTGGGACATTAATCCCATGTACTGAGCAAAATCATACCAGATTCCTTACTCTGTGCATCTTTCTCTTCTCCCTATTTTACTTTCAGGATACCTGCAAGTATTTTAGTTATAAATAAAAATCTTCCACTTCTATCTATAGTCTACAGATGTGTTTGTTGGAGGGGAGGATGTTTGGATGTATGAATGATTCTTCATGTGTCCCATGCATTCACACATACAGATAGAAAACATGTGTATAGATAGAAGGGGGGGGGGAATCCTGCCAGCAAAAGATTAGGCTGAACTTTCTCTGTATGCTAGTTTTCCACAACTGAAGAAGTTTTCTTCCATAGGGAAACAGTCAGGCACACAAACTTAAATCTTGCATCTATGCAAATATAAAGAAACCAGTACAAGATGTAGAAAGACTCCTAGGCCTCATTTGTATGGGCCAAATGGGCCACCTACTCACCTGCACATTCTAGCATCATCTTGTTTGGATGACACATGTCCCAAGCCCCAGATTTTGTATGAGCAGTCCAAATGATGTCTGGCACATTCTTCACCAGAACCATGGTATAGCAGCCTTAAAATTGTTGTTAAAAAACAACTGTTACTCCAGATCTTCCAGGAAGATCCAGAGCCCTCCATTCTGTCTGCATGGGCATTCCACTGAGTATTCATGTATCCACTGTCACTGCGGAGCACTCATTCTGAAGTCGGAACAAGGCACCCAGCCAAGTATTTATGACTGGGCACCTTATTCTGAACACAGAAGCAAATAGGGCAGTTGCAGGGCCAGGATACTCCAGGCTGTCCCCAGAGTATCCTGGGCTGTGCAGACAAGACTTTAATTTCACTGTGTCTTATTAGTTCTTTCACTTGGCACAATGGATCCACTCTCCAGACTGGCCTCATAGTTCAAGCCTTTGTTCTCTGGTCATTCACCTGCCATTTCACCCTCTAGATCCAATTCAGGATCTGGTATTCCAGCCTCAAAGTGACCTGTACAAGCAGGTGTGCTAATCAGTGGGTTCAATGTGGTAAAATACAGAGACCAAGCAACACTTTTCCTTGAACTTTTCCCCTATATTCTCAGGGCCCTAAAACCATCTTTGGATCTTCTCTATCCCCCTCCTCCTAACTAGCCCTTATACTCTATTCTTGACTCCTTAACTCTGTTTCATCCTGCTCCTAGATCTCTCTTTAACAAACAAGCTCTTTATATTCCTTCCACGAATAGGCCATTGAAGCCCATGACTGGTTGGCTTTAACCAGGCCTCCCCAGCTTCTCACTTCACACAAAAGCTTGTGAGCAATAGCTTTTCATCCTTTTGGAGCTCTCTTTGAAGAACCTCTGTTTTATAAATGGAGGACCCTACTCTTCTTGTTTACTATCAATGTATAGAATATATATAATATTTATTTATTGTTCTTAGCTGCCATTGACTTAGACTTATGCTGACCCCAAGAATGAGAGATCTCTAAGTCCCCCTATTATCGAGCACCCTGCTTAGGTCTTCCAGATTCAGAACTGACTCTATCCATCTGGAATGTGGTCTTCCTCTTTTCCTACTGCCCTCCACTTTACCAAGCATTATCATCTTTTCTAGTGAGTCATATCTTCTCATGATTTGCCCAAAGTATGAGTATCTGGGATACCAGCCACACTGCAGAAATAATCTGCTATGACAACACTTTAAGTCAGGGGTAGGCAACCTTTCCCCTTTAAGGGCCGCAGGACTACAGCTCCCAGAAGCCTCAGCCATGTTGGCCAATAGTCCCATGTTGGCCAATAGCTCCTGGGATTCTGGGAGCTGAAGTCCCTCAGCCCTTAAAGTGGAAAGGTTGCCTACCCCTGCTTTAAGTGCTATGGTTCAATGCTATGGAATTCTGGGAATTGTAGTTTTGTGAGACAATCAGCCTTCTCTGTCTAAGAGCTACAAAAATTACAATTCCCAAAATTCCATAGCATGGAGCCATGACAGTTAAAGTAGGGTCAAACTGGATTATTTCTACAGTGTGGATGCAGCCTCAGTTTAATCATCTTGGCTTCCAGAGAGAGTTCAGGCTTGATTTGCTCTAGGACCCATTTATTTGTTGTTGTTTAGCAGTCCATGGTGTCCTTAGAACTCCTCTACAGCACATCTCATATGAGTTGATACTCTTCTTATCTGCTTTCTTCACTGTCCAGCTTTCACATCCATACATAGAAATGAAAATACAGTGGATCCTTGGTATCCACTGGGATTTGATTCCAGAGCCCCCCTATAGATAACAAAATCTGTAGATAATCACGTCCCTTTAAAAACAATGGCTAACAAAATGGTATCCCATACATAAAATGGGAAATCAAAGTTTGCTGTTTGGAATTAATACTTTTAAAAAATATTTTCAAGCCATGGATGCTTAAATCTGTGGATAAAAAAAAATCAGTGGATAAGGAGGGTCAACTGTATGATAGCATGGATAATCCTAACTAATATTCAAATAGCTATATTTTGACACTTTAAGACAGGGGTAGGCAACCTAAGGCCCGGGGTCCTGATGTGGCCCCCTGAGGCCTTTGGATCTGCCCCAGGCCGGTCCTGCTGCTGCCGCCACCGCCACTGCCGCCCACCATGATGATATTGATTATTGTTGTTATTACTTGTTCTTGGGGTTTTCTTGGCAAAATCTCCACCGGGGTTTTGCCATGGTTTTTCTGGGGCTGAGAGAGTGTGCATGCATATTTTAAAAAAATTAAAAAATATTTTTATTTATTTATTTTTGGTACTTCGGACCCCCAATTGTCTGAGGGACAGCAACCTGGCCCCCTGCTCAAAAAGGTTGCCTACCCCTGCTTTAAGATCTTGTCTACCACCTTCATAGCTGCCTTTCCAGGTCATAATCTTTTCTGATTTCTTGACTACAGTCTCTATTCTGATTAATGATTGATACAAGGTATGGAATATCTTTAAGTATTTCAATGTTTTCATTGTCTACTTTAAAGTTATGTCATCTATGGTCATTATTTTTATTTCCTTCATGTTCAACTGTAAGCCTGCCTCTGCACTTTAATCTTTTCAGTAATCATTCCAAGTACGAGTAGTATGGTGTTAATGCCCCATCCTCAAATTTTGATACATCCTTCCTCCAAGTCTAATTCTGTTTTGTATATGATATTTTTGGCACACAAGTTGAACAGATAGGATAATTACAGCCTTGCTTGACCTCCTTACTAATTAGAAACCATTCCATTTCTTTGTATTCTGTCCTCCCAGTAGCATTTTGTCCTGAGTACAGGTTATATATCAGGACAATCAGATGCTGAGGCATACCCATTTCATTAAAAGCTATTCATACTTTTTCATGATCTTTACAGTCAAAGATTTTGCTATGATCTATAAACTATTATTTATTTGTTATAAAATTATATTTATAACATTATAAAATTATAATTATAAAATGTATAATGAGTAAACAAACAAACAAACAATAGTGCAGTATGTTGTGTTAAAGCTAGCTTGTTGACCACTATGAAACTGTCTGCAGTAGTAAGGGCATCTTGTATAAATTTTCAATGCACAACAGATGCACTCTTTGTAGAGCAATAGCAAGATATCACACAGGTCTGGTCAGCAGTCTAAATAGAAAAGAGAATTCTAAAATAGTAATTCTCAAACTTTTGTAGTCTAAATAGTTTGGACTTCAAATTGTAGAATCTCTAATCTCTAAAATTTGTCATGCTGACTGACATGCATGCTGTTGAAGTGCAAAAACATCTGGAGAACTGAGATCTGCTGACCCAGAATGCATATTGTGATATGGAGAAAACACAGGAGTTTCTCTGGTTTCTCAGATCAATGCAGAAAGGAAGGCCTGGAAGGTCTTTTTTTCATGGGCAAATAGACAAACAGGTGTCTCAGACTTCATGTTGTTTAAAGTCTAGATCCCCCATTTGTCCATTTGACAATTAAAAAAAGTCAGCTGGTGAGATAATCCCATTAATAAGTCCCAAACAGTGTTGAATGCCTTGTGACCTTTTGGCTTAACAGAGAGCTATAGATGTTCAAGAATACATCTTTTAATTAAAATAAATAAAATTTTAAAAATTATTATTATTATTATTATTATTATTATTATTATTATTATTATCCTGCCTTTTATCCAGATTGGGTCTCAAAGTGTCATACAACAATTTAAAAAGACATTATTAAAAATCCACAAGATACAAAAATTAAAACAACATTCAACAATAAAAAATACTACCATACTATACTAGTTCCTCCCCACTCCATGCTTTTTCTTTTTAAAATATAAAACTAGATGTTTACAAAATCAGTTCATCCAGAGTTTGGTGCTTCAACACTAGACTTAATGGTCTTTCTGCATTTGTTTTGCTCTTTTTGGATACAGAGGAACCAGCATAATTCCATTAGATTCCAAAGTTGGGCAAAGAGCTTATCCTTTCTTCTCATCTACATTTATTTCCACTGAGAAATGTCATTCCATTCAAAGTAACTTAAACATACTGTAGCAGAAACATTCTGCATGAAGGTTTCTTCATTATCCTTTCAACCCATTGTTTATTTGACAGCATTATGTGGGAGAGAAAGCCACACATTTCTCACCCACATTCCTCAGTTTGCTGTTATCATCACTTGGAGGCAGCCTCAAGACTTCAGCATCTTCCACATTCTGTGTCCCAGATCAATAGACAATTTAAAAGCAGGCAGATGAAGAACCATCTTTCAGTGCATTCTGAGAAGGAAAGATTTCTTGAGGTAGAGAAAGAGGTAAAAAAAAAGTGGGGTAGTCTATAATTTCAGCTATCGTGATCTTTTAACTTTGAAACTCTTAATACTTCACTAGCAGTGTGCTCTTCCCATGAAAATAACAACAAAAATATCGTTCAGGCAAAAGAATTTAAAATAAAGTATAAAATTATAAAATCTGCAGGGTACAGCTGCTGTATGAGTATCATTAATAAAAATGTCTCCCATATAAAAGTAATTTTCCTTATGATAAGATAAAAAAAGGTGAGAGCAGGATTATTATCTATTATTGTATTTATTTATTTATTTTTAGTGGTTCAACGGAAACTTTTTATTCAGAATTAGCAATATGTGCATGTGAAATGAAATGATCAGGTTGGGCAAGTCTTGCATAAGTAAAAGAAAATCTTTTAACATTTTACAAATTGAAAGCTTCTCCCAAAATGCATCCAATGTTTTTTTCTTTTCTTTCATGAGACTCCGCTTTTCTTATGATTTCTATTTTGTGTATATCTCTATTAACATGAATGGAATAGGTAAATCAAGTGCTTTCATTGCTCTTAAAATATGCATCCATGTATGATGTGGATGAATGGGAGGGGCATAGTTTGGTAGAACACAGGCTTCATATTCAGCAAAATCTCTGTCTTCTCCCTTTTTTAACATTGACCAGTTGGAGGCTTCCAGGGAGAGAATAGCAAGGCATGTAGTCGACATTGTTCTGCAGCAGTTGGTATTCAAAGGCATATTGCTCTTGAAGATGGAAGTTCTGATTAGCTATCAGAATTCATTGTTCATGTGATCTTATCTACTGATTGTATGTTTTCTTTTCCATGTTGCTGTTATTCACCATAAACCCTGCCATAGCTTTTTTGTCAGATTTAAAGAAATTTTCTTGTTTTTGCTTTACATTAGGATGGGATGGGAAAGTCTCTAATATGGTTGAACAAACTAGGCTTCCTTGTTCATACAAACATATAATGGACTGAATGTACAGGCACATAATTTATAGCAGATGACATCCCTTTGCTACACATTCAGATCTCTACACCAGAGACTATTCCATTTTCTCTTTGGGGAGGTTTACAAAGAATCCTGCAAAATTAATTGAGAATTCACACAGAATAATTCTTTACCATCTCATTCTTGCTTAGCGGAGTGACATCCAGGCATTCAAAGACTAACAAGGATGTGATATTTTGGGTGCAAGAAAGAGTACAGACAGCTTTAACCAGCTACAAAACTAGCTCATCCTGCAATTGCTTGTGTGAGGTGAATTCAGAAATGGCATCCAGGTTCCACAATTTACAAACTTTTGACTAACATATCATTGAACCAGAGTAAAGAAAACTGTGTACAGATTTTTAAAAAAAATTATGATACCAGCAGGGCAATAATAATCAAAATTATGTGTGATCAACCCAATTTTCATTTCTTTTAATCCAGGCTATAAAAGGCATAGGGGTTAATGGGTTGACTGTCAGCTATATCATAATTATATCATCATATGAATCAATAATTTCTTGGGGGATGTAAATGAATGTACAAGAACACAGCAGATGACAAAGCAAAAGCCAAGAAAAGTATAATTAAAGTCTCAACCATCATTTAGGATAAGCAAATTAGAAAATAAAGCTAGGGTAAGCAAATGTTTTCTTTTCACAACTTAAAACTAACAATTTCATGGTACAAGCAGCTTTCACAGAGTAGAGCTGATTTTAGTGTCATCTCCAGTCAACAGAACACACATTATACAGAGTGAAAGAAACAGAATATCAGCAATGTGCTGGATTGTAGTCGTATCTAGGGACTTTATCACATGGGTGAAATCCCATGCAGAAATGGCATTTTAAATAGAAAAAAGACCCACAAGAGTGGGTAGATTTTCAGATGACATCCCAAAAGTAAAAAGGAGCAGCTTTTGACTACTTTCCATTCAGGTT
>JAIPUX010001232.1:32455258-32475311 GCA_020142125.1 Phrynosoma platyrhinos
CTTTTAAATCCTGTTAGTGAACAGAATTTCCCCCATTTGATAAGGCCCTAGGATAGATTCACTGAAATCAGTGGAAGTCTGTTTTACATTCTAAGGACGTTATCACACGTGGGCCAGAAAGCAAAAATAAAATGGAAATGAGGCATTCCAAGAATAAACAGAAAACAAACCTTATTTCCACAAACGTAACTACCTTAATTGCGAATCTACAGTAAGCACATTGAACATTCACACACAAGCGAAAAAAGCCCGTAAATGTACTAGAAATAAGCTTCTTGCACATGTGCAGATAGAGGAATGCTCACTGGAACCATGGCAACAGCAGGGAAATGCTCCCAAATACGCATTTGGTTATCACATTACGGTAAATGCAAAATTACCTTAATTGTGCATTTGCATTTCCTCCAAACAACCGAATTTCAAAAGATCGCGGTTAACACCAGTTTCTGTCCACTTTCTGTCCAGTTTCTGTGCGACGTCATGTGAAAACATGGGGCACTAATCCAGTTTCTGTTTGGGTTTTGTGTGGATTAACCAGCAGATTTGCCCCCATGTGATAACGTCCTAAGTCCAGATCCAACCCACTGGGAAGAAAATCAATGTCATGCAATGGCTAGCAAAAGGTCTTTTCCATGGAAGTGTTTGTCATAATAAAATGTTTAGTCTTTAAGGGATTGCAGAACTTGTATGTATGTGTTCAAATATACCAATAAATTCTAGAGAATCTGTAACAAAAATACTGTAGAAAGCAAAAACTATAAAAGGAAATCAAAATATTGTAGTTAGGCAAACTGGGTGTTCAATCTGTTTAGCTTTGTGGAGTTTCTTCACAAATCATGTCTAGGACACTTGGCTGCTAATGTCCACTGAATACTGTATTTCTGCACTTTCATCTATAGAATTATAGGAGATTATCACATTTCAAAGTAAAGTGACTGATCCCCAATGGAATACAGTCATGTTTTGGATTGCTCACTGATAGTATCACACTCAAATCACCAACACTGCCGCTGCGCGACTGCAACCTGGCTGCAGTCTGTGTCCCAGCCACACTTATCTGGCTGCTTTTCCAAAACAGGAGCTGGATAAGCATGGCTTGGATCAGGGCTGCAGCCAGGTTGCAGTTGCCCAGCAGCAGCAGCAGCAATTTGAGTGTGATAATATCAGTGAGTAATCTGAAATGAAACTGTATCCCCTTGGGGATCAGTCATGTTATTTTGTAGTGTGTTAATCTCCTTAGGTTATCATGGTTTCTCTTTTTAAATGTATATGGAAGAGCACCAGGTTGATGTGAAGCTCTCAAATGCTCTCACCAACCTGGCCTTGGAGAGACAAAAGGTGAGGCAGGCACAGCTCCACCATGCGTAGCCCCAGAGAAAGATGAACAGCCCTCCCTCATCTTGGCTGCTACCATCCTGGCCACACTAGGGAATACTCATTACCAGTGAAAAGGATCTTAGCTAGCTGAGAAAGAGCTTAGTCCCTTGAGACCTTTGTGAACTGCTGCAAGTTTGACCCAAGACAATTTGCTCCCTGGGTTGAAGGCAAGAGAACACCTCTCCTAGAATTAACCTGCTTATCCTTTCCACCACATCTGAGAGCAGCAGTCCTACTCAACCTTTTGGGATGCTTCTGCAGGACAGCCAATTTCAATACTTTGTTCATTCCAACTCCTGGACATCTGTTGCCTCACTTTCTCTAACTGTAAGACTGGTCTTGCTGTTGGAATACAGACACCCCTCCATTTTTTGCGGACTTCAAGTCTGCGTCCCTCACACATTCACAGGTGGCGAAGGGAGGAGGACAAAACTGGGCGTGTGTCTGTGGTGTGTACCTGTGTGCCCCCACAGGCATGCACCTCCATTCAAGCCAATAGGACTTGAATATCCACAGTTTTCCATTTTCAGGGGGAATGCAGAACAGATCCCCTGTGAGAACAGAGGGGCAACTGTATATATCACTGTGCTAAACAGGTCAAGTGATCTATCTTAATAGAAGCCAGCTGCATATGTTCAAACTGACATTTGCTTAAGTTGTAGTTGTAGTCCTTTTGTTTATGCTACTATCAAAGTGCCTGCTAAATTATAGGCTTATGGTGTGTTTTTGTGGCTTTTCCACTCTGAAGTGAGGCTTCTGAATTCACCAGTAGCTCTGTTGCATATGCTGTATAATATACAGTGTACACACTGTAAAAATACATTTGGCAACATGTCTCTATTCTCAACAAAGAAAAAAATCACTGGGAGAAAATTAAAAAATTGGGACTGGAGCCACCTTGTGGCTAGGAGGGCCTGGGCTACTTTGAGATGGACATACTGCATGCTATAGACTGAAGAAGACTGGGGGACTGGGGAGACATGACAAAATGCTATACCCAGGGCCTGAGCATCTAAAGGACAGAATGAGGTGAATGGGCCTGGCTTTCATCCACTGATTATAAATACCAAGACCTTTAGCTTATCATATTTTTATACTTTCATTTTTCAGGTATATTACTTATTGTCCTCCCTTAGCTGAGAAAAGGGTGCAAATGGAAATGGATCAAAACTTTCTTGAGTGTGAACATGGGTTCCTTGAAATACATACACTTTTTAAAAAAAAAAAAAGCAGCTACAGAATTCCAACCTGGAGGTGATCGGTGTGTCAAGAGTTGGCTATCTATCCTCAAGAGTGCTTTCTTAAATAAGAACAGAGCTGGAAATAAAAGGCAAACTGTACCTTGAAGTGAAAAGAACAGGAGCCAGTGTCCTTTAGGCGTGTGTTTTATTGATTTATAAACACTCAGTCAGGCTACCTCATCTCTACAGAGTAATTTAGATATGGGAAAATATCTGTGAAATATATTGATTGCTTTATTGATTGAAAAGCCAATTGCTGTTGCACTCCTGTTTTACCATTTAAGTCCTGACACATTTTTGACATATGAGCCAGCTGTGACTACTGCCTCAATTCTGCCGTGAGATAATGTGAAGCCTGTCAGCCTCCCCCCACTCCAGTTTCTTTGCCGCCCCCCAGTATTTACAGTGGAGGTGTATTCAGATATTAGCTTATTTCTTAGCCAGTGGAATAATTAGGATTCTTTAAAGCCCTGAGCTGCTGCCTGTTTAGTGGTGTATGTGTATCCAAGCATATAGGTGCTTTTCCCACCTTTTTTAATATATATTTCTCCACATTGACTGGATTGATATGTCATGAACAAAAGAAATGTAGAAACCAGGCGGTTATTATTCAAAACCTAGCCACCTGGGAATGATTGTTACTGCTCAGATATTTTCCTCCCCTCATTCTCCAGGAGGGATTTGGCTTTTTCAAGCATTCCATTGGGGAATTCTCACTTGTTACCAGATCAGTTTGTACTCAGCAGCTATAAATCAAGAGAGGACAGTGGCGGGTTGGAGGGGGGACTCCACTCCTCTTTAGGGCTCTGTGTTATTTATTTTGAAAATATAAGCTCTGGTAAATTTATTGATTTTGCTTTAGAGAGAGAGCATGCAAAAGCAATTACAAACTATTCTTGATTTGAAAGAGAAAACCTCCCAAATTAGCATAATAAAGAGGTTTTTGCCTGAGAGGCTGTAAACAGTAATAAATTAAAGGTGCTTAGAAAATGGGGTGGGGTGAGTGTAGAGGGAGCAAAAGAAACCATCACATTTTTTTTAAAAAAAGAAAAAAACACACTTTTAACATTGTATGGTTTAAATACATTGATTTTGGCTTGCTGTTGCTTGTAAGATTATATGACGCTCAGATAGTTAACATGCATTATATTATTGATTCAACGAGGTTTTGGAATGTGTGCATATCCAGTCACAAAGCACACCATGTGGAAATCTGGAGTCTAGCATTTTAGCTTTTAAATAGCAAATTGTGGTTTTGGAAAGTGTGAAAATGTGTGGGTAGTATGTGATGAAAGTTTTGGAAGAATGGAAACTCTGAGTAACATTTTTTCTGGTTTGACTATGGGTTATCAATATCATGAGCTCTCTCTCTTTCTCTTTCCCCCCCCCCCACCATTCCCCATGCCATAAACATAAAAGCACACTTTTTCCACAGACACATAGTGGTAGCAATGGTTGCAAACAAAATCTGCAAGCTTTCAGTGACCTATTTATTTAAAGCCTTATTTTCTTTACAGCTGCTCTGGCCATGGCCTTTTTCCTCCTACTTTTGCCACTTTCACTGGCCTAGTATACCCTCTAACATTTCAGAGTTGAAAATCAGGACATTGGTGACCATAGGGATGCCAGTTCAGGAGTGTCCTAGGCCCTGAGGTTTCCAGGCCAAAATCTGAGAACAGCCTTGGGAAGGCAATGGCAAACCTACTTTGAACAAATCTTGTCAGGAAAACCCCATAATAGGTTTGCCTTAGGGTGGCCATAAATCAGAAACAATTTGAAAGCACATAACACACACATATTATAAAGGTAGCCATGAGAAAGACAAAACTACTAGGAGAAGCTGTAGCAGTTGTCTTTTGCCTGAGCCCACAGGGAAGGGCAAGATTCTACTCCCTCCTCCCTTCTCCCCCACTGAGTTAATTGAATAAAAACTACTTTTGCACTTTGAAATCATTCTCTGGAAAATGAAGTCAGCTGAGGACAAAGAGGAAAAGTGGGAGGAGGAGAGAGAAACTGAGACATTTTAAAAGCGGCTGGAAAAAAAATGGAACTACTGAGGATTAATTGGGACTGTCTCTGCAAATCAGGACAGTACAGCATAGTTACACTCGGATTGTCCTAACCAGGACAAAAGACTATTAGATAATCTCTAGGGCAAAGGAACTTGTCAAAAGTCTCCACTGAATTACTGAAAGGAATGCTAAACTACCTTGTCTATAATTTCTTGCATCCACATTGTCCGGGAAAGCAGCCAACAGAGTAGCTGATAAGAACAATGCCAGGCTCGAGCACAAAAGCAGTTGCAAAGTACAGTACCAGTCTGAATGTTCCAAGAAACTAAAACAGGGATTCAAGAGTCCACAAAGCATATCAATGAATACAGTCTGAGGTCCAGGGTTCCAGCAAGCAGGTCATCCAATCTAGTCCAGAGGTCATGAATTCCAAGTCAGTCCAAAGTCAGTCAGGGTCCAAAGTCCAAAGCTTCCACCAGCAAACTTAGATAAGCTCTGACAAAGAGCTCAGCTTCTCCCAGCTGATTATATGGCCCAGCTCCCACTCACAGATGTTTGGACTTAGCTGCGCGTTTCTCATATACCCTGAGAGCACGCCGGAGACACGCCCTTTCTGTCCTTTTCTGACTAAAGGTAGGTACCTCCATGTCCTGCTCCTCTATACCTCTGCTGGGGGGAGGCTTTCTGCAGACCCCATAGTGACCAAAACTCGCCAAAGCACTATGTAGGACTGTCTTCTTTAATTTCTTTCTGGAGCAAAGTCAGACCTGTCAATAACCTTCATGGGGCCTCGGCAGACGGCTAATTGCGCCGTCTCCGAGGCAGGGAAGAGGAGGGGCAGCCGCACGCCCGGCGCTCCGAGGGCAACCTCCCGCCACAGCATCCACACACACTGCAGCAGATAAGTCAGTGAAAGTGTGCCCCACGCTTTTGGGGTGCACTTTCACTGACTTGTGAAAGGAGCGCTGATTTAGCGCTCCTTTCAGGGGCGCCGACAGTGCGCCACGTTGAGGATGCCTCGGTCCTGCGGCGCACCATCCCACGGCGTCCCAGAGCCTCTCGTCTGCTTCCCCCCTTATTCTCCTTTATCAGAGCTTTTGACTCTCTTTTTGTCCAATGGGCTAATCATTTTCCTGTTTATAATGTAGGTAAAGCATTTTTCAGTGTTGGTCTTATATTTAAAAATACAATCTTCAATTTTTTCCTTTCCTTTTTCCTTTTCTCTTTCCCTTTCCCTTTCCTGTCCTTATTGTTAGCTTCCATTTCTTTTGTATAAATGTGTTCCTTCTTTCTCTTCTCACATGGACAAAACTCTGATTTTCTGAAGGGATCCTTCTTTCTTCTGACAAGTTTGTTGCCTCTGTTAGCCACATTCGGAGTTAATATTACTTTTCTTGATTTGTGCTCTGCAATCTAGCTGAGCTTCATGACCTATGACATGACCTTCTTGATCTTCCCTTTTAACTTTGTTTTTACAATTTCCATCTTTTCTGAAAAGTTTCCTCTTTTGAAGTCGGTATTGGACTTCCTTAGCAATTTTCCAGTAACACATATATATTGATTTTGATAGCAGTATTGACACTGTTTCCAATCAGTTTAAGAACATTTAACATCTTGTACTAGGTACTAGGAGCTTTTTACATACAGGGTCACATCCTTGCTGTTTAATTCTGTAGCTAACACTTCTAGGACAATAGTTTATAGTATATAGAAACTTTACCTCCTTCTTTGTGACTGGAATATGCTATATCCAGTCTATATAAATGCTAATAAAAAGTCACCCATTGTGGCATTACTAGAACACTTACTTCTTTGGATATCTTCCTGATATCCTCTATTTTTGGTTCACCCTAAACATTTTGGCAAGTGGAAGGAATAACATTTTCTCAATACTGGATCACACTTGGAAACTGGTGTTGTAACCCACATTAACTGTGGAGAAGTCTGCCCCCCTTGGAGATTTCTTAATTTAACAAAACAACATTGTGCTTACATGCTTTTCCTTGTTCTCCCAAAAGAAGGGGGAATATATACTATGGATTATGCCTACTCCACCAAGTATTTCTCTTGCCTAATCTATCTCATCTATCTGTTCTCCTTTACAGTTTCATTTTGTCTCACATCTGAATGGCTTAAACTGCAAGATCTTTGCATCCCAGATTTGGACGGAATTGAAATTCTTTCCATCTGCACTAACGAAATCCACAGTTACACTGTTCCTAGCAAGAAGTGGGTCTTGTTGTTCCTGCCAATCATATGGATGTTTAAATGAAGCAAACAGGCAGTTTCAAAGTCTCTATTCTACTAGTGATTAGGGAAGATACACACCCAAGTTTTAAGAGTTAAGTATTCAAACTTCTGAGTTTAGATTGCTGAATATGTCCACTTTAGTTTCTTCCAAATCCATTTTAAAGTATCTCAAGTTCTTTCCATCCAAATATGAAAAACATGTATTTAAAAAAATTAAAATGGCCTGAAATTAATTTCTTGCCTGTCCTGTTTAAAAAGATAGGATATCCCACAATGGATACTTCTTCCTTTCTTATCAGTTTCACCTTGGAGTTAGTGTGCAAACTGTTCTGACTCATTCTGGTTGGTATCACTTGGGGTTAAGCAGACGGGCGGCCATGGGCCGCCCTGGGAAGCTGCGCCGTGGGACAGAGGCATACCCATGCCTCGATCCTGCGGCGCAGCTTCACTGCCCCTGAAAGGAGTGCTAAATTAGCGCTCCTTTCACAAGTCAGTGAAAGTGCACCACAAAAGGCTGTGGCACACTTTAGTTGACTTTTCCGACACAGCACGTGGAAAGGCTGCGGTGGGAGGTCCTCCTCAGAGCGCCGGCCGTGCGGAGGGCTGGCTGCTCTGAGGACAACCTCGGGAGGGGGTTGGGGTGCCGAGCGTGCGGCTGCCCCTCCCCTTCCCTGCCCCCAAGATGGCCCTTTAAGCCGTCTGCTTAGGGGGTTGGTGTGGGTGCCCAGAAAGGGCTGCTGGGGGTTAGGCAATGGTGGACTGCTACACCCTCTCTCTGTCCCTTCCCACTACCTTGCTCAATCATTTTCCCAGCCTCCCCCCCCCCTGCTGCCCAGCTATTGCCCAGCTAGACCCAGAAAGGACTAGAGAGAGTCAATGTAGTGAAGATGCCAGAAGTCCTCCCTTTCTTTTCCACTGCCTTGGCTTTCTCTGCAGAGGAAGCCAGGGCAGTAGAGAAGCCAGAAGAGGCATGTGTTCACCCCTTCTTCTCTGCTGCTTTGGCTCCCTTAGCCAAGAGAGCTATGACAGCAGAGAAGAAGTGGATACTGGCTGCAACACTATACACCACCACCCCGCAGTAAGAGGAGGGCCCAACCTGGTGTCACCCCCCCCTGGGGTGTCATCCATTGGGGGTCTGCATTCCCACATTCCCCTACTCATGCTCCTGCAAACCACTTTTTGAAAGTCTAAAGCACTGTATCGAAAACTTGGGGAGAGAAAATACCAAGCTCATAGCTATAACAGTTAATAATTCCCCATAGGTGTATATTTTCTGACCTCTGTATTTGTAATACACTAAACACACTGGCCTATATCTCACTGGCCTGAGTAGAATATACCTATTGAATCACTGTGATTTACAGAAATACTGTCTTACTGTTGAGCAATTGATTCAGTGGGTCTAATCTAGTTGGGACTGATATTTGGATTTAGGCTAGCCCATGGATAGGACTTGTGTGGTCTTCCAGACGTTGTTGAACTACAACTTCCAGAATTCCTCACCAATGATTATTCTGGCTATTGCCACTCAAAGATGCAGTGTAGCAATATCTGAGGCCCCACAATTCCCTACCCTGGGCTAGTCTGCACTTCAGAAATAACCCTGCTTTTCTCTGAAGGGAATATATGAACTAGCTTCTGCAGGCTAAGGAGATTATCGCATGCCATTTAAAGTGACTTATCCCAGTCACATTTAACTTTAAACACAGATCTTATCACACACACCAGTGGCTAAGCGAGTGCAAGCCATATGCATCCCAGACCCCAGCCACACTTATCTGGCTGCTTTTCAAACACAGGAATCTGCACAGTTCAAGTATATCACTATCTTTGCCATACTTTTAAAACTGACTCAGGAATTTTGTAGGAATGCTGTAAAGAAGCAACTTCTAATAAATTTGGACAATGGAATCCAAGCGGGTTGAATCAAATCTTTTCAACAGGATAATTGTCTCTTGATTGTTTCTTTCCTGAAAGTGCAGCAGCCATGGATGTCTTTCCCAAAAACCATCATTTTGAAGTGACACTGACAGGTAACTTAACAAGAATCAAAGTATCCTTTAGGGCATTAATTGTTGAATAGCACCTGCAATTGTTGTCAGCTGTACAGAAATTAACTGTCCTTGAGGATTATTGAAGAAGTTCAGAATGAAGTGCGTGCACATACTTGGTAACACGGTGATATAATTTATAGTAATTTGTTACAAATACTCTCCTAAGGAAGCCCCATTGACAGGAATGGGAAGTCACTGAAATGAGTTGAACCTACTTTGCTCTAGTACAATCCACATTCAGTTCATGGAACTTCTGTTGAAAAAAAAAGTGTCCAAGTTGATTTTGCCCATGATCGAATGATGAAACAATGATTGTTAGCTTTATGATCTTTCTCCCTTGCTATGGGCTTCTATTTCGAAATGCAATATCCATTCACTGATGCTTCCTTTGTTCAAAATGTTGCCTTTAGAACTAAAAGCTAAACTACTTTCCAGATGTACTTTATAAACTCCATGAAAACATTATGTAAGGTAGCTTAATGAAGGAGGGAAGATGAGGAAGAATAATACGCACTTTAATAAATCATGCATCCTTGTGCTATTTAAATGTTTCTTCAAGGTTGATTGAAACTTTAACCTCAGTCTCAATAAAGAAGGAAAGCTTCAAATTTGCCAGACCTTGAATTTTTACAACAGTATGTTGAATTATGCAGTGATCAGTCAATTATTCATCTCTCCCAGATCGAGATGACTGCGCTTTGAAAAGCATGCAAAAACGGGGCAACGAAATGTGATGCTGTGTCAACACATTTCACTCAGGCTTGCTTACAAGACAAATTTTTGTTTCAACATTGATTCTAGCTTTTATTTTCTGTTTTTTGATGTTCGCTTCTAATAAGGTACCTGTTACAAATCAATTTCTGTTGGCATGCTTCAGATTTCTGATTGGGGATGGGACCTGTTAGGAAGATCATTAGTTTAGTGGTTCCATACATTGTGTGTATGTGTTTTACAATTATTGCACCAATAGAGGTCTTCCATGTTCCATGGGAATGTAATCACAAGAACTTGGGAGAACAAGCATGCTTCAGGTAGAAATTGTATGTTTAAATGCTCACCCCAAAAGTATTAAAATTGAATATGAGGATTTATCCAAGGACTTCCTAAAGGGATCATTCAGCTCCCCTCAAAAAGGTGTCATGAATGGTGATGAGTGATTGAATACAAGGAAGCTTTTCCTCTCTCATTGTATTACAGTCTACAATCATCCAATTAAGTTGATTGGTAGTGAATTTAAGACAGAAAAATGTAATCTCTCATACATAGCACACATACACATTCACATATGAAACATTGAAAATGTGTCCGTAACTAAGTAAACTGTGGATCTGTTCTGAGTCTGTCCCTCAGGATTTCCTGGCATCTTACCAAAAGGATCATCAATGACTTCTTTTATCAGGAGCTCACAGTTTCTTAAAATTATCATTGTTGCTAGGTGTATTGAAGAGAGAGCAGCATGACACACTCTGTTAGCTTGATGCCCTCCCTGATGACAGCTCATGGTTCACCAGCTTAGCATTAAACATCATATCAGCACATATATGAATGGGTGATCAATCTTGTTCCCTATAGAATTGCTCCCCAAAGTGTCATTATTGAAAAAATATCAAGGAAAGGCCATTAAAGGCATAAAAAAAGAAGGGAAGGGTGGGGAATGGAGAGGTTACAGAAAGAAGGGTAAAGATAGAAATGTTACATCTCTCTCACTTTGAATTTGTACTGGCATTTGTAATATATTATGTTATTGTATATAATAGTATTGCGATAGTAATGGAGTCTGTAATTATATTTATATTATTTATATTTATATAATACAGAATGGATTCATAGATGTTTAAAGTTAAACATGCCTATATTTTAATTTGCTTAAACAGTAGATTAATCAACTAAAGCTTTCAGTAATTAATTGTCCAGGCAAATATTACTCTGAACAGAGTGTAAATTGGGAATATTCATTCATTTTGTATTGTTTAGAAGCTATTTAAGATCTGGTCTACTAACTGTTTTATGGAATTTTGGAGGGGAGGGGCTATTAAAAATGTCCTTTCTAAGCTAAGTCAAAACTGTGTTGATGTACTGATCATACACAGAATGATTTTAATAAATCAGTTTGGGATTAAGTCAGATAATGTATTAACTAAAAGATCTTAACTTTAGTTGACAAGAAAAAAGAAAAGCTAAGTTTGATTTCAATAAAAACTTTTCAAACCTGTGGAGAGCAATCTATTTTCCTAGCATCAGAATACTTGTATAAGTTTGATAAAACTGAGTGAATATTGGCAATTAACAGTGCGAACCTGTGCTTGTTCACAGGAATATAAATTCTGTTGAACTCATTGGGTATTACTTACTTATTACATGAATGTAAGACTGCACCAGAAATATATGCTAGAAGAGTAGTAAGTGGGTTGCTATGCAATGAAACATGTTTTATTTTGTATGGTAGTCTTATGGCCTGGAATGTCTTCTTAGGTCTAATGTTAAGAAATAGCTAGAAAGGCTAGACATTACCAGAAACATTTGACTACCCTTTGTGGCAGCAGCCCTGCCTCTTTCATCTTTCACTTCCTAGTAAAATGTATGAGATCACACCATCATACAGTATATCTGTATGCTTCTATTCCACTTCATTGATGGCTGCTGGGTCGGTGGGTGGGGGACAGTCACCACACAGTGATTTTGCATTTTGTACTCCTTCTAGACATTACCAAGGGATAGGTATTTGGTTTCTGAAAGGTACCAGGAGTTTCAAGTTCATTCAGCCTCAAGAAATTGACAGTCAAAGCACAATCCCTGGCTCACACAGAGATAGAGATGATTTGCAAAAGCTCCTTGGTTAGAAGGAGTTTTTTTTAAATAAAAAATAACAATAGTCCACCATCACCAGACATGCACATATGCAAACGAGAGCAGGACTGCGAAATTAGCACCAATCTTCATTGGACCATTCAGTGTCACCAAGTATTCATCAGATGTGAATTGCGCTCTGAACAAATTGCCTGAAGGAACAGATACAGCATTTTTTTCATGTTCTAAATGTGTGCTCTTATTAGGATCAAAGCAGTCCATGGGAGGATACTTCACTCCTTGAAGAGTTGCACTGAAGAGAATGGAAAGGCTGCAGTGCTTTGCCTGGTGCCTGGCTGGCAAGAGAGCCAGGAGCATGAACCTTTAAGAGAGACTGCTAGCTCACCTCTCTTTTCCCTTAGACACCACTCTAACCACATTATGACAAGCCCCACATCATTATAATAACAACCAAATTGTTTGGCTCCCATGGGTGGACTTACAGTCAGGGTGGATTGTACTTACAGTCAAACCAGCCACAAATAATCAAGATGAGACTCTCTGTTCAATAATGCAGAACCAGTTTTGCATAAAAGCAAATTGCTCAAGATTAGGCAAAAAAGAATTAATGTGCCTGATAATAATTTTGTATGAGTGAGTAAATAAGGGGTCATGGTTGTTTTTTTCCTTGAAAGGCAAATCCCACTCCCCGCCTGCTTTGTTATAACATTCGCTGTATGCTCAGATGGAATGCACTGGTGCAAACCAGTTTACGAGATTAATTTTTTCATTCGTTTTTAATGCAAACAGTCTAATTTACAATTAATTTGGGGCATAATGTCCACATGGATGTATTGTGGTGGGGGGAATGTGGTCCAATGACATAAAATTTACTTTGTGCAGTAATTTAAAATAAAAACGGTATTAGATGATGTATAGATGGATCTAATCCCTAATAAGCTGTCCAAAATGGCACAGACTGTTTTAAATTAATGTTGGGGATCTCAAGATAAGGAGAGCTCTTTTTTTTCTTTCATATGTGGTGGACTTATGAGAAGGTGAAAAGTTAGTGGTCTAAAATTTATATGAAAGATGGATAGTTAATGATTGCTGAGTTAGCCCAAATGAGCTTAGGTTCTAAAGGATAAGCAAACTGAAAACTTTTGGAAAGACTGGAAACCATCTATGTAATTTCTGAGTAATAAGAAACCTTGGTGAATTGGTAATGGTTATTATTATTATTATTATTATTATTATTATTATTATTATTATTATTATTATTTACAGTTATGATTGGCTGGTGGGTGGCCAGATCCTTATTGTGTATTAGTTTGTATTAGTTGTATTACTTTTTAAAAAATTCTTTTTTCTCCCCCCCCCCCTTTCTTTTCTTTTAGTGGCATCATTAGGGTTGGTGTCATCCAGTGTGCAACTCATGATTGTTACCCCATGGTGGTGGTGCTGCTGTTGCTGTGGATAGATGGCAGTGGAATGTGGGGAGCTTATGGGGGGCTCTCAGAGAGAGAGGGGCACTCTCCCCTAAGGGGGGTTGGAACTGGAGGGGTGCATGAATGGTACAATGGCAGCCTGGAGTAGAGGCTGGCAAGTGGAACAGAGCAGCCAGAAGAAGAATGCAACTTAGCTGGCTGGCTGGGAACCAGGCTGGACCCAGTGCTTCTTCTTGCTTCCTGCCCCCCTCTTCTGCCTGAAGGGTGCAGGTGGAGGGAGGAAGGAGGAGGAAAACCAGCAGTGGCCGTGGTGAGTCCCCCCTTCTCTCCATTCCTACTCCATCCCTCTGCTACTCCTTCTACCATGGACTAATACCATGCTTAGCTTCTAGTGCCTCTGAGTGCATACAGAGTGCTGACAGCAGTGGCAGGCAAGGAAGAGTGAAACTCCTTGTCAAAGGATCATGGGGGACAGCAAAAAAGAAGCCCAGACTCCTCTCTCATACTCCATTGGGGGAGCGGAGGGAGAAGAAGCCTCCTCTGCTGCTGAAGACCAAGTGGAACAGCGGATACAAGAGGAGGAGGGAAAATCCTCCCCTCTTGCAGCATGCATTTGTCATGTGAATTCTTTACCATGGGAAGGGTGGTGCCCTTCTACCTTCTTGCCCTGAATTTTCACAGCAGGGCACCAGCTGCCTCCCCCTTTCCTCCTCTTTGCCCACACCATCCTGGAAGCAGCAAGCCACCCTTGCCAGCATCCCATTGGATCTGTAAGCAGCAAGCCCAGATCTGACAGAATTCCAGCAGAGGTGATTGGTGCTGCACCCCCTCAGGCAGCCAGCTGGATGTGGTGGTGGCAGGATGGTAGTGGATGTGCAGTTAAGGACAGACAAAAATCAAAAGTAAATTGTGACAGAAATAGAATCAGAACCTGGAAATGCAACAGTTCAGTGACTTGAATGCAGAAATAAAGAGAACTACTATAATAATCAATTTAGAGAAATGGAAGATAACAACAAAAAAGGAAGAATAAGAGACCTCTTCTACAAGGTCTGAGAAATGAAAGGAAATTTCAACCAAGAGTGGAGATGCTATACAATGTGGGGATCACATTACATGACCAAGTACAAATAAAAAGCTGATGGAAACATTACACTGAGGTATATATAAGAAATGAAAGGATTACAGATTCATTCAAGGAGGAGCCATTTGAAGATGAACCTACAATTTTAGAAAGTGAAGTGGAAACTTTGGAGAAATAAATCACCATCTACTGATGGCATATCAATAGATCTGCTTCAAGCTACAGAGAGCAAATCTACTGTAGTTCTCTGTCAACAAATATGGAGGAAAAAACAATGACCCACAGACTAGAAATGCTCAATATACATTCCTGTCCCCAAAAAAGGGATTGCAGTTACCATAGGATCATTGCATTAATTTCCCATGCAAGCAAAATGATGCTCAGAATTCTACAACAGATACTTTTATCATATATGGAGAAATAAATGCTAGATGCCCATGCTGGGTTCTGGAAAAAAGAGACACTAGGATCTTATTGCAAACATATGTTTGCTATGGAGTGCACCAAAGACTTTCAGAAGACAAACAGCCTGTGTGCTCTTTAGATTATAGCAAAGCCTTTGATTGTGTAGCTCATGAATCACCCTAAAAGAAATGGGTATGCCAAAATATGTTATTGTCTTGAAGTGTAGCCTGTACACAGGACAAGATGCTACCATCAGGACAGAATACAGATAAATGGAATGGTTTCCAATTGGCAAGGGCCATCTGAGAGATCTAGTTTTCCACTGTAGAATTTATTTAGGGAAAACATGGGAGTATGCAAGTAATGAATAGATGAAATGGAATTTCCATAATGACGTCTTCTGAGAAGCATTGCCTGCTGTCTTCAAGACCAGTTGTGGATTTTCCCAGAGTCATTTTACCAAGTTACCTAGGGAAGAAAGAGGAGAACTCTCACAATCCACTGGTCAGTATGGTCGGAGTAGATTCTGGGAATTATAATGTAAAAAGTGACACAGAGATCCCCATCACCCTCAAGTTCTGAGAAAGAGGTTGGTTAGCCTTGTTGCCAGTATAGGCCACTGTACTGAGGTTACAGTGGCATGAATCCCAATATATGCAGTTCCAACATCCTTGGAAGAATGCAAATACAGTAAATAAATGAAATTCACTTATTAGATGCTTGCTAGATTAATTATTTTCTAAATAAAGTCATTTCCTTCTTAGCAGGCCAATGTTATTTCAGTGCTGCAACATGTTATCGGACAGTGTTTCATTTCTGTTAATGTACTTGAGAAAGATAAATATATCAGACTCTGGTGACTGAATGTATTATTCATAGTGTCATACTTAGTCATAAAACTCACAAGCTGATTATGTGTAAAGTGAATGAATCATTCGGTTAAATATTTTCAAGTGACATTATGAATGTTAGATGTAATCAATAATACACTCAAGCAAGAGTTACACTCTCCTTACGGTATACTTTAGTTCTGACATTCAGACATTCTGTTGGGGGGCTGTAAGAAAGCGAACACAATAAGAAGCAGCCTTTGTTGTTAAAATCTTCATCAAATGTTTATTAGATAATGTTCAATACAGTAATGCAGCTGCAGTGCTCAGTTGTCACCAGAGCCCTGGATGAGGGCAGTGTTTCCTCTTAAATAGTTTTCCTTTAGTAAATCAGATGAGAAGAAAAATTGCCTTTGGAAACAGTCCCCCTTCCTAGACCACAAAATGGTGCATGTGTTATATCTAAGCAGGGATGGGTGAGTGGGAGAATTCAAATATGGAAGAAACAAACATTCTGAAAGAGTTGTAGTCTTAACCAGATTTACTAGAGAATAAACCCACTTGAACAAAACGGGATTTCCTTGTAAGTGATCATGAAGGCACTTGTATTACACTAGATGCAGAATGGCCCCATCAGCAGTTCTCTCCCAGAGTTTTCAACTTGTAAATGTTTTTGTCACCAGCTAAACCCTGTGTGTGTGCTGTGCATGTGAAGTCCAATCTGCACTGCAGAAATAATCCAGTCTGACACTGTTGTAACTGCCATGGCTCAATGCTATGAAATTCTAGGATTTGTACTTTTGTGAGATATTAATAATAATAATAATAATAATAATAATAATAATAAAATTTATTTATATACCGCCCAATGGTTGCCCAATCTGGGCGGTTTACAGCATAAAACACAATTACAATAAACAGCATATCCCTCCCCTCTTAAAACATTATTAAACAATAACATAGTTAAAATCCAATTAACAGATTAAACAAGAAAATCATATCAATTAAAATGATTAAAACATAGCACATTACCCCGTTACACTACAAGGGGAACCAGGGTTCAAAATAATGTCGCTGAGGGAAGAGGGGAAAACCCTGGGCCGGGATAATTTAGTCTGGAAAGGCCTGCCAGAAGAGATCCATCTTGACAGCCTTTTTGAAACTGTCCAAAGATGTTAATTGACAGATCTTGTCAGGCAGGCCATTCCAGAGCCTGGGGGCGATGACAGAAAAGGCCCTCTGGGAGGTCGCAGATAGCCTCAATCTTTGAGACTCTAAGAAATTCCTCCGAGAGGACCAGAGCGTGTGGGGAGGATTATACGGGAGGAGGCGGTCTCTGATATAGCTTGGACCCAAGCCATTTAGGGCTTTAAAGGTAATAACCAACACCTTGTACTGGGCCCAGAAACCAATAGGCAACCAGTGGAGGGACCTCAAAACCGGAGTGATGTGGTCCCTCCTAGGTGTTCCTGAAACAAGCCTGGCTGACATATTTTGAACTAACTGTAGCTTCTGAACCAGGCACAAGGGTAGCCCCATGTAGAACACATTACAGAAGTTGAGGTGGGAGGTTACCAGTGCATGCACAACAGTCTCAAGATCCCTTACTTCCAGAAAAGGGCGCAGCTGGCGAATCAGCCGGGCTGATAACAGGCGCTCCTGACCGTCGCATTAACCTGATTCATCATCAGAAGTGACGAGTCAAGGAGCACCTCCAGACAGTGAACACAGTCACTGGAGGAGAGTGTGACCCCATCCAGGACTGGAGGTTGCAACCCAATTCTTGGTTTCGGGGCCGCTACTGTAAGCACCTCCATCTTGTCTGGATTTAGTTTCAATATGTTTTTCCTCATCCAGCCCATTACCGCTTGAAGACATTCATTGAGAGAGGAGATGCCATTGGAATTTGAGGCCGACGAACAAGACACAGAGAAATAGATTTGAGCGTCATCAGCATACTGATAACACCCAGCACAATAACTCCGTATAATCTCACCTAGAGGCTTCATATAGATGTTAAATAACATTGGGGACAACATGGTTCCCTGAAGGACCCCACAAGTGAGTTCCCTCTTACTGGAACTACAGTCCCCGAGCAGCACCCTCTGGGACTGGAACCACTACAATGCAGTGCCCCTGATACCTAACCCCCTCAGGCGGTCCAAGAGGATGCCGTGATCTATCGTGTCAAAAGCTGCTGAGAGGTCTAGAAGCACCAACAGGGTCACACTACCCCTGTCGACGCTCAGACGCAGATCATCGGTCAAGGCAACCATGGCAGTCTCAACCTCAAAGCCTGTCCTGAAGCCAATTTGAAATGGGTCTAGATAATCGGTTTCATCCAAGACTGCTTCGAGCTGAAGAGCAACCGCCCTCTCAATTACCTTGCTCAAAAATGGCAGCAAAGAAACAGGCCTGTAGTTACTCATATCCAGGGGGTCCAGGGAAGGTTTTTTCAGAAGCAGCCTAACAGCCGCTTCCTTCAAACAAAATGGAACATATCCTTCCCTGAAGGATGCATTGATGATATCCATAAGGAATCTCCACAATGCATCCACCCCCGGACGGCCAGCCATGATGGGCAAGGGTCGAGAGGGCAGGTTGTTTTCCTCACCTTACCAAGCAGCTTGTCCACATCCTCGGTACTCACAGATTGGAGCTGATCCAGTATAACTACATCAGCGGAGTCACTGGACACCTTGCCTATAGACTCTGTTTCAATGGTAGCATCTAAGTCAGCTCTTATCTGAGAGATTTTATCTGCGAAAAAATTATTAAACGCATCACAGCAGGCCATTGTTGGGTTAAGCAAGAGATTTGGCACAGGGGGTACCTGCGTCATCTCCCTTACCACCTTGAACAGCTCTGCTGGACGGGACTCTGTAGACGCAATACGTGCAGAGGAGAAAGCTCTCTTCGCTGCATGTACTGCCTCCCAATAGGAACGAAGAAAGTTTCTATGGCGAGTTCTGTCAGATAAGAGTCGAGTCTTCCGCTACCTGTTCTGCTCTGGTGCCACAACAAACTACAAATCCCAGGATTCCATAGCTTGGAGTCATGGTAGTTAAAGGGCTGTCAAACTGCTTTAATTCTGCAATGCAGATTAGACCTTTCCCCCCAGAACTATAGAATATAGTCCTACATCCTGCCACTTGCACACATCTAAATGTGCAAGGTTTACTGAAAATGAGGATAAATAAATATGTTGTAGAAACTAATGAAGTGCCCATCAAGATAATGGGGGAAACTCAGGAAGTCATCCTATCACCCTTCAATGTGTTATCCACAGTGCCATTAGGCAAGTGAGAAGTGGGCTGGGCTGGAAAAGCATTTCAGTCACACATCTCTTTATCATCCCCACAAAAAACTGCAGTAGTGTTATCCTGCCACTTCAAGGTGGAATTTTCATGTAGTAGTTTCCTTGGTATGCAGACTCTAGCCAGAATACCTTTGGTGCACTATGTTCAACAGCTGCAGTTTTTCCAGGCTGAGGCAGTAGAAGTCAGACAAAAGATGCCTGCTTAAAACAGCTTGAGCTCTTTTTCCTCCTTTCACCACCATCTATGTCAGGGGTCGGCAACCTTTTTTGCAGGGGGACTGGGGGGGAGGGAAACGGTGTGGGGGCCGGGCAGCCACGTATGCACTTGCCCCCCCATGCACGCATGCACACAACACCCGTCATCGTGCACATGCATGCGCGTGTGGGAGGCACCATTTTGGAAGGCCCCACCATGCCTGCACCATGCGAATTTGCATGGCACAGGCGCCAACAGCAGCTAGGGAAGGCCCCACCACGCCTTCGTTGTGTGAATTCGCATGACGCAGCCACTGTGGGACCTTCTAAAATGGCTCCCGCCACCGTGCGCATGCGTGCATGAGTGCGGGCACCATTTTGGCATCCAAAATGGCACCCGCGCTTGCGTACGCATGCGCACGGCGGCCGGCACCATTTTGGAATGCCCAAAGGCACTGGCATTGCTGACCCCTGATCTATGTCATCCATCTAATATCATCTATCCATCACTTTATTTTCATCCCACCTTTTTCTCAAACTGGGATTCAAGGCAGTTTATAAAATAGAGATGATTACATTAAAACTCTGAGAGTTAAAATATACTAAAAGTTGAGATTAATCTAAAGCTCTATTAAGCTCACAATAAGAGTAAAATCATTTAAAATGTTGTTGTCGTTGTTAATGTTAATTTCTCTTGAGTCAACTTCTACCCATGGTGACTCTGTAGATGAGACATCTCCAAGATCACCTGTCTTTAATTGTTCTGCTTAGGTCCTGCAGGTTCAGGCTGGTGGCCTCTCTGATTGAGTCCATCGAGCTGACATGAGGTCTTCCTCTCTTTCTACTACCTTCTACCTTTCCTAGCATTATTGTCTTTTCTAAAGAGTTATGCCTTCTCACAATGTGGCTATAGTACAACAGCCTCAGTTTTGTCATTATGGCTTCCAGAGAGAGTTCAGGCCTATCTGTTCTAGGACACATTTGTTTGTCTTATTGGCTCTCTATGGTATCCTCAGCACTCTTCTCCAGAACCACATCTCAAATGAATTGA
>JAIPUX010001232.1:32475411-32488407 GCA_020142125.1 Phrynosoma platyrhinos
GGCTGCATCCGGCCCCCGGGCCTTAGGTTGCCTACCCCTGTTCTATAGAGTTTTTGTGGTTAGATATGAGTAAGAATCATATAAAATAAGAAAATGTGGAATAATTGCCATCTGTACTGGAAAGGAACTACAGTACTTTCATTGAGAATCACAGATCTTAGAGGTGTTTTAGGTTCAAGAAATTTGTTCCTCTTCCATTGTCTTCTGAATTAAAATTCAGAACAACACAACAGAGCACAATAAAATTCCTATCTCTAAATTTAGAACTGGAGGTAAGAGAAAGAGGGTTACAGTGAACAGAAGGAAATGTGGGTTGGGTAAGGAAGGAGTCACAAAGGGGTGAATGTAAGGGTACATAGGGTTACAAACATACTTCAGCATGGTTAAAAATAATGTCTAAGGGTTTACGATGTCCTAGGGATCAAAGTGAGACCTAAGTCCTTTGTTTCAATGGAATAGCACATCAGGTTGAGAGCTTCCAATAAGAAAAGAACCAGATCAATAAAAATTAAGTAAGAGTTTGTTGGGAGAAGGAAAGGAGATGAACTGAACATTATACAGTTTGCACAACAAATGTAAATCCTGGCATTGCTCCAAATTCCAGAATTTTTTCATGATTTAGTTCTCTTCTTTTTCAAAATGAATCTACAATTAGACATTTTGCAATTATAATAGAGATCCTGGCAGCACACATTCAATGGTGTTAACCATTGATAGAGTTGTAAACAGAAGCAGCTGGACTGGAATTTCTTCAAGGAAATATTTACATGCCAACAGTTTATCAAACTGAAAGTCTGCTGATAAGTCCACACAGGGGTATTATGATTAGGAGAGGAGCAGCAATGATTCATATGCTTTTTTTGGAACAGCCTTGTACCTCTCCAGCTGTAAAATAAAAACCAGGAAGGAAAAAGTCCTAACCTGGGTTTCCATTCTCATGTCTTTGTTCAAAGTAACTATAGTATGTGTCACTAAATTACTATGTGACCTGACCTGAGCAATGATAACATGGAGTGGGGGGAGAAAGGAGACTTTTTATGGCTAGAAACTTATCCTGTAACTCAGGGGTCGGCATACATTTTGGGGGTGGGGCCAGTTCCACTGTCCCCCGATCATTGGCGGGCCAAAGGGGGGGGGAATGGCACCGGAGGTGTGTGTGCTCACACACACGTGCATGCATGCACACTGCTCCTGCTGTCATGCGCATGCATGTGCAAGTGCGGGGCACCATTTTGCATTCCAAAATGGCACCTGCACTCACGCATGCATGCGCATAGTGGCGGGTGCTATTTTGGAACGTAAAATGGCACTATGTATCACGAGCGCATGCACACAATGCTGGTGCCATTTTGCATTCCAAAATGGCGCCCACCATCATGTGCATTCGTGCATGAGTGCAGGCACTATTTTGGAATGCAAAATGGCACCATGCATCACACGTGCATGGCGGCAGTAACAGTGGCAGCGAGCACGCAGCAGCAGCAGCAAGACTGGCCATGGGCCGGTTACAAGGCCTCGACGGGCTGGGTGTGGTCCGCGGGCCATAGTTTGCCTACCGCTGCTGTAACTGCAAACACTTGTGATAATGCTGCAGAAAAGGAGGGAACACTTGTTCCTCCTAGTGTTGGAGCTTACAATGACCATCAGCTTCAAGTACTTTGTCCACTGGTAAAGATAGTAGGAGCTGTAGACAAAAACATCTGGAAGACCAAAGGTTCCCCACCTCTGAGCTACAGAATAATCTGAAGTGAGAAACCATAGCAGATTATCCTGGGGTATTAGACTTATGTAAACACATTATGGGAGAGAGCCAGTGTAGTGTAGTGATTTGGGTGTTGGAGAACAGCTTTGATTCCCCATTTAGCCATGGAAATGCACTGGATGATCTTGGGCAAGTCACACTCTTTGAGCCTCAAAGGAAGGCAAAGACAATCCACATCTGAACAAATATTGCCAAGAAAACCCCATGATAGGTTCACAATAAGCTGGAAACTAGTCCCAGCTTCTGCCAACCTAGCAGTTTGAAAGCATGCAAAGGCAAGTACATAAATAGGTACCACATCGGTGGGAAGGTGAACAGCATTCTGTGCAACCGTGGTGGCCACATGATCACAGAGTAGTCTCTGACAACGCTGATTCTTCGGCTTAGTAACGAAGATGAGCACCACCCTCTATGATCAGACATGACTTGACAACCTTATCTATGGGGAATACCTTTATAACTTGAAAACACAGAACAAAAAACACATTCTGTACACAGATTCAAGAAAGGGCTCACTGACTCACTACTAGCAGCCCTTCCATTTCCAACTGAACATGATTGTGCACAGGGTTTTTCTTTCTTCACTATACTCTTGCCCAGCATTGGCTAATTCAAACTTTAGTTAATTTTAGTCAAATTTTCATTTCCAAATATTCAAATAGGAAGTGGAAGTCTACTTTGAGCTTCATTATGTTTGTGGTCTCTTGTGCAGAATGGTTCCAATGATTGTGGGAAGAGAGGGGTGAAAGGCCTAGGATTCATTCTGGCCAGTCAACTCTGCTGTCTAGTTTCTGCCACCCAGTGTTTAGTTATTCAGCAATGAAGAGAATAAGATACGTGTATGGTACAGAAGTTTGCAGACCTAGGGCTTTATTGCACCATCAAAAGCCCGGCTGCTCCCCAACAGGATACAGCTGGGGAGTGGGGTTCAGGTGAGTATTAGGTCCCAGGTGTGCTTCAAAAACCTTTTTTCACAGCTGGGAGCTTGCCATCTTTGAAGAAAAAAAAAACCTTTGAAACACACCTGGGATCCGGGATGCCGCCATGGCTGCATGCAGTAATACCTGCCTGCATCCCGTTACCCAGCTGTATTCCAATGGGGAGCAGCTGGGTTTTTTGATGGTGTGATAAGCCCCCTTGGCTAAGCATAGCTGCATTGGTAAGTTCATAGGAGCAGGAGTTTTGTGATGGTTGTATGATGCAACTCGGGGGGATGCAGACGAGGGCGTCGGAAACGCCCTGGTCTGGACCGCCGCCGGAGTTCAGCCTCCGGACGGCGGCGCATCCCCAGCGAATCTAAAAGGACCGCCAAAATAGCGATCCTTTTAGATTCTGCCGAAAGTGCGCCCTAACAGTGGCAGGCGCACTTTCGGCGGCTCAAACGCCGCGGCGCTTCCGGGTGCGCCCTCAGGAAGAGGAAGAGCCGCTGAACGTGCGGCGGCTCCTCCTCTTCCGGGCCTCGGAGACGGCGCAATTAGCCGCCTGCCGAGGCCCTCAGTCTTTCATCTGAGACTGTGGTGATTCAAGTTTTGAAGCTACAGACACAGTCCTATCTCCTACATTCCTCTGTTTTTATATTCTGTGTTTGCAAAATGTGGAAAGAATTTACCCACATTACCTAGCTTGGCTGCTGGGATGAGAAAAACCTTAGCCTTTCACCTATCAAACAGTTTGGTTTAGGTCTAGGTAATTATTTACATTTGCATGCTTCATCACATTCAAGCAATATTTTTTCAGCCCCCCCAAAAAAAAAGATATAAAAGGTTCTAGTCACTAAAGAAATAAATGTGTTTAAAATAGGTCACTGAATTTTACTCATTCATTTTTACTTTACTTATTCTACTCTTGTGACAGAATTTCTCCACACTTTATAGATTTACAAGGAGACTGTAGTGTGTGTGTGTGTGTGGGGGGGTAAAGGTATTCCCCATTGACAAGGTTGTCAAGTCGTGTCCTAACTGTTTTTCTTTTTCCCTTTTAATACCATCTTGTTGTGAAGAATGTCGAGGTAGCTTACAGGAGGATTTATTTTATCTTATCCTCACAGCAACTCTGTGAGCTAGGTTAGGCTAAGAAAGTACAATAGATCATGCAGTTGTCTTCATATAAGTGGGGATTTAAATTTGGATAAAGTAGTGCTATGTCTGATGTTCCAATCACGCTACCACACTGACTCATGATCTGTTCTGTGTAGTGTAAGGTTATCCAAGCATGTGCTTGCAAATGTCAAAAGGGGGTTACAGTCTGAAAGTAATTGCATAAGTCTTGGAGAAAAGCAAAGCTGTAATAATTTGAATAATAGGTGAGTCCAATGTGTATGATGTATCTTTAAGAACATAACAGTCTTGTATGAATAGGCCAGCATTTTCATATATAAAAAGAGATGCCTATGGGAAGCCTACAAGCAGGAAATGAAAGCAACCATGGGCTCCTGTTCAAGTCCCAGCAACTTATATTGAGATGCATCCTGCTCCTAAGAAGCAATATGGAACCAGCAGCAGTCATGCCTACTAGTCATTGACCCACTATTAATTTTAAAAGTTACCATTCTGGTTCTGAAGTCAAATTTATGCCAAGAAAGCTGGATATAGATCCTTCACCTTCTTCCTCCACAACCTCTTGAATCAAATAAATGCAATATCTTGGGAGAAGGTACTGTTGGCATGTAAAAACTCACCATGGTCCTTTCCTTTTCTTGTAGTTTCCCATAATTCACTGAAGAATTGCATTGCAAAAAAGAAAAAGCTGCACAAACAGTATTGAGATGTAACATTTTTTTGTGGGATGTAACATGTGGGATGTAATAGTGCCATTAACACCCATATAACAGAGGCATCAGTATAATATTGCAATAGTCATGCATTATATAAATTACAAGTTTTAACAAGAGTACTGTATATCTCATTGACCTTGCCATCATAGAACACATGACTTGATAAGCCTATGCACAATCCTTTCATTTCTACAACTGAATGAGGAAGAGAAATGAAAGGATTATGTCACCAACAAATATGACACCTAACTGGTGCAATGAAGCTGCTATTGCTTTTCTTGGTGTCAGCTGTAGGGAGCTTAGCCACTTCTGAGATTGCCTCTCTTTACATCTCTCTTTACATCCAAGCCAAAGAAGTTGGGTCCATAGTTTCAGCCCATGATGTAGCCAAAGTTGTAATCCAAGTATGTATCTGTGAATATCTCAGTATTGGAGAAAAGCCAAGAATAGCTATATCCTATGTGTGTGTATCTTTAGAGACATAACAGTCCTGTAGGAATAGGCCAGCATTCTGTTCACAAAGTATCAAAAAGATGCCTATGGAAAGCCCACAAGCAGGAAATGAAAGCAACCATGGCCTCCTGACTGATGACTGCCAAGAAAATGGACTTCTAAAAGACTAACAGCAACCCGACCCGGCACTCTGTGCTGCCTGAGGAAATTATTGCACTGGCTGTTTTCTCCCGATCTGGGCACAGGCTGAGACCGTGTAAAAATGGATGTTATTACACAGCTTCATGCCCAAATCAGAGGCATCCTGTACCCAATCAGGATTTCTTCTGTACTTAGCAAAAACCGGTTCTTTCCCATTCATTGCTAAGTACGGGAGAAGTCCCGCTTGGGTAGAGAATCTGAGCACAAAGCTGTGCGATAACATCCGTTTTTAGATGGTTTCAGCCTGTGCCCAGATCAGAAGAAAACAGCCAGTGTGATAATCTCCTGAGTGTGTTTGACCCCATCTGTTAACAGAGGTACAGGTGACAAAATTTATATAAGGTAAACTTACTTGAACACACTTAGGGCCTCGGCAGACGGCTAATTGAGCCATCTCCGAGACCCGGAAGAGGAGGGGCAGCCGCATGAGCTCTTCCTGAGGTCGCCCTCGGAGTCATCGGCCCTCTGCACGGCCGGCGCTCCGGGGATGACCTCACGCCGCAGCGACCGCATGCGCTGCGGTGGAAGAGTCAGGGAAAGTGCGCCCACTGACATCTAAAAGGAGCGCCAATTTGGAGCTCCTTTTAGGGACGCCGCAGGAGCACTGTGGTGCAGAGGCTCCGCTCCGCCGGTGCTCTGTCCGGCGGCATCCCGGAAGCAGTCATCTGCTTCCCCCCTTACATTCTGTTTAATATGCTCCTTCAATTTGTCAGTGCAGTGCTATAGAGTAGCTCTTAGCTGAGTACAATTTTAAATCAGCTTAAATTTATTAAATGCAATTTAAACCTGCAGCATTAACATGACAGTGCAATGTTACACAGTGTATGTGTGAAGCAGGTGAGCATAGTTTTAATGCACCTTAAATATATTTAGGGCCTTTGCAGACTGCTAGAAATAGTGCAAATTGAGTCCACTTTAAGGGTTAGGGTTAGGGAATCATGGGAACTGTATTTTATTGTGGCACCAGAGATCTCTGACAGAGAAGGCTCAATGTCTCAGAAAAAAAACCATTCCCATGATTCCCTAGCACTAACCCTAACCCTTAAAGTGGACTCAATTTGCACTATTTCTGGCAGTGCACCTAAAATGTGTAGTTTTCTCTCACTTGCCCAGCAACATGTTTAAATTGGGCTGGGTGGGGGAGAGATGCCTGTACTGACAGATGAAACTCCTGCATACATTTTCCCTCTGATGCTTTGAATACAGGACTGACAGCATGAATTAATAAATAAGAACAATCTGATTAATTCAGTAATCAAATTCATGGGCCAAATGCTTACTGATACTAATAAAATAACCTCACCAATGATTTACACAATTAATTTCAAATCAAATTTTAAATGAAGCTTTGTCAGTTTGGATTAAAGGAGAATACTCTTTACATGTCATATATTTAGAGGCTAGCCGAGTACGCAAATGCTTTCTCCTTTCCTCCCATCTTAACCCTCAAAAAAGATGGACCTAGTAGCTAATTGCAAATACATCAGCATGCAAAAGATGTTGTCACCTGCCCTCAAGTTGATTTCGACTCTTGATGACCCTGTGAATGAGACTTCTCCAAGATCCCATTCCCCTAACCTCTCTGCTCAGGTCCTGAAGGCCCAGGCCCATGTCCTCACTGATTGAATCTAACCTTCTGGCATGTGATCTTCTTCTCTTTCTACTGCTTTCCACCTTAGATAGCATTATTGACTTTCTAATGATTCCTTTTACCTTATGATGTGGCCAAAATATGACAGCCTAAAAATAGTACTCATTCATTCAGTCACATAAACACACATGGGCCTAGTCCACATATAGCAAATATGAGCTGGTAGAATGTGTACTGTACCACTTAGGAAAGCAACTCATGCTCTTCTGGACACAAACACACTGTAGACATATAAGCAGCACCCCAGGGAGTAAAACTGTTCTCATTTTCTTTGTTCAGGAGCATTTGTTCAGGTTATAAATAAATTATTATTATTATTATTATTATTATTATTATTATCCGTTTTTTAATGTGAAAAAAGAATTTGCAATGGACACCCTTCACTTGCAGTTTGGTGTGATCCAGTCTCACCTCACTCTCTGTCTGGCCATATCCTTGCTCATTGTTCAGCCATGAGTTTGCTGGTGAATTCCTTTAAGATAAGACTAGGGAAGACATGGAAAAGGAACCCAACCCCACCATGCCATACCCCATTATTGTCAGTGCTATCCCCATGCTCTTTGTCCCAAGACTGGGAATCAAGTGAAAGCCAGATATTAGTCCGCAAAGGTCAACAATGACCTGAGGTGATCTTGACACTAAGATTTTGGTTCTAAATTCCTATACAGTATACAAGCTGTTTCTCTGAGGTGTAGTGTCCCATTATATTGGTATTAAGTTCATGGAAGAAAATACACAAAGAGCCTGTTACACTATCCCTTCCTACCAGTGCTTGATAAACTTACCTTTAAAAGGTAAAGGTAAAAGTATTTCTCATTGATAAGGTTGTTAAGTCATGTCCAACTGTAGGGGGTGGTGCTCATCTTCATTACTAAGCCAAAGAGCCAGCATTGTCAGAGACTACTCTGTGATCATGTGACCAGTATGATTGCACAGAAGATTGTTTACCTTCCCACCAAAGTGGTACCTATTTATCTATTTGCAGTTGCATACTTTTGAACTGCTAGGTTGTCAGAAGCTGAGACTAGTGACAGGAGCTCACCCTATCATTCAGCACCCAGGACTCGAAATGCCAGCCTGCTGATCTTGCCATCAATAGCCAGTGTCTTAACAACTTGAGCCATTGCATCCCATGTAAAGTTACCTTTAGGGCCTAAAGTTTCCAGAATTCTCTAGTCAACATGTGGGGTGCAATTTTAGTTTCCAGGGTGTTAACCCTTTTAAAGGTAAACTAAAATATGCAGGTATGAAAGTTAAACTTGTTAGAGTTCACTTTCATCAGCAGAGCAGAAAAAATGTGGGTCAGACTATTACTTTAAATCTGTCTTCCTAAAGAATATAGACTAACTCAAAAAGACAAACATGAAGTTTGTAGTTTAAAAAATAAACAATAATAACTTTAATAGATATTTACACAGCAAACTAAAACCTAATCTAAAGTGATGTTAACCTCCCTCAGAGAGGTGCTGTTACAGACAGCTGATTGCATTACAGACTGCATACTGGCTGTTTAGAATGTTCAGAGTCAGTTAAACTGCTACTTAAGACTGACAGATTGATAGAGGAGGAAGGGAGGAAATCCCTATCTAAATAAAGTGGAACAAAAGAATGCAATCATAATTTTTCCAACAATCCCCTTCTCATTTGCCTGGACCAACACTGAGGATCTTCATTCCTTCACATAGCCTCTGGAATCGATCTTTTGGTAGGGGTTTAGTGAGGATATCTGCTATTATCAGCTCACTATGGCAGTATTCTAGTTGGACAAGTCCACTCTTGCACATCTCTTACAGTTTGTGGAAGGTGATGTCAATGTTCTTCTTGAGTGGCTTTTCACTCTGAGAAATCTTGATGCAGCTCTGATTATCTTGCATCAAATGGTTGGTTTGGATTCTGTTATCCCACAGTCCAGAAGTAAGTTGTGCCACCATTTGATTTTGTCACTTGCTGCTTTTGCTGAAATACACTCTCCTCCAGTAGAAGAATCAGTAATAGTTGATTGCTTTTTACTCATCCAACTTACAGCTCCTCCACCATAGAAGATCAGATTTCCAGTGGTTGACTTTCTGTCTGCCAGGACTGCAGCCCAGTCTGCATCCACATAAGTGATCAGCTATGGTTGTTGACAGCATGGCAGGATGATTTTGTAATCTGCTGTTCCTTTTAAGTATCTGGCAACTCTCTTAACTGTAATGAATTTTTTTTCTGTAGGAGAGTTGACCATTTTACATAACATGCTAACAGCATTTGCTATGTCAGGTCTGGTGAAGTTGGCAATGTATGAGAGTTTTTCAACAGCAGTCCTATACTTGTCTCCATTTTGCAAAGGTTCAGGTTTCTTAATGTCCTTTGAGAATTCTACTTCCATTGGAGTTGGTATAGCATTTGCATCTTTCAGACCAAGATAGTCCAGAAGATCCAGTATCTTCTGCTTTTGATTCAGTAAGAAACTTACATCACTGTCTCTTTGTATTTGCACTCCAAGATAGTGTGAGATATCTCCCAAATTCTTGATATCAAATTTTTTTCTTGATTGTGGATTATCTCTTCATTATCTGATTTGTCTTCACTGCACAGGATCAAATCATCAACATAACTTGTGATGTAAGTCCATATATTATTTCTGAATCTCTTGTATACACATTTGTCAACTGTGCCTGGAGTGAACCGCTCTTTAATAAGAAGCTGGTTCAGTTTCTCACTCCATGCTCTGGCATCTTGTTTTAAATCATAAATGTTCTTTTGCAATTTTTATACAAGATGTTCCTTTCCAGATATTTGGAATTCTGGAGGTTGTTCCATATAAAGTTGTTCAGTAAGATAGCCATACAGAAAAGCTGTGTTGATGTCCAGAGGTTGAACATTCATTTTCTTGTAAGCTGCAACAGCTAGGGGAGTACTAATGGTTATATGAGCGACTACTCCACCCTACTTTTGAGTATAGCCTTAAGCAACAAGTCTTGCTTTGTATCTTTGAATCTCTCCTTTTGCATGTAGCTTTGTTGTAAAGACCCATCTACAGCCAATTGCCCTTTTTCCTTCTGGCAATTCTGACAAAGTCCATGTCTTATTTTTATATAAATATTGCATTTCCTCTCTAGCAGCTTGCACTGACTTCTCAGAATCTGTCTTTGGAAGTCCCTTGATCTTCTTCCAACCAGAGGGTTTTGGAGTTAATTCCTAAGTGGCTTGATAACAGATTATGTCAGGTGGCATACCTTTATTGGGGCCTTCTGACCTTCTCACCTGGACTTGGGTACCTGGTTCTGCTTCTTGCACACCATCTGGTTCCTCATCATGGTGGTCCATTGCAGGTATAGCCCCTTTGGGATGCAAGACCTTTGGAGGACAGAATAACTCCATGTGCTCTGGTTGTTGGTGGAAGTCTTCTTTTTTTTCTGCAAATAAATCTTGATAAACATCTTGGTTTTGATTAGATTTGGGCTGTGATCTTTCATCAATATAAACAGCACTTGTTATTTTTATTGTGCATCCATCTGGATTTAGAATTTCTAGCATAACCAACAAAAATTACCTCTTCACATCTGCAGTCAAGTTTGCATCTTTTCTGTTTGGGAATCAAAAACATTTTTATTCCAGCAAGCTTTCTAAAAACATGTAGGCCTGGTTTTATTGGGATGGGTGGGTGGGCGGTTTAGATTATTTTTTAACCTTTGTATGTTTTAAATTTTGCATGTTTAAAATTTTAGCTTTTAACTGTTTTAGACATTTTAATTGTTTTTTAAAATGTTGTTTTAATGTGTTTTTATATTGTGAGCCACCCCAGGTCCATTTTTGGGAGAAAGGCAGTATAAATAAAATATTAAGTAAATAGATAAATGCTTTGCTTCCAAAAACTTTCAGATGGCTTAATTTTGGCTTGAGTCCATGCCATAACTGGAATGGGGTTATAGCTTTAGATTTAGTTAGCAATCTGCTACATAGGTATGTTGCAGTCATGATGGCTTCAGAGCAATAAGCATGGTGACTGCCATCTCCTTGGGATTTCTGTTCATTCTCTCTGCCACACCATTTTGTTCTGGAGAACAAGCTTGTATAGTCTGATGCTCAATGCTATGTTCTTTCAAAAATTAATCAAATTCAGAATTGACAAATTCATTGCCATTGTCTGTGCACAGGCTCTTTAGTTTGTAGCCAAATTTGTTAGAGACTCAATTAAAGTACTCCTTGAATTTTTCACATGCTTGACTCTTCTCTCTGAGAAGATAAGTGTATGTGTATCTGCTGAAATCATCAATAATAGTATTAAAATAAGAGTTACCTCCTGCTGACTTTTGATTCATTGGTCCATAAAGATCAGCATGTAAAATATCCAATGCTTTGTTAGATTGTCTCACAGTAACTGGAGGATGTGAAGCTCTTGTGCTTTTGCTTTCAAGCATTCTACACATTTTTTTTTCCATTATTAGAGCATGCTTTGAATTTAAAGTCTCTTGCAAGCTGTTGATTTGCCAGTTTCTTAATATTTTCAACACTTCAATGAGCAAATCTGTGCTTCCATAAAGTTGAACAGTCTTTGTGATTACATCTGGTCATACTATTCACAGATGAATATGAAATGAAATGAAATTCTTTATTACAGCCATTTGGCCAGAACAATTACAAAATTCCAATTAAACATATCTTAATTTTGTACAATAAGTTCCTGTACAGACAAATTAGAGAGTGTAAACAAATAATAGTTTATACAAAGATGAAGATAGGACTGTGTGATCTACTAAATACAATAATGAGTTACATCCTCGGCAGATGACTAAAGTCGTCTTGGAAGCAGGGAAGAGGAGGGGCAGCCGCACAAGCGGCACCCCTTCCTCCTCCCGAGGTTGCCCTCAGAGCTGCCAGCCCTCCACACGGCCAGCGCTCCCAGGGCAACCTCCCGCTGCAGCGTCCTCACACGTTGCAATGAAAAAGTCAGGGAAAGTGTGCCCTACGTGCTCCTTTCAGGGACGCCACCAGTGCGCTACTGTGCGAGTGCCTTGCTCCAGCGGTGCACCATCCCAGGGCGTCCCCGACACCCTGTTCTGCATCCCCCCTAAGTTGTTATTATTTCATAAGTAGTTCTGTAGTATAGTGCTGTAGAATGTTATATTTAAAGCATGTTAATTCAAAACTGCAGTCATATCTTTTATTTAAACAAAATTTAAACTATAAAGTGCCATTGTTCAGATGCAACTGGTTGGGGTAACTACATTACATTTTGGTCCCCAAATAGATTAGTTTGATGGTAAACTACAACCATACACACACACTTTCAAACTTTACCGTTAAATCAAACCATTTATACAGATTTTGAGATTATATCATGACATATTACATCTGTTTTAAAAACTTTTTACGATTTGCAATAGCAACTGCAAAAAATTGTGCAACTGCTTGTGTTATACCCTCCTTCTGATCTGCAAGTCAAAAATTTATATAAAACTTGTCTGCCTGGAAACTGCAGCACAACTGGTGTTATATATGAAGCACGTATATCTGTGTACAAAGAACATGATTAATATTTTCAATTTCCTCTGAACCACAAGGACAGTATCTGCATTGATAAGGGATCTTTTAAAATCTGTCCTCCAGGACTGCCGATGGTAAGATGTTAAACCTTGCTAACATAAAAGCTCTCCTGAACTTCGGGACATTCAAATTCTCAAAATATTTAGCATATTTGCCAGGTCTATTAGATTCCCTAACAGGATGTAGTTAGTTGACTTATATGGGTCTGGAAATCGATGTCCTTGATGTGTTGAGAAATAACAAATTTTGCTTTATCATAACCGAATACAGTTATTTCTGGTAGTGAGAGTCCAAGAGAGAAGAGTTGCAGAGTCAACGACTCCTTCCAGGGTACAGAAAAGAATCTGTTAGGATTAATGGCATTAAACCGGTTGGGACAAAAAACATTTTAAGCTATAAATTTAATTTGCATATCCATACACGCTCCTCAACAGATAACAATCCTGCTTCTAAACGGAGAATGGGGTTTGAAACACAATTTGGGACACCTAAGATTGTTCTTAAAAATTTTGTTTGAACTGCCTGAAAAGATATAAAGCTATTGAAAATACAAATCTCAGAATTGTATAATAGTTGTGGTAAAATCTTAGCAACAAAAACTTGGAGAACTGCTGGAGTGTATTGACC
>JAIPUX010001232.1:32492501-32509419 GCA_020142125.1 Phrynosoma platyrhinos
ACCTGGAAAACAACAGATGTACACCCAGACATAAACATTTTCCCTGCAAGAAGTCAACACATTATTGTTTTAGGAAAATGGCAAGGCTAAATGTTAAACAACATTACATCGTGATGTTTACATGTCACTGGTCACATGGTGTATGACATACACATCAGGGGTGGACATGAGTCTGGGAAATAAGTTAGTAGCCAATGAGCATCATGGGTCACGCCCAAATGGGTGTCAACTTGGGGGTGAGGAAAAAGTCTTTGCATGATGCTGGGATGTTGGTGTGCTCTGTGTGTGTAACAAAGAACTGCTTGGAAATAAACTGGTGTTTTGCAAGACATCCGCTGCTGTGTTGCAGGGAATTGAACTGTATATTGGTTTGCTCAGTTGTGACAATAAAGGTAGCATTTATTAGTCTACAACTTGAGTGATTTATGATATCTGCTGGGACAGCTTGGACAGCAACATCTGGATCCAGGGGAAGAAGTCTGGAAGTGTGCAGGAGAAGGTGTCAGCTTATCCTGCCAGCTCTGCTGGATGGTATCCTAGTACTGCAACACACATCATCAACCATGCGCCAGGGGTGGCATCTCTGACAATGGTTATGGGCCCAGTCTTTCGCCAGTCCTACCCCAGGACTACACCAGTGTTCACCAGTCTATGCCCATCAAGACAAGATGGGGAGTTAAACAACAAAGCAAGCACTAAGGTAAAAGGAAACGTTTTCATCTGATCCGGTGACAGGCTTCAAGGTCTCTGTGAGTGAGCAGAGGGGACTCTAAGCAGCAACAGCACCAGTAAGTAAATCTATGCTGGGAATAGGTATAGGATCAGTTGTCAAAAACCGGGAAGGCAGAGTGCAGACTCTGGAGGACTTTGTTTAGTCTGAGTCACTGCACTGATACCAAGGTAACTGGGAGGAAAGGGAAAACAGCCGGTGAAGGCTAGAGTAATGGGACACTGCCCTAGTCTCTGGAAAGGGCCATTTGGTTAAGAATGGAGGAGGTGAAATTAGCAAAGCTGTCGGACAGCAACTATCAATCATGGAGTGTTTATGCTCAATCCCTGTTGACAAGGGAAGATCTCTGGTAAGTGACTGAGGCCCGTTTACCTCAGGGGGCTCCCCAGGATTTGATTGGGAAAGATCAAAAAGCCAGAAGCACCATCCTATTCCTGCCTGAGGAGGGGGAGTTAAATTATGTCCGGGATTGTACAGCTAAGGGGGTGTGGGACACACTGAGAAGAATTCATCAGGCAAGCACAGCCTTAGCCAAAATGCTGTGGTGTAAAAGATTGTATAGACAGAAGATGGACCATTTGAAAATAATGCAGGATTTGTTCTCTCAAGTGGAGCTGAGAGGGGTCCAGTTGGACAAACAACAAAACGCTTATATTCTTTTGGGTTCTTTGCATGAAAGTTATGATAATGTCCTGCATAGATTACAAACAGTGTCAGAGGCACAAATCAATTTAGAAATGATCACGTCCAGAGTGCTGGAGGAAAGCCAGAGATGCAGGTTTGAACACGGACTAAAACAACAACAACAAGCAGTGCCAAGGACATTGCTTGAACCAGAGGTTTGTGGAACATGGCATCTGGAACAAGCAGCTGTGGCAGATGTAAGGAAGTGTTTTTATTGCAATCAGCCAGGTCATCTTAAAAGACAGTGCAGAAAGTTTGCTGCAGACAAAGATAAGAGAAGGAGCAATCAACAACAACAGCCCAGGGACATTGGGACTAACAAGGGATCTGCTTTGGTAGTGAGAGGCAGAGACAGTGTGAAAAAAACAGAATGGGTTTTAGATTCTGGTGCAATGTCAAATATGGTGAATTGTGAAAGTCTACTGGAGAGTAGGAGAAAATCATCAAAAAGTATAATTGTTATGGCTGATGGAAATGAAAGAAAGGACATTCATGTAATGGGGATTGCTTTGATACCAGGTTTTGGGAATGGTTTGACAATGTATCATGTGTCCCAGAGTTAAAACAAAATATTGTGTCAGTGAATTGACAGATTCAGGATTTGAATTAAGGTTTGTGGGGAATGAATGCTTAATTAGTCTTGATGGGAAAGTTTGTGCTAAAGCCATCAAAAAGGATAAGATGTATTTTATGCAGGAAAATGCAGAATGTGCAGTTGCATGTAATCAGTCTTTGCATTCAAAATGTGACCACCATTTTCATAGAATTTTTGGCCATTGTAGTTTTGACAATTTAGAGAAACTGGAGGAGGTTTGTCCAGGGTTTAAGATGGCAAAGTGCCAGGATCAATTGGAGTGTTCTGTTTGTAACAAGATAAAGGTAAAATCACATCCAATAGCCAAGCAAAGCAAAAGAAATGCAAAGAGACCGTTTGAATTTGTACATGTGGGTGTGGGACAAGAAAAATGTGTGTCACTAGGTGGTAGCAAGAATTTCATGGTAATTATTGACAGGTATACTAGATATTCCTTTGTGAGAATATTGAAAAATAAAAAGGATGCAGCACAGAGTTTGAAACATTGGTTGAAAATGGTTGAAAGGGAATTTGGCCATAAAGTCTGGTCCTTGGTGATAGACCGGGGAGCAGAATTTGTAGTATCTGATTTTGCAAATTGGTTGAAACAAAATGGCATCAAAAGTGAAACAAGCAGCCCTGATGTTGGGCTGGCATAGGAGACAATTGGCATGTTAAAAACAATGAGAGATTGCATGATCCAGGATGCAGGAGTTCCAGAAAGTTTCTGGGGTGAGGCAACTCAAATGGCCAACCATGTTTCAAACCGGATTTACAATTCAGGAATAAAAGATGTGCCTTACAGGTTGATGTATGGCAAAGAACCAAAACACAGGTACATGAGGATTTTTTGATAGCAAGCGTCTTCATTCCAGCTTGCTACAGGGGGAAGAACCAAATACATAAGGATGATGTTTGTGGGATATTCAGAGTGCAGGTACAGGTTTCACCTGGGGGGAAGTGAGATACTCACAACATGATGTGCCAAATTTGAAGAGCACACAGATTGGGAACAAACACACACAAACAAGGAGGTTTTCTTGCAGTTAGGACAGTCAGACACAAACGTTGAAAATGGAGGGGTGGTAGCAAAACAGGAGTCTTCCTCTGACATGGAGGGGAGCACAAGACAAGTTAGATGTGGCAACACAAGTTAGACCCTCCACAAGTAGAATGACAGAAACAAAGGTATAGGGAAAGAGAACAACACCAGCACAGACACAGAAGATGAGACAGGGAGAACTGTGACATTCATACCCAGAAGGTCGCAAAGAGTTCAAAAGGCACCAGACCGGTTTCAGGTAAAAGAAGCAAAGGTTTACTGTGTGTGCCAGGGCATACCAAGTTATGAAGAATTGCATAATCTTCCTTTGGTTGAATGGAGGAAATGGTATGCAGTCTTGGGAAAGGAGTGTAGTTGTTTGAAAGAAGAGGATGAGATAGAACTGGTTTCAGAAGAGTGAGCTGGAGGATTTTTTTTTTTTTACAGCCTGCAGTTTGCAGTATAGATTTTTGTTTTTGTTTAGTTAGTGTGCTTAGTGGCTGGAAAGCAGTTAGCAAGTTTTGTTTATTACAAGCAGCTTAGCAAGAGATAGCTAGTGGTGAAATATTTTTCTTTGAAGTTTTAGGTTTTTAAACAGTTCAGGTTTGTTCAGAGCTAGATAGCAAGGATAATTTGTCAGTGGCTAGATTGAGAGACAGTTTTTTTTGGTAAGAGCCAACACCAAAGGGTGAGTTTGCAAAACAGTAAGTCAGTGGAAGGTACATAGCAGGAACCATGTGGTGCAGCATGAGGGTAGGCACATTGGATGGGATTAACACATTAGGCAACATAAAAGAGAGATCTCATACATCTTGACATTTGGAGGGGCTTGCCAGGTTTTTCGGAGTTATGGGGTTTTGGAGTACATATGGAAAGGTACAAGATGTATGAGAATTTGTTCCAGTGAGAAAGTTTCAAGGGAACAAGCAGGCCTGGAAAACAACAGATGTACACCCAGACATAAACATTTTCCCTGCAGGAAGTCAGCCAATGAGCATCATGGGTCACGCCCAAATGGGTGTCAACTTGGGGGTGAGGAAAAAGTCCTTGCACGATGCTGGGATGTTGGTGTGCTGTGTGTGTGTGTGTAACAAAGAACTGCTTGGAAATAAACTGTTTGGTGTTTTGCAAGACATCCGCTGCTGTGTTGCAGGGAATTGAACTGTATATTGGTTTGCTCAGTTGTGACAATAAAGGTAGCATTTATTAGTCTACAACTTGAGTGGTTTATGATATCTGCTGGGACAGCTGAGGCAGTGACATCTGGACCCAGGGGAAGAAGTCTGGAGGCGTGCAGGAGAAGGTGTCAGCTTATCCTGCCAGCTCTGCTGGATGGTATACTAGTACTGCAACACACATCACCCACCATGCACCAGGCGTGGCGTCTCTGACATGTAAAGGCCCTTCATCTCTTCTGCTTCAGAGTAGAAGGTGGATGGGCACTTGCCACTGCTGTGATCATGGTTAATAAGGAAGCCTCCCATTTGTAATCCCTACATACTGTTCCCGAGGACCCATGAGAAAACATGGCATCTGAATGCTCCAACACACTTGTTCATTCCTTGCTCTACATATTGTGAACAAATGTGTTGAAGGAAATAGTATTAGCTTATGGGCACAACCCAACACAAGAGGCAGGTCTGGTTCCAGGACTGGGTATCGTTGACATCTGCCGAGACTCATCCCTCAGCAACAGACCTCATATTGACACACACATGTCCTAAGGCCCCTAGTCCTGCTGTTTCTTCCTTTTCTTGCTACCAGACACATCCTCAAGAGCATATCAGCAACAAAAAGAAAAAAAGGAGGAATCACCTTCACTTTTTCAGAATACCCCACCTTGCCTCCAAGCAACTGTGAGAGTTAGGGAAAGGACCTTCAAATGGGGAATGGTGCCATTGGGCTGTTTAATCTTCTTTTGGTCAGTTTCATGCAATAAAATGGAGAAAGGAAGGGGTAGAAAAGAAGAAATGTGGTGGCATTTTTAAGTCTAACTGGATTTTGTCAGAGCTTTTGTGAATATAAACCCACTTCTATACATGCAGTAACGAGTGTTATTAAGACCTCAGTAAACACAATCAAAATCTATTAATGCTGAGATATAATCTAATTCTGTTTATGACCTATAAAACCCCAAATGGTCTTGGTCCAGATTATCTGAAGAACTATATTCTCTCATATGAGCTTAATGGGATTTTGATCTTTATGGAAATCCTTCCACTCTATCCCATCATTCTGCACAGGGACACAGTAGAGGTCCTTCTTGGTGGCTGCTCTTAGATGCTGGAACTTCCTTCATAAAGGGGATGGATGAGCCCTTTTCATTGTGTTCTTCTGATGGTAGATGAAGATTTTTTGTTTTGACAAGCCTTTGGGAAACTGACTTTTTGAGGAAGGACTTTTAAGAATATGACCTGTTTTATTATTTTTCCCTTTTTTAATATATACATTTTAAATTGTTTTTCAATCTATTGATGGTTTAATTATATTTTAACTTTTGTGTGTGCTTTGGCAATGTGAGCTTTTACCTCTGTTTAAAATGTTGTAAGCTGTGATTCCATATGGAAGTTAAGCAGGGTCAGCCCTGGTTAGTACTTGGATACTAATGAATACCAGGCGCTGTAGGCTAGATTTCTGAAGAAGGAAGTGGCAAAACCACCTCCCAAGTATTCCTTGGCTAAGAAAACCATATTAAAGCCTTGGGGTCACTGCAAATGAACAGGTGACTTGGAAGGCATGCACACATACACAGGCTGCCTTAAGTCCAAATGAAATAATTTTCTTTCATTTCTTCAGTCATGAAAGTTGTATGCCCCTGTTATCTAATACCTATAGATTTTCTCAATAGAGAAATGGGTTTTGTTACATAGTTATATATGTTGTATACTTATAATAATTATGGTTCCAGAATTGTTGATACGTTAAAAAAAACTTGAAAAGAGACTCTTTCCTATGACAATAACACTGCACCTGATGGTCAATATAAAGAAAAAATTAAAATATGACAGCTTATTTCACTGAAATGCCTTTTTGTATTTGACTGTGTGGGTTCTGGAACACCAATGCTAATGAAAAATAAAAACAAATAAACCTTAAACCTTTCTGGTTTGTTTTCAAATGTTAAGTGGCCTATCATGAAAGCAACAGTTTTTACCTGTTAATATTCACCATCTGAAAAATGCAGCAGAATATGCTCCTGGAGTATGCATGTCATCTATTATGGTAAATACGTATTTTACTATATGGGCAACACCTTATGCAAGACAAATGTAATGTGTGAAATGCCTTGCAAGGTCATTAAACAAAAGTCTTCTATTACCAATTACATCAGACTGAGTGCTGGAAGATTAGCATTGACATATTATGTCAGTGGTTTTGTTTTCAGAATTGCAGGGATATAAACCAGCAGAACAAAAGTAGAACTCTCATTGAAATATCTAAAAGAAAAGAAGGAATATAGCCAAGACATTATAAAAAAAAACCCTTTGAGGTGAAAAGATCTTACGAAAACAAGATCTTCCTCATACCCATAAGCACATCACTTAATCCTGCGATGCTGCATTATTTTAAAATCCTTGACTAATGTTTAACGAGTCAAGTGAGAAAATGCATTAAGATTTTAAAAGTTTCTGTATATTTGCAGAACCTGATGATGAGAATTTGACAGAGAAAGCAAGAGTGGGTGGGCTGAGATGCTCAAGAAAGTGGGTTACAGCAAGAAATCATCCACACTTGTAGTTATGGAAATAACATGTTTTGTTCCGTCAATGTGTCCACTTTACATTATTCAGCACAAAGCTTTGTAAAATAAGAATCCTGGGAATATCACAATATAAAGGGGGAAAAGGTACAAATAACAGCTTCATAAACTGAGAAATGTACATAAATAAATCATGCAGATGGGGGCAGTTTGCTTAGCTGGCAAGAAACAAAATATGGAAAATCTGCTTGTTAAACAATAACCACAGAGTATGCTTTTATGATGTGCTTTTTCCCTTCACCACAGTAATTCATATTAGAGGTAGAAGCAGTTGCATGTTAAATAAAATCATTCAGCATTGTTCTCCTCGCACTGCAAAAAGCTGACTTATGTTGTTTTAAGATGCCTCCCATTAGAAACTAAATATTCCTCCAATGTTACGCATTTCACAAAATTCAATAAAGATGAACTGTAAATAAAGTCACAGGCAGATTTCAGACAGTTTTATTAGCAGATTGTTGAAAAGGAGGAGGGGAAAAAAAAGAAAATTAAATACAATACCAGTAAACGTGGTTCTCACACTGAAACCAGGCTCAAATAACTAGGCTACCATAGAAAATTTTTCCAATTCTTGCATTATGATGTAAAAACAGATTTTTGTACAGATTTTGTACAACAAAATTCATAATAACATTTTTATCATTTTTAGAAAACTTTAAATATATAGATAAAAATAGACAATTTTCATAGGTCCTACATGAAGATGAGAATGTTCTGTTCCAAGGGCTTGCATAGAGTGCAAAGATGGTTATAATATAGAACAACTAGACATTAATATCTTTTAAGATTACAAAAAAGCATTTTAAACAATAACATGAACACATTTCTTCATAATCTAGGAAAAGAAAAAAAAACTATTAACTAAAGAGGGGCAAAGAAATGCAAATTCATCATACGGTAGCATTTTATGAACGTAATATTTACATTTGTTTTAATAAGATATACTTCTTTTCCCCATTATTTTCAGCATTTCCATTTACCATGTATCAAACCAAACAATGATGCATACTCAAAGATTCTGGAACGTATACATGTTATATAAAAATGATTAAACCTACTTACATGTGATTCTCTGCAAGGAGCAAGAACAATGGAGATACTAGTATAGATTTCATTTGTAGTTTTTATTTTGTTTTACTTTTAAAAAACTTCTCCTCTCATATAAATAATTTAGCTGTTTGCCACAAAGTCCATCTAGCTGTTAACTCATTAAAGATTGAACTTTAAAAAAAGGAATATGCATTTTCTGAATATTTAGCACAATTAAAAATAAAAGAAAGATGACAGGATCTGTTATGAAGTATCAGATAATAATTTCTGAGTGACAAAATATTCTTAACTTTTAAAAATTCCACAGGATGGTTTTTTTTTTTAAAAAAAATGCTAGATGTAAAATCAATGTGTGCCAAATCATTTTTAAGGCTCTGAAATACTGTTGTGAGCAAAGCTAACAAATGGTAAACATCAAGATTTTGAATTTTAAAAATAGAATTATTTAAATTTGGAAACAGTTATTGTTTTGACCATCTGAATTATTTCAAGTGAGGCATTTTAAGAGTTCATGATTCTTATGTTTCCATACAACCATGCATATTGTATATGCATAAAGATGACACACGAAGAAAGCATAATCACCTATGGTGACACTTATCTTCAAAGTAGTCTTTAAAGGGATAACCTGGAGGAATATGAAGAGCAAAGAAGATAATTTAAAATATAATAAGCACTGTATTGCAGCTTGCTTCCAGTTATGAGCACAAAGGTGGAGAACAGATATCATAGCATTTATAAAGACAGTAAAAATAACACGTAACTAGCCTTGCCCAAGACAAGGCAGGTAGGAAGGACAAAAGACTTCAACTTTATCACTTAGTTCTACATGGTACTGGACTGATAACATCAAGTGTCTGATTAGCCTCTGGGAGTGTTTTCCCCCTCCCCAGCAACGTTGAAGTAATATGACATTAATATATAAAAATATTTCTGGTGGGTTGACTTGTTTGTGAGCCACAATTCACTCTTAAAAGTGCTGTTTCACAGCACTGACCAATATACATATAAAAGTGGCCCCAGTCATCCCTAGACGCCTCAAATCCCATTAGTTAATACTGTGACTCCAGGACAAATATTTACATGCCTGCATGCGTTAAAATTAGAAAGGTGTCGTTCAGACCAACAGGGTGACAAAACGTATTATCTAAAATTGTTGTTTTCCTAAAATCTAGTATTCTACTGCATACATAATACCTTCTGGGTGTGGTTTGTGGTTATATACTGTACATGTGACCAACAGTTTCAGTAAGAAGCAACATCTTGTTGTTAAACCCCCCTTCCCAAACTACTGCCAGTTTACAATGAAAAATATTTCAGATCTTTAAGCGTTTTTATTGATTTTGAGAGAGAGGATATTGTGAACAGAAACATCACAGAAACAAGTTTATATACCGCAACTCCCGCCCCTGCCGACATCAAGATAAAATTGTTCAATTTCTGTAACATACTCCTTGAAAGTATGTGGAAAAAAACATGTCTTTAAGGGAAACAAGATTATCTCCTAGAATTTGGGGCGGGGAAAAACCCTGTGTAACATTTTGTCAATTCCTATTCTGTGTCCCTTTTTGAAAGATTCAATTCTGAACTGTCTTGCTGGTTTACATACGGTGTAATAGTCTTTAGGTATAGAAGCGGAAACTGTGGAAGTTTTGCTTCATGTGCTCAGTGAATTAGAGGACACAGTTTTCTTTCCACTGCAAAGGAAATGCAAGGCCTTGCTTTGGCCAGTCTGTTCTATGAGGTGTCCAACAGCAAAATTCCTGTTAGCTGGTTGTCCAGAAATGCACTACATCAGTTGTAGAACCGTTCTCTGCAACACAGGGAGAAGTCCCAGGAAACCAATGGAGGATGCTCTTGGTGAGAGCTTAGAATTTTTGCCCATGGATACATGAAGCAGCCAAGTTGCCCAGAAAGCACCTTTGTTTTTGCAGAACTTCCAAAATAGTGAATGTCTTACTGCAGAATTCTTTGAATCATAGCACAGATTTCTTCAGTTGGATAGGTTCAGTACATGACAGTAGTTTTCAAATAAAGTCTTCCATCTACAATAGAAATAATAAGAAAAATGACTGAAAATATTTTCATCAATTAATATTGAACATAGCTACTCTAGAACAGAGAAATGATGAAAATGCATTTCATATTTTAAAGATTATGTATACAGTTCATGCTTAATTATTTTAAGTCTAGTGATATCTCCTTCAAGCTTCTATAGTGCAAATACTGCAATACTTCATAAAAGTTTTAGATGATACTGCATCCACGTCACTGTTATAACAATAGAGGTGTCTATAGCAACTTCTATGGGTCTGTTTATCTTTCACTGGAGAGAGAATTTAACTTGCTTTAGTTATTATGGCAAGAGCAACGATAGCTATGAATCTGCCATTAAAATGTACTAGTTGAGCCACCTCTGCCATTAGAAGATTACCAATTATAAGTGTTTACAGTTTTAAAAGTATGCATCATGAATTGGACCTAGGAGCAAATAAATGAAATAGCATAGCTCCATCTAAATAAACCAGTCAGAATCCCAGCAGGTAAATTCTGAAATGAAACAATTTTGTGCAAACCAAGTACAATAGTTTCTGTGCAGAAAACCACATTTTCTGTGTAGAGGTTAATATTCCTCCCTGCACATAAATATTTTTTTCCACAGAAAAAAAATATGATTTCCTGTATAGGAAATGTTGTTCTACGTACAAAACAGTGTGAAATCTGCATAGAATAAGTTCCAAACTGCAAAAATACTAATCAGTCCATGATGATGCCAGAAAGACACATTTATTTATTTTACCATTTTGAAATATTTTTCAGCCCTAATTCAGACTCAGTTTATTTGTCATCAGTGATACAGGCACACTCCACCCTGCTCCCATCCAGGTTTAAAACCTGGATAGTAACTGTTTTATTCTGCATTAACTTAGTATTTAAAAGCAGCACTACAAAGCCAAGGGATGGGTTGATTATGTGATTCAAAATCCTCTGCATTGGGTGAGGACCAGAAGAGGGAACAACTCTCAAATGACTTCTCATTCTTCTCTTCAACTGCTTATCCAACCTCAAAGCTTTACAACCTTTTGCCGATCAGTAATGAAGTAGGTACATCCTGTTCTCTTTAACCATAATGCAACTAGACACATAACAGTAATGATTTATTTATTTATTTCAAGGATTTAGATCCCACCTTTCTCCCATAATGGGATTCATGCTGGCTGATTTAAGTTTAAAGTCATTAAAAAAAATCTAACCCATTAAAATAGATAAAATAAAAAACTGCCATCTGCAAAGCACATGAAACTATGGTGCTGTACTGACCAGCTAGAAGGGCCGGTGTTGGGGTGGAGTGGGGGAGTGGTGACCGCACATCTCACAGTCCAACTCTGCCTGAAGCTGCCACAATGCCATCTGCCCAACCAGACAGTGGGCAGCGTTGGGATACTCCTGCGGCGCAACAATTACATGCCATGCACCACAGGAGCAAAGAAGAGCTCTGCAGTGGTGACAAAAGGGGCACCTTTTTCTAACACAAAAAGAAGTGGCAAAATGCAGGTCCTTTTTGCACCAGTGCTCAAAGGGGTGGTATTAAGCTGCCCCTTACCCACCATCTGCCCCTATGAAGCCAAAAATGCTAAGCGCTAACAAAAAGCCAATACTATAAAAATATGAACTTGGCTCCATCCTGCTGCTGGGTCCTGACAGGAATGGAAATGACAAAAGGAATTTAACTCCTTTCTCCAATGGGCTTAGGGATTTTCACTTATCCTGCCCTGAACTTGGTGAGATTATGGGATGTGGGTGTGTTGTTTTAAATAGTTTGGCCACTTGGCAAGTAGTATGTGGGGACAAAGTGGCTGTATATTGTGATGAGCATCAACAGGCACTGACTGAGCAGTAAAACACCTCCAGAATTGCTGAGTCAACCTGAGCCCTGCGGGTTTGAACTCACAACATTGTGGTTGCAGTACCGCCATTTAACTACTGCACCACCAGGGCTCTTAGAAGGACTGGAAAGAACTCTTATATCATCATGTGTCTGCATTGTGGCAGGCGCAGATATCATTTTAAATAGTTTAGTAAAAGCGGCCTTAAGTTAAACTCATGTTTTCTGTCTTCTCTGTTCTCTTAATGGGCAAGCAAAGGGGTAATGCAGTAAAATCAACAAACAAAATATTTAACAGAATAGTTTTTGACATAAAGTGTCCAATGTTGTTTACACTTTTACATTTCAACTAACAAAGTATTTAAAAATATGCCCCATGGAGTGCCAATTATATATTAACTACTCAATCTTTAGAGAGTATTTTTCTGGCTGGTGTAAGGGAACAGATGAGGGCAAACAAACTGAATCTTAATCCAGACAAGATAGAGGTGATCCTGGTGACTGGTCAGTCAAAAGATCTGGGAATAGGGATTCAGCCTGTGTTAGATGGGGTTACACTCCCCCTGAAAACTCAGGTTTGTAGTTTGTGGGTACTTCTGGATTCAGCGCTGAGCCTAGAAGCCCAGGTATCAGCAGTGACCAGGAGTGCTTTTACACAGCTAAAACTTATGTGCCAACTGTGCCCGTTCCTGGAGAGGTCAGAACTGGCCACCGTGGTACATACCTTGGTTACATCCTGTCCGGATTACTGTAATTCACTCTACATGGGGATGCCATTGAAAGGTGCTCAGAAAATTCAGCTAGTCCAAAGAGCTGCAGCCAGGTTGTTAACTGGAGCTGGTTACAGGAAGCATACAACTCCCTTGTTGCAACTGCTCCATTGGCTGCCAGTCCATTTCTGGGCACAATTCAAAGAGCTGATTTTGCCCTATAAAGCCCTATATAGCTTGGGTCCAGGCTCCCTGTACAAGCCCACCAGAGTATTGAGATCATCGGGAGAGACCCTTCTTCTCTCTTCCACCACTCTCTCAGGTGCATTTGGTGGGGAAAAGAGAGAGGGTCTTCTCAGTGGCTGCTCCCAAGCTTTGGAACTCCCTCCCTAGAGAGGCCATCTCTACTATCCTTTCAATGCCATGCAAAGATGTTTTTGTGTAGTCAGGCCTTTTAAACTGATAAGAAACTGGGTTTTTAATGTTGTGCTATGTAACTTTTAATGGTTTGTATTTTTAACATGTTATATTTTAATTTCTAACTGTTTTAACTCTTAAAATTGTTTAATTGTTTTTTTATTTATATTTATATATTTTAATATTGTTGTACTGTTTTTAACGTTTATTATTTTATACTTGTTGTTCGCTGCCTTGAGTCCCTATATTGGGAGAAAGGCAGGACATAAGAAATAATAATAATAATAATAATAATAATAATAATAATAATAATAATAATAATAATCATAATCATAATAATATAATTATCCCGCCCCTCTCCGTAATGCAACCGGGGCAGCATACAACACTACATATCCCACAATCTCACCCACCCCTTAAAATACCATTAAACAAAGAACAATTTAAAACACACTTAAAATAAAATACAAATAAACAAATAACAATAACTGCAGCAGAGTCAGGGGAGCAGGCTGGGCTGTCTCTTGATGGCTAGGATATCTATTCAGGAAAGGCCTGCCGGAAGAGATCTGTCTTAACAGCCTTTTTAAAGCTGTTTAAGGTGGTAATATGACAGATCTCATCCAGTAGACCATTCCATAATCTGGGAGCAGTTGCCAAAAAGGCCCTCTGGGCAGTTGCAGCAGATTCCTCCTAGAGGACCTGAGTGCTCAGGGTGGATTATATGGAAGGAGGCAGTCTTGAAGATAGGTTGGACCCAAGCCATTTAGGGCTTTAAAGGTGATAACCAACACCTTGTACTGGACCCAGAAACTAATGGGCAGCCAGTGAAGTGCAGCTGGTGTATCAGCCGAAGCTGATAACAGGCACTCCTAACCATCGCATTTACCTGATTTATCATCTGGAGCGATGAATCCAAGAGCACCCCCAGACTGTGAACACAGTCTTTAAAGGAGTGTGTGACCCCATCCAGGACAGGAGGTTGCAACCCAAAACCTGGCTTTGGGGCCGCTACTGCAAGTACCTCCATTTTATCTGGATTCAGTCTCAATCTGTTTTTCCTCATCCAGTCCATTACTGCTTTAAGACAATAATTGAGAGAAGAGATGCCATCTGAAGTCAAAGCTGACATGGAAAAATATATCTGGGTGTCATGAGTGTACTGATAACACCCCACCCTATGTCTCTGGATAATCTTTCCCAGCGGCTTCATGTATATATTGAATAGCATCAGGAACAGGATGGCACCTTGTGGGATGCCACAATTAAGCTCTTTCCTTGTAGAGTGACTGTCCCCAAGCATCACCCTCTGGAATCTGCCCGAGAGGAAAGAACGGAACCATTGCAATGCAGTACCTCCAATTCCTAACCTTCTTAGGCAATTCAAAAGGATGTCATGATCTATTGTATCAAAAGCCGCTGCACCAACAGGTTCACACTACCCCTTTCAATGGCCAGACAAAGGTCATCAGCTAAGGCAACCATGGCAGTCTCAACTCCATATCCTGTCCTAAAGCCAGTTTGAAATGGATCTAGATAATCAGTTTCCTCCAAGACAGCTTGGAGCTGAAGAGCAACCACCCTCTCGATCACTTTACTCAGAAAAGATAGTAAAGAGACTGGCCTATAGCTGTTCATGTCCAGGGGTCCAGGGAAGGTCTTTTCAGAAGCGGCCTAACTGTTGCTTCCTTTAAACAGGATAGAGCATGACCTTCCCTAAGGGATGTATTGATGATGTCTCTAAGGAACACCCTTAAGGCATCTCCCCCCTGGATGGCCAGCAGAAAACTACCCTGATGTGGAAGGGAAAAAAAAAGGTCTTTTACAATATTGTTTGATATCTATTTTTGACAGAGACAAAAAGTAGAGAAATAGAAGCATGTCATTTGTACTGTGCATTATTCATTGAACAGAAGCTCTAATAAAAAGGGTCTTCTCTAGAGAAATGTACCTTTGTTTAGCTAACAAATTTATGGAATCAACTGAGGGAAGCATGAATAAGCACTTGGTTCAGCAATGAACTCATTTGGTTTGTTACATGCTACCTTTTCAACATCTGATACAAACCAGGCCACAGTAACAGAAATTTTCAAGAGAGAGATCAGTAACTTAATGAAAAGCCTTCATCTACATAAAAGCTCTTAAAGAAATATCAAAAATCACAAAATGTATTAGTGGGACTTAACAGGAAAGCTAACCCCCACCCCACCCCACCTGAAAAAGTTACTACTACTGGGAAGACTCTGCTTTATTCACCAACACATCTTATTTTAGGGCCTCGGCAGATGGCTAATAGAGCAGTCCTCGAGGCAAGGAAGAGGAGGGGCAGCCGCAAGCTCGGTGCCCCTTCCTCCTCCTGAGGTTGCCCTCGGAGCCGCCGGCCCTCCGCACGGCCGGCGCTCCGAGGGCAACCTCCTGCCACAGCGTCTGGACACGCTGCGGTGGATAAGTCAGTGAAAGTGCGCCACAAGCTTTTGTGGTGCACTTTCACTGACTTGTGAAAGGAGCGCTATTTTAGCGCTCCTTTCAGGGATAGGGAAGAAGCGCCGCAGGGCGGCCCCGTGCCGCCAGTCTGCTTCCCCCCTTAGAGAAAAAAAAGTATATAGGTTGAGTCTCCCTGATCCAAAACACATGGGACCAGAACTCTTTTGGATTTTGGAGGTTTTTTTAGATTTTGGAATATTTGCATATACATATCGTGGAGATGGGACCTAAATCTAAATTTGACATTCATTTATGTTTCATACAAACTTTATACACTTAGCCTGAAGGTAATTTTATACACAATACAGTCACCCCTCCATTTTCACAAATTGAGGTCCACTTCCCTTGCCTGTTTGTGGGTGGCAAACAGAGGAGCACATGCCACCATTCAAGGGGGGGTCTGGAATGGATCTCCTGTGAAAACGGAGGGGCGACTGTATTTTTAATGATTTTGTACATGCCACAAAGTTTGTGTACACCAAACCATCAGAAAGGAAAGGTATCATTATCTCAGCCACCATCTGGACAATTTTGGAGTATTTTGGAATTAGGAATTCTAGACAAGGAATACTCAGTCTGTAGTAATGTTGCGCCAGATGACCTGAAAGGATGAAGAGATTTAGTGTAGGACAGCCATATATCTTACTTTACATAAGAAAATATCTGAAGGGCTGTCAATCCTCTTTCAAACTGTCCTCTATTGGAAGGGTTGTCTAATCCAAGTCCATTTTAAAGGAAAAGAATATAAAAAAGGAAAGCACATAGACACATTGAAAGTTTCCCAATAGTTAATAATCTGGATAGCAAATGTCACAGGTACATAAGGCACCTTGTCATAGTCTTTTCCACTATACTGAGAAGTAGTGTATTTCCACTGAATTTTCAGCAATAATTTCTAAACCTTCATCCATACATAAAGACCAGCAACTGGAAATTCTATGCAAACCCCTGTACTCTTTTGTCCTTACATAGTGCTTCCACTACTCAGGAAAGAGGCCAGGTTAGGATTCTATACCCTGACAGTCTAATTTGCTATGTATAGATTTGATGGTGATGTTGGGTTTTTTTTTAAAAAAATAGAGGAATGTTCAACCATATGACTTTCTCACATGAGGTTTTTGTTCTCTTGAATGATATACATTAAGATATTATGAGTTATAACTATCTGCTGATAGATTACTGTATGTAATATTGTGCACTTTTTTAAACTAAGAAGGATATGACATGCAATCAGAATCAAAAGATTGTTACACACATATCAAATCTTGCATTGATATCTTTAATCTGTATCAGGAAAATCTCTATTTTTATGTGCCTGTTTCTCACCCCTCCCCATTTCACTTTCTTTTCCAAAGGACATATACAGTCATATCTCACTAATATGACAGATAGGTTCCAGACACTGCCATACAGAAAACATCATCCTAATGTGATTCATAGCCTTTTTTTTTCACTTGCCAGTCCATTTAAAAGCCTAAAACATATTTGCACTATCATTTTTAAGAGCCAACAGTGCTAGGGCTTCGCGTTGTGTCCTTCGGGACACAATCAACGTGTCATTCAGGGAAGGCAATGTACCAT
>JAIPUX010001232.1:32519713-32546992 GCA_020142125.1 Phrynosoma platyrhinos
GGAATTTCAAAACAAGTTTGTAATATGCCATTTGGAATGACTGTTCAAAAGGGTAGAAAAAGGTAAAAATTCCAGTGGCCATGACCAAACTTTTGGAATCAACTAAAATGGATCCCAACTAATTTTTAAATTAAAGACTTAAGTGAAAGAGATTTGTACTGTCTATATCGGTGAATAATTTTTCTTCTATTAACCCAACAGACATTGTGTTCAATAGCATATTTTTTTCATACAATATGTACCTGAGTACCAAAAATGAAGAAATATATGCATAACAGTATATTTCTGAAACCTAGGAAAAGAGTTTCAGGTTAATTCTAATGTAGCTTGAAAAACAGCAATGAAAATTGATGCAAAACACTTCATCACTCATAAGTATATACAGCTAATACCAGGTCCATCTCCTATTACATTTTACAATGAGACATAGTAATGTGAAGCACTCTTTTCATAATAAATGAAGCTTGTGACCATGGTTACTATTTCTAGTGGTTTTCATGTCCATCACTACAGCTTGTAACCTGAATAAACCTAACATGTCACTACTTGGCTTGCTACTTATTATTTACAACTGCAGAAATATATTGGTGGAAAATCCAGTTTGCAATGAAGTAAAGCAGATAAACAATAAGTACTCATGACAGTACAAATATTATCTTTTTGGATTGCATTATTTTCAAGACATAAACACCTAGTTTAGACTACTTTTCCAGATTGTCCACATTATATGTTTATGCTATTGGGGGGGGGGGTTACATCCTTTCCCATGATGAACAGGTTGCTTACCTGTAACTGTGGTTCTCCAACTGGTCATCCATGCCCTCACACAACAGGGTTATGTGCCTGTGCAGAGACTCCGTTCGGAAGTTCAAAAGCTGAGTAGATTGGGGGGCAGCTCTGTCTACTCCCATATATAGAGCATGCCCAACCCCACCAATCTAGTTCAAGTCCACAGCAAAAAATACAGGAACCTAACAGAGGGGAGGCAGGGCAGGTTTGTTTGAGGCACAAATGACCACTGGAAGAACCACAGTTACAGGTAAGCAACCTGTTCTTCTCTTTCATGGTCTCTGTGCCTCACACAATAGCGTGACTAAAAACCTTACCAGAGGAAGGTGGAAAGGTCACTGTAGAAGAGAAAATAGAACAGCATGGCCAAAACTGGCATCATGACATGATCTGTAGTCAAGGCAATAGTATCGAATAAATATGGAAGGCTGTGACCATGTAGTGGCTTTGTAAAGGTCAGACAATGGAATACCTCAAATGAAAACAGCCAATGAGGCGACAACCTTGGTTGAGTGGGAGTGGACACCAGTAGGAAAGGGTCACTCAAGAAGTACATAAGCCAAAGAATGGTTTGGGGCAAAAAATCAATTTCAGAAAATGTTCAAAGAAACAACTTGCTAAACAAACAGAAATCAGAAGTATGTTGAATATACAAGTCCAGAGCACAGCAAAGCCAGTATGTGCATGGGCCTTTCAAGTGAATTTGAAAGTTGAAGATGAAATGTATGTGAAACAAAGTTTTGTAAAAAGTGAAAAGAAGATATCACCTGAGTTAGGAAGAGAACATCAGGTTTCAGAGTCACCTGCAGGGCACGCCCAAGTGAAGGGCAATTAACTCTGAAGCTCTTGTTGCTGAAGTAATAGCAATGAGAAATGTTACCTTCTGGAACTCTAGTCTCTTGTTAGATGATCTCTGCAGTTGGAAGGGAGGCTGAGTGAGTTGTGTAAGTAAAAGGGATGGAAACCACATGGGTGGAAAAACACATGGGAGGGTAGAGTAGTCCCTTGAAGAATCATTGTACAATGTCAGAGAAGAATTCAGCTGAAGGCAAACCAAAGGTTGATTGGCTATGATAGTTGCAGACAGAACTTCAAGGATTAAAAAAAAATGTCAAATCTCTGTCATAAAGGTGAAGGAGGAATGAGAAAATAATCACCAATTGGACAGGGGCAGAGGCTCTGAGTGTGCGTTGGTGATGGCGCCAAAACATCTCCATCTGTAAAAATAAAAACACTTTGTAGAGTCCTTTCTTGTATGGGAAAGGACTCAGGGAAGGTCCATAGATGTCCAGGATGGATCCTCCATGCCATCAGGTATAACTGTTTATATTCAGGTGAAGCACTAATCCTATGGAGTGGGAGAAAAGGTCTGGTTGTCAGGAAAGTGGTGGGCATTGGCCCCTTGCAGCATGTAGGAGAGGGGCAAACCAAGGTTGCCTTGGTCAGGAGGGTTTTTACGAGGATGGCTTTGGATATGCCCTCCAACATCCACCTATGGCATCAGTGGAAAGGGAGGAAAGGCATAAAGAAGGGGAGATGTCCCGTTGCATGGGAAGGCTTTCCCCAAGGAATTTCTGTCCTTCCCTGTACTGGAGCAGAAAAAGGTGACACTCCACCTTCTCCAGAAAAATGAAGAGATCTACATGGGATTACCCCAAGGAGTTGTTGTGAGGGAGAATGATTCCTCAGATAGAACCCATTCATGCTGGAGGACTCAGCCATGACTCAGAGAGTCTGCTAAGACACTTTGTCCCAGTATCTGGACAGCCACTGGGTGTGACAATCTGTTCTCACATCACTGCCAGAGGTCTAGGGAGAGGCAGAGGTGAGTCTGTGAGTGTGTATTTCCTTATTTGGTTATATAACAGATGGTCATAATGTCATCTGTTACAATTTGGACCACTTCATCCATCAGATTGTTTTGAAGGCCTGGAATGCCTTGATCACTGCCAGTATCTCCAAAACATTGAAGTGGAATGATGTCAATACCATTGAGTAGAAGCTTGTCAGTGTGGGTACCCTACCCCATCAGAAGAGTGACTGTGGTCACCATGCAAGAAGGTTGCAGCAATTGGAAGGGCATCATACTCAGAACATTGTGAGGATCCCTCCATCAAAGTAGGAATATCCATATATAGGGAGAGAGTGCCAGCATCATGATCGTTGAGGGAACTGAATGCCAGAAGGAACCAGCTTTGGAGGGACCTGAACTTGAGGTGCATCAAGTACAACCATGGTTGAGGCCACGAGACCCTAGCTTAGAGTATCTTTTGCAGGAGAGTGTCTGCATCACAGAAGCAGGTCTATCTGAGACCAAAGGGATTGAGGTCATTGTAGCAGGAAATAGGCGCAGCGAGCGCAAGGGTCCAAGGTTGCCCCTTTATAGTCTATTATCTGAACTGGTTCCAGGATTGACCCTGAAAGACCCATGTGTAGACCGAGGCCAGTGAGCAAGGATTGCAATGTGAAAGTAAGTATTCTTTAGGTCTGTAGACATGAAGCAGTCCCCTGGGCGAAGAAAGGGGAGGATGGAGTACAGATTCACCACCCTGAATTTGCATGGAGTGATGGAATGATTGATTCCCCTGAGATTGTAGCATAAGGCATAGGCCACCATCTTTCCTCAGGACTGCAAAGTATCCTGAGAAAGAGCCATCTAGTTTATTAATGCCTGGAATGGTCCGACAGCTCCCCTGTCAGGAAGAGAAGTGATCCCATGGAACAAAAAAACAGCATGGAACAAAAAAATAGCAGTCGGAGAAGCACTTGGAAGCTGCATGGGATAGCCAAGGTGTATTATGTGAGGAGACAAATGTTTGAGGTGATGTTCTGCCAGGTGTTTGTAATAGTGGGAGAGCCTGGGAGTATAAAACAGACCTGGAATGTAGAAACGTGGCATCACAGGTATCCCTTGCAAGGGATCAAAAGCAAGATTTTCCAGAGGATGACCTCCTAGAAGAAAACTGTTGATGCCACTGGTATTGCTGTTGTCCAAATGGATGCCTTGAAAGGAACTAGAAGCCAGAGAGAAGCTTCTAGGTGAGACTGGAAGCGAAGGTCCAGATCCTGAGGGTGATAAAGTAGATACTGGCCATCACTGAGGGCAAAAGGGTCCCTTTATATTGTCTCTGTCCAGAAGCCAACCTTCATAGCTATCAAACGTGGACTAGAGCAGATTCCCAATCCTCCTACAGGCAATGCCAGACTGAAATGTTGAGCGAATCCACATATGCCTATGCAATGCACCAGAGAAGACACTAGAAGCACAGTTCACTGTGTCTCCAGAAAAGTGAATCTGTCATTATAGAAAGACAGGGCAGTGGCCATCCAGCAGACTGGGGATGAATGCTGCCATCTTGTTCCACAGAAACCCCTGGTAGGACATGTTCAGGTCTGCATGTTTCCCACCTTGATCACTAAAGATGCAGAAGAATAGCATCTCCCTCCAGTGATATTAAATCTCCCATCTGCCCCATCAACCGGAGCAGAATGGGCTGTCCCAGAGGCCCTGGACTGGGATAATCCAACTAGCAGAGGATTCAGAGTTGGATGAGAGACATGACAAGGAACAGTATCAGGCTGCATGAGCAGGAGGTAGAGAAGCTGGCTTTGTCCATAAGTGTTCCATCACGTTATCAAGAGCAGGCAGTAAAGGCAGCAGGATATGTGTGGAAGGTGTCAAGATCACAATTTGGAAGACAGGGTCTGCAACAGTTGTAGGAGTAGATTGAATGTTCAAAGCTAGAGACCTGGCCATATGTACTACAATCTTGGAGAAGAGTAGAACACCCTCTGGTGGTAGAAACAAAAAAGACCAGAGGCTGAATAGGCATCAGAGATGTTGGTACCGATGTCGGTATCGATGCCAACATCAGCATCAGTATTGCCCTCGGTATCGATCTCAGTATCAACGTTGGCATCAGCATAGACACCATGGTCAGCATAAATGTCAACATCAGCATCAGTATTGTTGGCGAAATCGACGTCAGCATCAATATCAGTACCAATGCTGGTATCAGTGTTGGCACCAATGTCAGCATCAACGCTGTCAGTATCATCGCTGTTGGTATCGATGTTGGTATCATTGTCAATATCATTGCTGTCAGCATCATCGCTGTTGACACTGACATTGGTATCATTGTTGATATTGACACTGGTATCATTGGTATAATCACTGCCAGTATCATATCATATATAAATAAACCTTATTATTATTATTATTATTATTATTATTATTATTATTATTGCTATTGCTATTGTTATTGTCAGTGTCAGTGTCATAATCAATATCATCGCTGTCGATACAGACGTTGGTATCATCATTGTAGGTATCACTGTTGTTATCAACATCAGTATCGATGTTGGTATCATAGCTGTCGATATCGCTGTTGGTATCACTGTTGGTATCAACATTGGTATTATCACTGTCAGTATGATAGCTATCGATATCAACGTTGGTATCATCGTCAGTATCATCGCTGCCAATATTGAAGTTGGTATCATTGTCGGTATCATCACTGTTGGTATCATTGTCGGTATCAATGTCGGTATCATCGTCAGTATCGTTGCTGTCGATATCTATGTTGGTATCATCATCGGTATGATCACTGTTGGTATCATTGTCGGTATTGATGTTGGTATCATCACTGTTGGTATCACTGCTGTCAATATTGACATCAATATCATCGTCAGTATCACCACTGTCGATATCAATGTCAGTATCATCACTGTCTGTATCAAGTGTTGGTATCAACGTCAGTATCAATGTCAGTATCACTGCTGTCGATATTGCTGTTGGTATCATTGTCAATATCAACATTGGTATTATCACTGTCGGTATCATCGTTGGTACTGGTGTCAGTATTCATGTCTCAAAGCCTGTGTGGTACCGGGATGCCTGGGTACTGAGAGGCGCAGAAGCTTTGAAGATGGTACCAATGATAAGCCCCCAATACTGAGGAGCCAGTTCAACCAATCATTCCATATAGAGTGAGGTAATGGTACCAATTATGGGTTGCTAATAATCTACTCCAAGAGGAGTGTCGGGATAGTCTGAGGCCAATGGCAATGCCCATATGGTTTCCACCCAATGTGTTAGTCAGGGTAGGAACAGGACCATGTAAGAACCATGTAAGACTGCCTGAGGGCCAATTGGTCTGAGAAGTTCTTGGGGTTAGAACCGAAGAGCTTTGAGGCAGGGCAGGGAACAAGAGGCCGATGATCCATCAGGTTAGACCATTCTCCTACTACCCTAAAAGCCTCATATAGGCTTAGTTATACAGCAGTGCTGTTAACCTCACCTCACTATCACAATCGACATATGCCAAGCACAAAGGGCGAGGCATAGCAGCCATTTAAATCCAGTATTTAGTTGGATACTGTTGAGAAGCCAACTGCCTGACAAACCTCAGATATGCTCTGCTCATGTAGTAAAGCTGTTAACGTTGCATTGGCAACTGAAAGAGAATTTGTCAACAAAAAAACTTGAGTTTCTGGGCCTGGATCCTCAGGGCCTGGGATGCAGTTGGAACAGCATTTAGCCAAGTGCCCCTTTCCCAAGGGATAAAGAGACTGAGAGTGTCTATCTCAACAGAGAAACCTTTCTGCCACATGTAAAACAGTTTGAAAAAGAAACACAAAGTATGAAAAGAGAGGTAGAGGCCATAAGAGGCTCATAGCAGGGTGCCCAGAAGGATGTTAAAATGAGGGAGGAAACCCAACAAGCACCTCTATTTTCAATCGTTGGGCAAACTCAAAAGAAATATAAGAGGGGGAAAAAAGAAAAATTAGATAATTTAATTATACAAGGAATGGTCAGCTAGAGAACTATCCAAATGAAATTTCTCTTGCAGTGGACAAAAGAGAACTGAAGGTGGAGCTAGATTGGTGAGGTTGGGCATGCTCAGTACATGGGAGTGGGCAGGGCTGCCTGCCAATCTACTCAGCTTTTGAATTTCCAAATGCAGTCTCTGCATAGCTACAAAACCCTATTGTGTGAGGCACAGAAACCATGAAAGAAAACAGCTGTTTTTTTCTCACCCATTCTGATCTCTGGACATTGGAAGGAAATGTGTACTGTTGCTTCTTCTTCTTCTTCTTCTTCTTCTTCTTCTTCTTCTTCTTCTTCTTCTTCTTCTTGTTATTATTATTATTATTATTATTATTATTATTATTATTATTATTATCATCATCATCATCATTATTATCTTATATCCCACCTTTCTCCCAAATTAGAGACTCAAGGCAGCAAACAACTTAAAACTATACAATTTAAAAAAAATGATACAACATTAAAATATATAAATATAAAATTAAAAAACAATTAAACAATTTTAAGAGTTAAAGTAATTTATGAATTAAAATGTAGCATGTTAAAATGCAAACCTTACAATTTAAATTGCACACCATTTAAAACTCAGCCTTTATCAGCTTGAAAAGGCCTGACAGCACAAGTATGTCTTTATCTGCACTGATCACTCACCCCAAGATTTTGACAGGCTAAAACTCTGCAGGGGATTTATTATGGGCAGTAAAGGAACCACTTCACAGATACTACATGAGAAAGAGGGATTTAATTTCCAAATATAGTACATCATGCCTAAATACCCTGAAGGCACCAGTTTCTATCTGATCTTGGAATCTAAGCAGGGTCAGGCCTGGTTAATATGTAGAAGGGAGACTGCCAAGAATACCAGGAGCTGTTAGTTATAGTTCAGAGAAAGGCAATGGCAAACCATCTCTGAATATTTCTTGTCCAAGAACATCCTATGAAATTCATGGAATTGCCATAAGTCAACAGAGGAACTGATGGTACATATTTACCTACTTTATTGCAGTAGTCTTCCCCCCTCCCCCATTAGCCATACGGGATATGTTTAAACACCTCCAGTGCATGTCTGAAACCAAGGATATTACCAAACTCCACACCTGTAATGTTTTTGGATTGTGCATATCCATGGGTAACTGAAATCTTAGAGAGCAACTCCATGGGTAAGGGAAAACTACATTATATTTTTGGACCATTGCTGACAGTGGGTAAGTGAAACCATTGAAAGCAACACCACAGATAAGGGTGGACTACTGTATTATTATTTATTAAATAATTATATTTATTAAATGTATTATTACACTTTATCTATTAAATGTATTATTACATTTGGAAATAATTACATGGTATGATGGCTCAAAAACTGTGTAAAGTTGTTTAGGAAACCCATGCATACAGAGAAACATTCAGTACAAAGTAATTTTTAAAAATGGGGCAAAAATAAAGCTGTTCTTATTTGGTTTTGCACCATTCTTTTTCAATCATCCTGTATTGTAGCCTTATCAGAAATACAGAATAAAATAAAGAAGATAATTAGGCTTAAAATTTAAACTTGTTATACTTTTTTAAAATTAAGATATTGGATATATATTGTTAGGATCTAAGAAGGGAGATCAACTGCCTCAGCAGTTTCAATATTTGGAGCTTAGCAATTAGTTTTCAAAGAAAGAAAGAAAAATGTAGATCTTTTGAAGGGAAATCTTAAACAAATATGAAGAATTAGTTGTGAATTGATATCAGAAAGGACTGACATCCAAAATTTATAATATATTACTGGACATGGACAATTTAAAGGTAAGAGATTTTTGAATCAATGGGACAAATGACTGGGAATGTGATAGCAGAACATAATGGTTATTAGTACTAAGAATTTGGTGATGTCTCAGTGTTTGAGAATTGGAGAAAATTAGTAAAAAAAAATATGCATTGAAGGTATTTTACTACTGCTTACTTATGGACTTCCAGGGAAAGATGCTGGACTTTTGGAAGACAGCTAAAACTTACATTGATTTCATGCTAGAAAATGAAATTATTTAGGACCTAATGATTGTGCTATTGGTATATATAAAAGAGATCTTGTAACCCTTTGAGACTAACTGAAAGAAAGAATTTGGCAGCATGAGCTCACACTGCCAAATTCTTTCTTTCAGTTAGTCTCAAAGGTGCTACAAGATCTCTCTACATAGTGATTCTATAGACTAACATGGCTATATCTTTGAATTCTATATATGAAAGAATTAGTACACACTAAACATCAAATATTAGTTTTCAATTTCTTTACATAAGTGAATACATTGATTGCCAGTACCACTAAACAGAGAACCAATACCAACCATAAAAGCTTAGTTGGCGAAAGTGTGGGAAACTGCAGGAATGATCAGACTAATGGAATTGCATGTATATGATAGACCAGTGATTCTTCACCAAAACCCCTTTAAATATCATTTTTTGCCATGGACCACCAAAAGTTAACTCAAGATTTAAAATCCCAAAGTGCATCAAATATTTATAATTGCTCACAGGGATCTCCAAATTTGGAGAGAAGGGAAAAATAAGCATATGCACACACTCAATTATAATATTTTTATATGGAATGATTCCATACAAAATTTTAATAATAATAATAATAATAATAATAATAATAATAATAATGTGATAGGGAGAAATGTCATGTGTTTTCTCTCACTCAGCATAATCCACTTGTATGTCCTAACTGTGTGCAAATGTGGCAAGTGCTGAATACATTTTATTTATTTATTTATTTATTTATTTTGCTATCAAACAGTTATTTTCAAAACTTTTCAACACTGATTGTTTTCAATGAAGGCAGTAGGTTGGTGCAATTAATACAACTGATGATTCAAGCTGAAATTTGGCACAAAAATAATTTGGGTAAATATTCATTCATTCATTCAATTTTAATTTGCGGACATCCTGTGAAGATATCACAACACCCAGGGGATCCACGAACCACAGCTTAACTCCTGTCACAGACTATGTAAGAGAAAGTAAAAAGAAAATTTTAATTGCTAAGCCTTTTTTTTTAAAAAAAAATCATGGATAAAACAATCTGGCTAATGGTATTTGTAAAATGGATTAAGTAATGGTGAACATGGTAATAATTCTAGTACAGCAAGTCTTTTCTTTAAAAAATACGTAAAGCATCCCTCCTTCTTGCTTAATGGATCTTGATGAAGTTGTTTGCCTTTGGAGGACATGTCTCTTTACCCGTCTAACTCTCTCCCTGATATGTCTCACAGAAAACGTTGGTGGTTTATTTTGCTTCAGCCTAACTTCCAACTGGGGATGAGGGAGAGATGTCCCTTTAAGGCACCACAGATGCTTAAGATGTTTGTTATAAAGAAAAAGAGAGGGAACAGAAATAAAAAAAAAAGAAGTGCAAGTACACATATTAATAAAAATGCAAGATGAAGCACCTTCCTTCACAAGGCCAGACAAGGCTTTAAAAAAAGACCTGCCAGTTTTTCAGACGATTAGGATGGAATCAAACCATGAAATACTTTGATCAGTGTAGCTGCAAGAAAAACTATATAGTTTCTGTTTATTTGGATATTACACATGAAATTTTTGCATGATAAGCTCAGATACAAACAGAGCACTTGGATTCATATGGACATAAACACAAATAGAACATGTAATATTAATGTCTGCGGGATCATGGGCCTATACAGAATGGACAAAAGGGCTGGCCTGGGGGTGGAGTGACTGCACGCCGGCTGCCCCGACTGCACCCTGATGCCACTGTCTCGCCATGTGCCTCATGGTGCGAAGCATGAGGGTGCTCCCTTGGTGCAGTATGTAGACAGATTGGGGCCACAGCCGGATTGGGGTCACATCATGTGATTGCCACAACCCTGATCCGGCACTCCCAGGGGTGGCATGGAGTCACCCCTTAGGGGCTGTCTTCTACAGCCCCCATATCTACACAACAAACTAAAAACAAAAGTTAAAAAAGAGAAAAACCAAACTACTGATGGTTTCTATTTTGCCTGAATTCAAGAAAGTTTGAATTCTTGAAAATACTTAAGCATCCTTTTGCTTACAGCAAAGTGCTATAATGATAAATACTTATTTCCTAATGTTAGGCTGTCTTTCTGTTTCATTTTGTACTTGCAGTTTATTGAAAGGGAAAAAATCTGACAAATCAGCAGAGATTTAATACATCAAAATCTGAATTGTCTAAAAATTGGGCATTGGGGCAATTTCTGTTATACTTTTGTGCACTAAAATCAACACATAAAAAGTTTTTGGTCCTGAGTTTATTATACAAGACCAATTTCTCCATCCTTTACCATCACAACACATGCTAGCTATTATACTATAGATACTTTGGTGACAAGAACATCACACATGGGGACGGGGGAGGACTGTTTTTATAGTTCAATCTTTATATTTCTCAGCTAGGCAAAAAAGAAAGAAACAAACAAAAACCCCAAGAAACACCATCACATTATTTCTATATGACTTCTGTCTCCTCAGATGTCCTTCAGGAATGATTGTACAGGGATTACAATGCCATAAACAGCTGAAAGAGCTGGAAGACAGTAATAGAGACCAGTGTTCTTCATTCTTCAGAATCTGAGCAGGGAATTCCTTGGTGAAAGGGTTAGTAAAAGCAGAAAGGTTCACATAATGTGTCCACCACAGCCACTTTAGCCACATAATGTGCAGTTCTAGAGAAAATAAGACTCATTTTTCTATTGACTAAACACTGAGTGGGAAGGACTTAGACAATTCCCATGTGCACTGAGAATCTCTTCTAGGTGTCTCAGAGAGGCTTCTAGGTGTCTCGTAGAGGCGTCTGACAGCATGAAACAAACACAATGCAACTTTTCCTGTTGTTATGTTAAAGAGATATTGTGCTTTTCTGAAATAATCACAGTGGCAGATTCAGTGATGGCAAGCAGCAGACAAGGTCCTAAAATCTGGGCAGAGGGCAAGAGTGTGAGGTCTGCACCACTATTCTAAATATAATAGGAAAGGAAAAATGGGACATATAACATAATTTATTGTGCATTTGACTTTTAGTATGAAAACATTTGAGCCAGCATGACATAGTGGTTTGAGCACTGGACTGTGACACTAGAGACCACTCAATCGCCACTCAACCATGCAAATCTACTGGGTGACCATGGGCAAGTCACATACTCTCTGTGTCAGAAAACCCCATGATAGGTTCACCTTAGGGCTGCCATTAGTCAGAAACAACTTAAAGGCACACAATGATAACAAGAATGAAAACATTTCTTTGAGGTGATTCCAATACAACATTACTAAGAGTAACCAAAACTGTTCGAGTGCTGGACCAGGATTCTGGGAGACCAGGGTTCAAATTCCTGTTGGGACATAGAAACCCATTGGATTATTTTGGTCAAGTCAAAGGCAATTGCAACCTTCCTCTGGACAAATATTGTCAAGAAAACCCTATGACGAGCCTTAGGCTCATCAAAAGTCCGAAGCAACTTGAAGATATTTAGCAACAACCAAAAATGTATTTTATACTATCTCAAAATAATGACATGAAAAACATGAAAAAAGCAAGAAATTGTTTATTGTTAAAATCTCCTCATATTTTATTTCATTTTAGGTGTGCTGTAAGATCAGGCTGCCCAACAGTCACCAGAAACACAGTTAAAAAAAGGTAATGACTGAATGACAAGCAGGGATTCTTTCACTCCTCCACTCAACTAAACCAAGAATTGGGTACACATGTACAAGTGAGAGACAGAGAAGAGTTACTTTGTATATGTGACTGATATACAATCTCTGTGCAATTGGCTGTGAATGATTTAAAGAATGTCTGAACAACATAGTTTCTGGGGAGGAAATCCCACATTTCAACAGTGCATTTATACAGACTTTTGGTACCAACACATTTTGTTCAACAGGATATTATCTTCTATTTAAAAATATCCGTTTTAGTTAGTAGGAAACACCAAATACAATCAATATATGTAGAGTATGCTGGATACTGCATATATTCAAAATGCTATTAGGGACAGTTGTCAAGATCTTGCCATTCAATGCTGCTTATGAAGTACAATTATATATCTATTCAGAAGTAAGCCACATTTGGATTTATCCCCAAATAAGTGCAATCTTAATTAACAATTCAAACACCAACCAGCTCCGTGCAAAATATTGAAAAGTTATCAACTGACAGGTCGTATTTGGCATTTTGAGAACCAATTATTAATCTTGATCTGGGACCTGGGCCCATACTTTTGATATTTTACTATATTTTCCCTAGTTTTTCTATCCCCCCCCCCTTCTCTTTTCCCTCTTAATGTTTCTGAGTGGTGATTCTGGTCTAATGCATCTTCTTCTGGCTATTAGCTGGAGATCATGACCTAGCAGCTAAAGAGGAAGGCACTGGAGATCTCACTCATAATGCAGAGGCAACACCAGCTTATCACAAAATACAGTATACACTCAAAACAAGCTGCAGCCTTTTGTAGCTCCTCAGGGTAGTATGCCCTAGGAAAAGCATTCCTTGGATTTACACTTTACAGTGTCAGATGGATGCCTAACATTTTAATGTGTGCTGCATTAACCGTGTATCCAATATTAAGGTTCCTGAGTAGAAGGGCAACATTATAAGTGTTATAGATAAATAAAAGAGACAAAACTGTTTTGTAATTCAATTTTGTCTTCACATTAATTTTGTGCTTTTACAGATGTATAGTTGTAAGGACTTTGACTGTGTGGCAGTGTCACATTACAACTTCACCTGTCTCTATAACAAAGACAGTATAAGTATCTAATACAATTTTCCATGTATACTGTTTCTTATGTGAGTAAAGGTATATATAGCAGGTAGAGGAAGAAGGGGAACCTTTTTTTGTGAAAGTAATCCAGGATCCAATGGGCACTTTAAAATCTCTTTGTCTTTATAAGTGGCACTCTCTCATAGCATTCTTACATAGCTCCTACCTCTAAGTTGCATAGAGAGCTATTATATTTTTAAACCCATTTTTGCATGCCTTTCTACTTGTTAGGGAGTTCTACTCAAGTGAGAATTTTAACCAATAAAAATAGGGGCATTGTAAAAATGGGGGAGAGGGATAATCTTTTTACACCTTTATTGAATAAATGTTTTTCCATTGTCCTCTGAATCCGCAATGGTTTGCATAGTTCAAGTGTGGGCTTATTGTTCTTACAGTGTTGTACTTATCCTTGAAAAATGAATATCCATAAATCTTATTATGTACTATGTTAAATTCTGTATAGCAGTAATCTTGCATTGTAACCATCTCTTTGCTTTTCCCCATTACTATCTGCTACAATATTAACTACTTGATACATTACCTTGGGATATAGGTGGTCCCCTTCTCAAGTAATAGCCTTAACCTTTGCCTCTGAAAGACTAATCACTGTCCTTTTAGATCCATAACTTTTATAGAAACTGCTTTCTGCAAAGCACTTCATCACATTTCATCTCCTAATGCTTTCCTATTCTGACTTTAACACCACACCTTTAATATTCCTGCCTGTAACATGGTTTCATCTTTTGAATTCTCTTCCATACAAGCTGGTGTTATTATTACTTTAAATAAATGCTTTTACTACACTTGATTATGACCTATCCTTGCCATTATAAGGTTTAAACCTGTTTAGTCCATATTACTCCATTAATATTGAAGTAGTTGGTTTTCCTCTGTTCTTGGTATTTTTAAGTGCATTTGCTTCTGTAACTTCTTTCCCCATATGACTCATTTACAAATAAGATGTTAAAATAGTGATGCTCACAAAAAAGAATTATTTTATTAATGCATTATGTTCTTTTTAGATTAGGTTTATATTATGCAAACATTAATTTTTACTCTTTTTACTTATTTTGATTATTTTGTTTTATTAATTATGAATATCTGTATTTGTGTACATTGCCATATAAGTCAGATCAAGGCTGCTTTTTTGTCATTGGAAGTGGTATATCAATTTAATCAATTAAGAATAATAAAAATAAAAGTCATCACCATTGATATTTCAATAATTATAATTGAAAGCCAAAACTCCCTTGCAAATCAGTAAAAATTCTGGAAAATATTAAATTTTTATTATATGTTATTGTTATTAATGTTACACTCTATCTTACTTCACCAGAAACAGGATAACACTTTTATATTTTAAATGCTCCTATCATTTAAAAGACTCAGAATATGTAATAATATATTTGTTTTTTATATGTTGCGAGCCTAAAGAGAGTGTTTTTTTTTAAAAAAATACACTTCAATTATAAAAACATTTAAAACATACAAAGTTGTGCAACTTTTATTTTAATGAAGATGAGAAGTTCATTAAAGAAGATAAATATTTCATTAGATGTTAAATAAAACAAAGAGATTTTTTGGCTTCTCTCAGCACAAAATTCCTTTGAAAGATTAATTAATACATGCAAATTATGCAAATTAGACCCATGCAAATATTTTATGAAGACAATTAAGGGAACCATTAATTACTGCTTTTTTTGCTTCAGTGAGATTCATTCATTTAATTTTAATTTCACTTTAACCGTTCTGATGTACAATCTTTCAGCTAAGAACTTTATCTTTCCTGGTGGGTCACTTAAACTTATAAATTTCATCAAGTGAGCAGCAACCAGAATCTGAAAAGATACTCTCTGGGCTATGTTGAGTATCAAGAGGAAATCTTTGACACAATGCACTTTGAGAAACTGGGATACTGAAAGAGAATGTGAGCTCATTCTTGGACAAGGTTCAACTGCTGAAAAAGCAATTAATATGCTTTGGCTGTGCTAATATAGGGGAATTAGAAAGTGTGACACAAGACAAATAGAAATAATTAGTTCTCCAAAATGATGTTCTCATTAATATGGTTTGAGCAGTAGAAATAAAAAAAAAAGTCCACAACATTATTGTGGCTTGTCTGCATTCTGTCCCCAGCCACAGGAATCAAAATAGCTGAAGAAAATGCAGTTCTTAACCTTTAAAAATCCCTACAGTAACAATGTTTGCTTTTCAAAAAGGATGCAGTGAAATAGGAATTTTTGCATGCAATGGATCTGGCAGTGCAATCCTACACATGTCTATTAAGAAATAAATCTCAGTGGAAAATGGGTATGAGCTTGCACCCTTATATGGCAATGCTATAGATTACAAGGGAGTAGGTTCTATTGAGTTTAGTGGCACATGTGCCTGAGTAAACTTGTAAAAGATCCATCAGTGCATTTCTAAAATGCAATTGATCATCTCTCTCTCTCTCTCTCTCTCTCTCTCTCACACACACATACAGTTTAGCTTCTCAGTTTAAGCTTCAGTGCTGTTTATTTACATCAAATTTTATGGCATATGTGGAAATAATTCATATTATGCTTATGTTGTCATTTAAAATGTACCAGTAGAAGTAGCATTATCATATCAAAACTTTCCCTAATGCCCTCTTTTATTTCTAATAGCATAACAGTTTTCTGTATAGTTGAAACAAAGGACCAAGTACTCAAGGAAGTAAATTTGCTGCCGCTTTATGCATGTGGGCTTTTTGAAAATAAAAGTAGGCAGGAATTGCATTTTGTACCAATTCCCTTTTTTTTAAAAAAATTATTAATTTATTGTTGCTTCTTTAAAACATACATCAAAAACAAAAATCAAAAATAAAGTTCCACAGCAAGTACACAAATCAAATATCTTACAAAACTAAATAGACTAACAACACAAAATAAACACTATTTAAACACACATTTCTAAAACAATTACAAACTTAAAACTATATCAATCACACCTCTTTTACTTCTACATCTTTACTATACATTCCTGACTTATCTTCCCTCTTTCCTTCCTTTTATTATACTTTTACCCTTTGTTTTTCCTTTGTTCTACCATCTTAACCCTCTAGCCATATCTATTATCCTTCCCTCTCACTAATGCCAGTCTAGAGAAACATCTCCCCCATCCACAAGTGAAGAAGGGTGTGTGTGTGTGTGTGTGTAGACAAATAGAAACAACTTTCCAGTATGGCTATCATTTTTTTTTTTTTTGCACACAAAGTGTTATTTTTATCAATTTTATTGATTATATGTACAGTGCTGTGTATATCTACAGTGCTATATAAATAAACTGTAATAATAATAATAGTTCCAGTGCAGAAAATGTTTGTGTGTGCGTGCGTGCGTGCGTGCGTGTACACACGTGTGCAAATAAATAATATTAAAATGGTCCAGCATGTTTTTTGAATGTGGACAAACCCTGATGAGAGGAAGTCTGGATTTATGAGAATCTTTGTAGTTTGGGACTCATGCTGTGCAAAATTTCCAAAATCTTGTGCAAAAATTGAATGTAGCTGCTTTGCACAGAAAACAACCAGATGCAAATTTTGCACAGAATTTTGTAAATTTTGCACAGAGTATGTCCCAAACGGCAAAGATTCTCAGAAATCTGGGATTCTTCTTCTATATGTATGTAAACAGTCAGTTCTATAGGCAAATAGAAACAACTTTAAGCTTGGCTGTCTTTTTTTTTAATACAGAAAATGCTGCTTCTAGTGCAGAAAATTTAGTTTCCTGTACAAATAAATAATAAAATTATCCAACTTTTTTTTTTTTTTTTTTTTTTTTTGCATGTGGAGAAATCTTGATGAGCAGAATTCTGGATTTATGGAAATCTTTGCAGTTTGGGACTTATTCTGTGCAAAATTTGAAAAATTCTGCACAAAATTAAATGTAGTTGTTTTGTACAGAAAACAACCACAAGCAAATTTTGCACAAAAAACTGCAAAGATTCTTGTAAATCCATGATTCTTCTCATCAGAGTTTTTACACTTTAAAAAACATGTTAGAGCATTTTTGAATATTTTTTCCATCCTTTTGCACAAGTGCAAAGGCAGGCTTACTGTTGAACATAAAGAAAACAAAAATAATGATCACAGAGAACTTACACACATTCAAACTAGACAATAAGGAAATAGAAATAGTAAAAGAGTTCTCATATCTGGTATCAAATATTGATCAGAATGGGGACTGCAGCCAGGAAATCAGGAGAAGATTAAGAATGGGGAGGGCAGCTATGAAAGAACTAGAATAAATCCTAAAATACAAAGACATACAACTCAGCACAAAAGTCAGAATCATCCAAGCCATTGTATTCCCTGTTACCATGTATGGATGTGAGAGCTGGACTGTCAAGAAAGAAGATAGGAGGAAAATCAACACATTTGAGAAGAGTGCTGAGGATTCCACGGACAGCCAAAAGGACAAACAAATGGGTCTTAGAGCAGATTAAACCAGAAATATCCCTAGAAGCCAAGATGACAAGACTTAGGCTGTCATACTTTGGACACATCATAAGAAGGCATGAATTGTTGGAAAAGATAATAATGTTCCTAAAAGGTGGAGAGAAGTAGAAAGAGAGGAAGGCCACATGATAGATGGATGGACTTTATTAAAGAGAGACCACGAATATGAGTTTGCAGGATCTGGGCAGAGCAGTAGAGAATAAGGGGGGGGGGGGGTCTGGAGATGTCTCATCCATAGGGTTGCCATGGGTCAAGATCATCGCAAAGACAGTTAACAACAACAAGAAATAGCCTTCCAGAAAGTGTCTGGAGACAATCTAGTGGCAATTTCTGGCCCTTAGATCCTGGTCTCTTGGTCAGTGAGGCCCTGACTAAAAGTGACCAAGGGTGCGTAGCCAAGGAGCAGCGCTATTCTCACTCCCATTCTGGTCTCAGAAAGTCAAGCCAAAAGTAATGAATAAAGATAAGTGTGTGTAAATAGATGGAGTAGGAATATCATAGTTTGACCAGCTGAGGAGCTTATCACATTAACTATTAAACTGGCTTACTTGAGCTGGCTTAAATTTAAAACAGGTGGCATCCTCATGTTATGAGAAGGATTTAGCTGCCACATCTGCTGCCAGGGTCCATCCCTGTTTCCAGGGGTGCTCTGGTGGCCATTTCCTTAAGCCGGAAAACTCCAGACTTCAGAAAGAGGCACGCTGAGCGCCCCTGAGAGTGGGGATGGACCAGGGGTGGACCCGGGCGGCAATTTCGGCAGCTAAATCCTTCTGATAACATCAGGATGCTGCCTGTTTTAAACTTTAAGCCAGCTCAGGTAAGCCAGTTTAATAGTTAATGTGATAAGCTCATGAGAGAAATATCTAGACAGGCTTAGGTCACAGCCTAAACTGGGGCTGCAGAGCCTTCTTGGATCATAGGTACTATTGTATCTGTAAACCATATCCTGTCAATTATCTCTATGGCATAGAGTCAAATCTTGCAGTAAGTTTAAGGATTCTAGTAGCACTCTGGCATAAAAACCTCCTTCTTATTCTATTCTATTTTTTTAATTTTGTCTCAGTCAAAACTTTCTCAAATGACCAGAATTTTAAATTTCTCCCCCCCCCATGTTCAAGATCCTGAAAATAGTTTATTAATGGTACCTGCATTTTGCATGTTCTAGCACTGTTTTCAAGAGTCAGCATGGTATCGTGGTTTAGGCGTTGACTCTAGCGTTGTGATGCTGAACATGTGGCACACCAAGCCATCACTGAGGGTATGTGATGGGGGAGGCCTGGAGCTGGGGATTTCGATGCCCTGAAACCAGCTCCAGGTGAAGGTCCAAGCAGGACTGCATGCAGAGCATCCCTGCTGGGAGACAAGCCTTCCTTAGCTAGAAGGAAGAAGGGCTGGATGGGTGGGTTCCTTGTCCAATAAGGGCAAGCCAGTGTGCCTGATTGGTTGATCCTGGAAAAGCCCCATCTAATGCTGGACAGTTTTTGTTTTTATTAGGATTGGCCAATCAGGCACTTCCTGGCTGCCCTTGTTGAACAAGGTACCTGTCCATCCAGCCCTTATTTTTCTGGCTTTTCACCCAGAGGAGATGCACTGGCATGGCTGAAGTCCCGCTTGGACCTTGGATTTTCTTGATGCTGCCTCGGAAGCAGACACTACTGGAAGCTGACACATCTGCCGTTAGGCTCCTCACCCTGCCTCTGCAAAGGGCTAGCATGGTAGAATTTGCAGCTACATTTCTGGGTGGGAACTGTAGTTTAATGAGGTGTACTGAGGCCATCCACAATGCAGAAATGATCCAGTTTGATGTTATGGGGTTCTGAGAATTGTAGTTTTGTGAGATGTGATGAGGCCATCCACACTGTAGAAATGATCCAGTTTGACACCATTTTAACTGCCATGGCTCCATGCTATGGGGTTCTCAGAATTTTAATTTTGTGAGGTGTGATGTGAGAGTGTGACCTGCCCAGGGCCACTCAGTATTATGGTTGTTGTGTGCCATCAAGCCCTTTCTGACTTAGGGTGACGTATCATGGGGGTTTTCTTCGAAAGGGCTCTTCAGAGGATGTTTTTCCAGTACCTTCTTCGAGATATTTCTAGTGATTTTGTCACAGGGTTTTCTTGGCAAGTTTCATCAGAGGGGAATTTCCATTTCCTTCCTCTGAGGCTGAGAGAGTATGACTTGCCCATGATCTCCCAGTGGGTTTGATGACTGAGCTGGGATTTAATCCCTGGTCTTCAGAGTTGCACGCTCAAACCGTTGGCTCTCTTTGTTCTTGTTCTTGTGCTGTGGCTTCTGAGCTTTATTATGTTTGTTGGGTTTTTTTGTTGTGTGCCTCCAAGTCATTTCCAACTTATGGTCCCAGAGCACCCTCCCTTCCTCTCAAGCACCAGTTCTTGGCAACCCTAAGGTGAAACCATGAGGCAAGCTTTGTCAGAGGGGGATTTCCATTGCTATCCTCTGAGGCTGAGAGAGCATGACTTGTGTGTGTAGTGACTTCAAGTTTCTGACTTATGGCTACCTCAAGGTGAAACCATAGAGTTTTCTTGGCAACATTCATCAGAGGGTTTTTTGCTGTTGCTAGCATGAAGCTGAGAGATTGTCCCATGGAAGTCTTGCCCCTAGAAGTGCTGTCCCCTGCCCCTGAAAGTCTTGTCCCACTCTGGAAGTCTGCCCCCAAAGTCCCCCCCCCACAAAAATCTCACATCCAGCACCCGGTAATACCCAGAGCAAAAGTGCCACTCAGTTTGGGCATTTGGTCTCTGGAAGTTTTGCCATCACTGCTCTAGAGAACAGGGTTTGATTCCCTGCTTGGGCATGGAAACTCAATGGGCGACCTTGGGTGAGTCACAAACACTCAACCCCAGAAAACCCAGTGATAGGGTTGCCTTATGGTTACCATAAGTTAGAAACAACTTGAAGGCATACAGACAGGAAAGTCAGCAGTGCAGTAGTGTATTATTTGTTCTCCAGCAGCTAGGAGAAGACTTTCTATATCAGTTGGGAGACACACTACAGTTGACACAAGGAAATTGGCCTACAACCCTACCTTCACCAACAGTGACAATCAGTTGTGCTGAACAGTCTTGCATTTTACAATGCATGCTTATGCATTTCAAATTGTGCCCATGTTTAAAAGTACAGTGGCTTGATTTTTTTGCACCTAGAATATCTTCCAATAAAAGCCAATACTCATACCTTTGACTCAACTGATATGTATTATCAGAGGTATGAATCATACAGCTATACAGCTGTTGCAGGAATAAATAAAATATTATTGCTGTTGTTTTTTAAAAATATACTTCTTGTTCTAAATCTTAGGAGAAGATCTGGAGCTCCTTACTCATGCACCATGGTGGCTGTCTGCACTGATGTCCCACTGAGCTTCCTGGCACATCCTCCACTGCCATAGGTAACTTGCTGCTGAAGTCAGAATGGGGCACCCAGCCATGTGAGTGAGGCTGGGTGCCATGTTGTGAACTCAGAAGTGAGCAACCCATGGTGGTGGTTGATGTACAGGGCAGCTCAGCAGGATGCTTTTGCAGATAGCCTCCATGGCGCCTGAGCGAAGAGCTATAGATCTTCCTCTAAGATATGGAACAAGAGATACATTTTTTTAATCCATTGTAAAAGTTGCTATTCCCCAGTTCTGGCACAGAACATGGGGTATAAGACAGGCATCATCCGAACAGTATGATGGTAGAATGGGGGGGGGGGGGGAACAGACCTTTAGGCCATTAGAGATAGGGCCCTTGACTGTGTATGGCAAGTAACAGTTTGCTTTGTATTTGTTGTAAAACTCACACCCTCCTACTAAAAATAAAACAGAACATCCTTTCAAAAACAAAGAGGGTAATCCCCCTGAAAGAGTTCAATGAGTACTGAACATACTGATTAGCCATGGAATACAGAGTGAATGTTGGAAAAGAACAATGAAATATGGGAAAGGGGAGGAATAGAATGAAGAGGACAACTAACTGGAGACTTGAGCAGGCACACTACTTATATGGATAAGAATACACTGTACTGTTTTGTTGCTGGTCCCAGAAATCCTTTTTTTTTTAAAAAAAAAGTACTGTTTTTTACTTTTTGTTTGTTTAAGTGGAAAGATTATGATATCTTGGTGTTAGAATGATATGGGATTTATCAGGTAGTAGGACAGCAGTTAGGTGTTCAGAGCAGAACAGAGTGTCCCATAAGCCCCAAACAACATAGGCTGCATCTGCACTGCAGAAACAAACCAATTTGACCTTCCTTTAACTGCCTTGGCTCAATGCTATGGAATTCTGGGAACTGTAGTTTGTTGTGACACCAGAGCTCTCTGACAGAGAAGGCCAAATGTCTCACAAAACTACAGTTCCCAGAATTCCATACCATTGAGCCATGGCAGTTAAACTGATATCAGACTGAATGCAGCCACAGTGATCATGTACGTAAGGTACAAGCAAGAAAATAATCTGCAAGCCCTCTCATGTTTGGAAACAGATGTATGAATGTGAAAAAGATATGTAAATAACTTGTTATGAATTATATAATACACATCTTAACTAAAATATTTTTTCTTGTGAAATATCAGCTGTATTCAACGTTTGCATTGACCGTGAACATCTAACTTAATGTTTTGTAGACTTTGGAATTCATTTTTGTGCATGGGTTATTTTACAACTTTTTAGAATAGCATGTTTGAGAAGAGCTTTCAACTGATTAATCATTTATTTTGTAGAAAGGGCAATGGAAAGTATCTTCTTTCACACACCTCTAAGAATGTACATTATAAAACAAGATGGGAACTGCAGAATGCAGCCACTTCTCTTTAATTGTGAAATGTTTATGTCTGCAACTCTGAAAGAAATTCACTTCCCCCCCCCTCCGATCCCCCCCAAATGAAAGTAAAATGTCTAATAAGATAGTGGTTTGATTCTGCCTCTGGCTTTGCTTTCCTAGGTGATAAATAGAATGACTGTCTAGTTTAAAGGTTTAGCTAACAATGACCTATGAACACTATGAAACAATGGACTATTTATAGGTTACTCCCAGCAATCAATACCACCTTTTGTTTAACTTAATCAAAGTTGTCTTTAATTGATTAGCTTGAGCTGAAAAGCTGCCAAAATACCAGAGTGCTGTGCCAGGAGACAGGAAACAAATTTATTATTGTTTAGTTTTTGTGTTCTGCAGTATAATTCCACTGTTTATCCTTGGTTAAGAGGAAAAAGCTGTATGTAAGGTAAAGTACATAATTACTGCATGTTTTCCTACTGATGATTTGGGCCTCAATTATATATGACAGACAAATCAGAGAAATGTTCTCAAGGCCATAAACTATACTATTAGCTTTTCTCTTTTTTTCTGTACGTAATGTCTAAACCAGGGGTAGGCAACCTTTTTGAGCTGGGGCCAGGTTGCTGTCCCTCAGACAATTGCGGGGCCGAAGCACCAAAAATAAGCAAGTAAATAAATAAATAAATAAATATTTTTAAAAAAAATTAATTTAAAAATAAAAAATATGCATGCACACTCTCTCAGCCCAAGAAAAGCCATGGCAAAACCCCTGTGGATATTTTGCCAAGAAAACCACAAGAACAAATAATAACAACAATAATCAATATCATCATGGTGGGGGGCAGTGGCGGTGGCAGCAGGACCGGCCTGAGGCCGGTCCAAAAGCCTCGGGGGGGGCGCATCTGGCCCCCGGACCTTAGATTGCCTACCCCTGGTCTAAACGATAGCTAAAACAAGCATCTGCTAAATGCAACAATTTGCATTCAACTGCTGAATGGGAAACATATAGTATCACCTTGATTTTAATTTTGCGTACTCCCTTGATTAATTTTCAAGCCTGAAACATGAAATCTCATGAGCTGCCAAATGTTTACTATTTTCAAACACTAAACATTAAAGTCAAGTGCTAAAATCAAATTAACTGTGCAGATAATTTCAGAAATTTTCTTACACACTGTTAGTGAAATTGTTTCATATCATATTTATGTTTAATTGTTGTTGGTGGTGTGTACATTCAAGTACTTTTCAACTCTAAGGTGATCCTGTTATTGGATTTTCACAGCCAGGTTTGTTCAGAGGGGAGTTGCCTTTGCCTTCCTCTGAGACTGAGAGAGTATGACTTGTTCAAAGTAACCTATTCAATGGTTGAACGGGGAGCTGAATCCCCTGGTCTCCAGAGTTGTAGTCCAACACTCAAACCACTACACGACACTGGCAATGCAAGATGTATTTAGGTGACATGGACTAAGAAGAACAAAGCAGATGCCAGTTGATATCAAATTCATTGGAAACACTCTCTATGAGTGTGAACTAAATGGGTATAAAATGCAGCACGTATGCCTTTATAAAAGAATAAAATATTATTTGACATGGACTTGCAGAGAGAGATGACAGCTTGTAGATTTCTTTCAGAGTGCAAACAACAAGGTATATGTTCCAGGGAGCCAATGGAAGTTACTTGCATTTCCTGATTTCAGCAGCAGATTTTATTTTCTTACTGCATAAAATATGTCCAGCTACACATTAGAATACCACCTGTTCAACAGATATCAAGTAATAAATCATGTCCAGTTCCTCCTCCCTCCACCGACTCACACACATGTGATGGCTTAAGGTTGGAGTAGCTTGCATTTTTGTTACTGTAGCATAAACAGTAACTGGTCCTGTAGCAGCAAATGACCTTCTCGCACTGGTGGACCAGTCTAAGATTTCAAATATAAGGTCCAGATGTTGTTGTGTGCCTTCAAGTTGTTTTCGACTTATGGCAACCCTAAGGTGAACCTATCATGGGTTTCAGTCAAGACTGGAATTCCCAAATGGGCTCTCAACCTATTTCTTCACTTTAGCACTCCTACGAGAGCCAATGCGGAGCAGTGGTTTGAGTACTGGGCTAGGACACTAGCAGACCAGGGTTCAAATCCTTGTTCAACCATAGGAACCTGCTGGGTTACCTTGAGCAAGTCACACTCTCTCAGCCTCAGAGGAAGGCAAAGGCAAACCCCCTCTGAACAAATTCTACCAAGAAAACCCTGTGACACGTTCATCTTAGGGTCACCATATGCCAGAAAGGACTTGAAGGTACACGGCAGCAGCAGCAAGACTCCTGTACTTCTAGCACTCCACACAAATATTAAATTATCATAAGAAGTTGCCTGAGAGCAGGGATGGGCAAAGTGTGACCAGCCTGCAGTTTTCAAGCCCCCAAAGTGTGGCCTTGAAGCCTCTTGTCCCCAGGCCCAACATTTTATGTTTTAATATTTTGGAACAACTGTTCAAAAAGTGGCCAAAACTATCAAAACCTAGCCTCAAATGTGCTAGTTTAGCTCCCCAGCATGTCTCCCTCACCCCTGCAAAAGGCAAAAATCAGCTGGAATGGCATCCAGAAGTGACATTATATCACTTCTGCAATACTGAAAACATAACAGTACAGACTGTTGGACAAAGGGGGACAAAGGGGGGGCTATTCCCCTGATTCCTTTGCAGTTGCCCACCCCTGTCTTAAAGCAAATAGCTTTTGGAAATTAGTATAACTTCCTCATTAGGCCCAAATACCCTAAAGGTATCAGGTCCCATCTGATCTTGGGATCTAAATAGGGTCAGTTCTGGTTAGTATTTGGATGGGGGATCACCAAGGAATACCAAATGCTGGGGGCTATATTTTAGAGAAAGGAACTGACAAAACCACCTCTGAGCACTCCTTGCCTAAGAAAACCCTATGGGTTGCCATAAGTCGACAGGCAACTCGAAGGCTTATACACGCATACACATAATTTTTCAACCTATAGGATAGGGTCTTCATTATTTCACCTTTATGTTCCAAAACAAGGATTTTATTATAGAAGTGTGCATTCATATTCAGCTGCCTTATGTATGTAAGGTATCCAGAGATTCTGAAATACTGGGTGGGATGTAAATATTCATGTAAATAAATACTGTGAGTTGTTTTTTTTAAAAAAAGAAGGGATGTATACAGGTTATTTATTCATTTACTGCACCTATATTACACCTTTGTCCCTAAGTGGATCAGTTGAAAATGTCTTACTGCATCTATGAGTTATAGAATCTGGTGTGAATTCTCAGGCTTCAAGACTTGGTGATCATATCCAGCCTTTGGATTGTTGCACTGGAAGTTTCTATTCAAATTTCTGATGTTGTAATTATGGGTAAGAAATGAAAAGTCAATTAACTTTGTTTTTGTGGCTGACTATTTTGGGATGCATGTTTACTGTTGGGGTTTAGTTGTCATGGAATGAATATGATGACTCCTAATTGTGGGCTCTTCAGATGAGGAGGGGCTGGCCTTTAAACCAAGAAATCAGTAGCCATATCACAGAACTTACCATTTAAACAAAAAATTTCAAAGATTCAGTGGGGCATCTATGAGAAAACCAACTATATTTTCATGCTGACTGCTGCAACTCTGTGGTGTTAAGACGGATCTTCCTAACATTGAAAAATTACAAGTTATGATTTATGAAACTTTGGTTACTTCAGCCTGATACGTTGTATGACTTTTGGTGCATACTGCTATGTGAATGTATAGAATCCTGACATAATACACAATTAATATGCATTTGCTATAAACAAGAGATGCAGTGAGGCAATCCAAACTGAGCAGTTTGTTTTTTTTTTTAAACCAGACAGATATCCTATTTGTGATTATCAGTTGTCAAGTTTGTTCAGCATATTTGTTCTGTGCATTTCACCCCCTTTTCTATACTGTCAGGCATCAGGATTCAGAAGAAGAGTAAGCTTCTTCTAAAATGAAAACATCACAGCCAGTCTATTAATAAAAAAGATATTTCAGAGAGGTAAGCTTTCACATATAAAACAAGCATGTTGTAGAAGAATTGCACACAAACAAATGCTCATTTACTCAGACTATTATACTCATTAGACTTGTTTAATAATAGATTAAAAGGATTGCAAATCCGTTTAGAAAACAATGCAGCTCATGCTTTCAGTTGAGTGGTTGCGGATTTATTTGAGAAATTCTTATACCTGCTAACAGCAGCTCCTAGCAAAGTTTGGTTTAACCTTTAAAGCCTTCTTCAGTCTGGAACCTACAGTCTATGGCTGTGTCTGTACTGAAATTTGACACCACTTTAACGAACATGGGTCAATGCTATGAAATCCTGGGATTTGTAGTTCTGTGAAATATTTACCTTACTTGTCAGAACACTCTGGTGCCCAATCAAACTACAAACCCTAGAATTCAAGAGCACTGAGCCAAGGATGTTAAAGTAGCTTCAACTGCTTTATTTCAGCAGCGGGAGCAGCTACAGTCTTCTCTTTCCAGTCTCAGCATTAGCAGTAAAAGCAGAATAGGCACTTCTAAATAGGCTGATTTTGGAATACAGTGGTACCTCTACTTACGAATGCTTCATCTTACGAA
>JAIPUX010001232.1:32559927-32587499 GCA_020142125.1 Phrynosoma platyrhinos
ATGTGTGTTTTATTTTTGACCCACCTGGCATTGCAAAGGAGCAGGTTGAGGGTCAGTGAAATGGTTGGAGTGCTCTCCAAGTTATCCTGGGAAACAGAGCCAACTGAAGGAGGGATAGATAGCAGACATCGATCCCTCCTTCTTTTGTAACATCTGTTGGCTCTGTAATGATCTCTGGGTGGAATCCTGTTGGATAGTCTCAACCAGGGTAGACCCATTCAATCAGTTGTTGAATGGTAAGTCAACAGATAAGTAAATCCCATTGATGCAATGGTTCTACTCCAGTTAGGACTAGGAAAAGAATTCAGGCCTATATACACACCACTGTTTGCATCATCAATGGACAAATTGTATGTAGCCTCCCTTTCTCATGCCATAAGCCAGGGGTAGGCAACCTTTCCCTTTAAGGGCCGAGGGACCTCAGCTCCCAGAAGCCTCAGCCATGTTGGCCAATAGTCCCATGTTGGCCAATAGTTCCTGGGATTCTGGGAGCTGAAGTCCCTCGGCCCTTAAAGGGGACAGGTTGCCTACCCCTGCCATAAGCAAATGAGACTTTACTTTATCTGCTTTTAACATAGTGAAGAAATAGAGATTACCCTAGGTTAAATGCCAAAATCATTGAATGTGATACCCAAGTTCTTCAGATAAAGAGATTATCACACTACCTTTAAAACTCATTAAAACGAGACTTACCTTACCCGAACTGAAGTAAAATTTGGGCTGCATCCAGATGCTATCACATGGATTTCTCCCCCAAAAACGCCATCCGGATGCAGCCCAAATTCAGCCAGGCTGACTTGACTCACTCCGACTACCATTTTTCTAAGTTGGAATGCTTCCAATTTTGAAAAATGGCTTCAATTCGGGCAAGGTAAGTGTCTTTTTAATGTGTTTTAAAGGTAGTGTGATAATCTCCAAACTCTAAAGTCATAGTTCCAAACAATGTGGTATTATAACAACATCAGTGACAGCAAAATGTCCCTTGTGACAATGTGTCAAGAAAATGTTCAAGCTCCCAGTCAGATCTCCTTCACATTTTGACGATCCCTTCTTGTTGAACAATAAAAACAGGCTGCTATGGCAACTGCCATCTTTACTCAATCAGCAACATTCATGTACATGTTTCTTCTTCATCAGGAACTAACAATTAGTAACAAATGAAAGAGATCATTACATCAAGTGCCCTTTTAGATCACCCCAATTAAAACTTTAGTTTAGCTGTATTTTAATTCTAACATACCAAATTCTAATTTTCTGCTCTGATTGCTCTTGTTGACTTATCTTTGAAAGATGTACTCGCAGTGCAAAGCCCAGAGATTTATTTAGCAAGATGCCAATGTTGGCACCACTTAACGTGTTGATTGGTTGTATTATCAGTAGCAATGGAAAATAAATTAGTATTAAACTATTATTGTCCTTGGCTGACAAAACACAATATTTTGCTGTTCTTTAAATATGAAACAATCATGGATAAACATGGAGAATAATGCTAAACTGCAACACTGATGGGTGTAATTTTATGTTAAGCACCTTTGCAAAGTGTGAAGCTGATAAGAGCATGTTACATTTTCATTGGGCTTCAGCACCACATCTTCTTCTCCACCCTATTCCCCTAACATATTTTTGAAACTCTTTCTAATGTTGCTAATGGTAATGCAGTCTACTGCTGCTCATTATGTCTGAAAAATATTAGCATTTTTGGCTCTGAAACCCACCAGGGACTACTTATAACCTATGGAAAATGAACTTTCATTTTTAGAAGTTATATCAAGCACATCAGCAGGGCAGCCAACACAGACAAAATTTTACACTTGGAGCCAAATTGATGCCAATGCAAAACTGTTACTGCTGCCAATGAAAATCCTAATGTGATGTACTTGGAAAGAATAGGCAGTAGCTACACTCCATGTAGAAGCATGTGAGGAAAGGCAAATAATGAAACAGTGAAGACCCTCATATGCCTTTGAGCCATCAACAAATAATATTAAGTGCAGAGCTGAATGGATTTGTGTGAATTCTCTGTAGGATCATCTCTAATAGATTTCACAAAACAATGGCATGTCAGGTTTGCCACTGCTATGGCTAAATTCTCCTCTGTGATATTAAATCCATACATTGCCAAACAATTTAAAATACAGTACAAACCTAGGATTGTAACACTGTGGGCAGTTTTGGTGCTTAACTCTCATTGACTTCAACAGAATTTACACAATGTATCATAATTGTGTGCAGGATTATTGCCCAGAACAGTAACATGGGGCAATATATTTTTTTTTCTATTGAGAAAGTAATTTACAGTGAAAGTTGGCCAACAATAGTTTAAATGGAAATAGTAGGCTTTCTTTTAAAGCAATGAGGCTGTGTCATATAAACTAATTATTCTCCTTAAAACACTTTTAATCAACATTTGATCACAATTTGAAGAACATTTATGCATATATACTATATTGCTATGACTAATCCACATTGTATTGACTGCAACAGACTAATTTTTTCCTGGAAAAACAACAAAGAATCTTGTAGCAGTTTAGAGCCTAACAAGTTCTATTTGGCATCAGGTTTTGTGGACTCCAGCCCACCCCATCAGAAGTGTGATCTCATCATACATCCTACTTCTGGTGAAGTGGGCTAGAGTCCACAAAAATTTATGCCAAATAAAAATTGTTTGTCTTAAAGGTGCCACAAGATGATGACTAATTTTGAGGCAACAAATTAACATAGCTAATTCTTGGGTTTCTTTCTGGAATACATCCTTCAGATTTCACTTTCAAGCACTGAGGATGGGTGATTTCACCATAGTTATTTTAATTATAGCTGTCATGTGATTCAATTGCTGCCACTTTCTATGCAGTCTTAAAACTGATGTTGTTCTATTGAGTTTTGCCATGCCCTCATAGGCAGGTCACACAGTGGTAAAGAACATGACAATTATATCCTATAACTTTGCCCTTTTATGGCATGAACATTCCTTGCCCCAAAATGGTCCAAACAGTATTCTACCAGAAAAAAAATTAAGGGTTTATACCATTTGCAGACTTTGCAAGTCTGACGCAAACATTTTGTTTTAGCCTGAGATTTCATCTCTTCCCATCTCCAATCAGAAATGCATTATGGAGTGATACTGTTATAACAGTGTTGACAGAGTTGGAATTAAGCACTTGCTTTGGAAGTAGCAATTTTTTTTTAGGCAGTGCAGGAAGAAGGATGTAGTGAATGACTGTAGTGCTGACAACAAATCGCTCCAAGCTGGAAAGAGCATGTGTTATAGTTATATGTAGTGTATCATCCTAAGGGGAAAATAGAAGAGTGTCCAAGAGATGCAATGCCATATCCACTGTTGCCTTATTTTGTTTTGGGACAGGTCAGCAATACTGACAGAATCTTTTCTCCAGCCATGCAGATGTTTCCAGGCCTTCTTGACTATTTCCAAAGCTAATGTCCGAAGATGAAATCAACAATTTTGAGTGGGATTCCTGGGATGGGGGGGATGAGGTTGATGCAGCCCCTCCCTCTCATTCTTGTATTCTTCCTGAATTGATCTTCTTGAAGATACTGGCTTGGGGTGGAGACAATTTAAGTTTGTCATTGTCTCAGAGATTTTGAGTAGGATTGCTGGGATGGGGGTGAAGGTAACGTATCTTTTCTTCAGTAGGATCCCAACCATCCTACTGATAGTTGCTGTGGTGGGGTTATTGCTTTTAGCCCTTTTCTATTGCTCTAAAATTTGTTTCATCTATGTGGATTGCTTTTATGCTGCTCTTTGAAATTATTTTGCTTATTTGTTTTATGTCCTCTGTTTGTCCACTATGCTCAGTCCCCACCACCACTCCTGCCAGTAACTCTTGTCATTTGAAATGAGACATGTGGCTGTGAGAGGAACAACCTTTTTGGATGTCGCCCCTCTCTTGTGGAATCTGTTTCCCAGACTAGCCTGGCTATGCTAATGTTTTTTTTTTTCATATATTCTAAAAAAAAAGAGAGAGAGGTTCCTTTAACTAAATTTCTCTAGGTGACCTTCTGAAGTATTTCCCCAGTGCTGTCATTGTTCTTAGTATTATTTGCTACTGTTTTTTCCCCCTTTTCTATTAGTTATTGTAAATTGACTAGGAAATCTGGAAGGGTGGTTTGGAAATGCTGTTAAATAAAGAAATACAAGCATACATTACTTGCATTGCTGTTGTTGTGTGCCTTCAAGTTATATCCAACTTATTGCGACCCTATCACGAGTTTTCTTGGCAGTTTTCTTCAGAGGGGTTTTGCCACTGCCATTCCCTGAGGCTGATTTGCCCAGGGTTGTATGGCTGGGTGGGGATTCAAATCCTCATTTCCAGAGTCATAGTCATACATGCATGCATACATACATACATACATACATACATACATACATACAATAACATTCTAATTTAGATTTTCTTTTGGTAAACTGCCCAGGGATATTAATTAATGGTAGACTCCAATTCATTAAACATTTTTGTACAACCAATATCTTTCCTGTTTCAAAGTTATCTCTGGGAAAATGTGTGTTTATTCATGATTTTAAACATTGTAGGAAATGCTGGACAGAGCCAGAGTGGTGTAGTGGTTTGGATGCTGGATTATAACTCTAAAGACCAGGATTCCAATGCCCACTCAGCCATGGAAATCTATTGGGTGACTTTGGGCAAACCCAAATTAAGCCTTAGGAAGACAAATGAAAAACCCCTATGAAAAAAATCTTATCAACAAAATCCTGTGGTAGTTTTGTCTTTGGGTTGTCATAAATTAGAAACAACTTGAAGGCACACACCAATAACAACAGGAAATGCTATGGATTACTGTTGATTGCTTATTTTCTATTTTAGATTACCTGTTTATACTCAGAGCAGTGAGTATTTTCAAATGTTTGTTCACTCTCTGTTTAAAGTGATCAGTAACTCAAAAATCACTTGATATTCTGATTCTTTAATTGCAAGACTCAAACACAGATATTTTATATACCCACCATTATGAATAGAATCAGCAAGATTGCTTTCCCCAACTACTTGTAACTTTCTACTCTCATTAGCATTCCGGTGAAGAGAATGTCATTCTCATAAATGTTTGCAGAAGACAGATAAAAAAAGGTGGTGAATACTGTCGGTGCTAAATTGCAGCTTTTGTTTGATCTAATGCTTGCAAATTATTTTGCAATATTCATATCTTATTTCAGTACAGGAAACTCCCAAGTGCAAAAAGCAATCATTGTTTTGTTTTTATACATGATGTCATCTTATGGACTCCTTCTAAACTGTAGCATCAGTAGCATTCATTTTGTTCACAAATCATTCATTTTGTTCACAAAACAAATCAAATATAGCTCTATTTTAAAGGATATCTGGAGATGTATCTTTTATTTCGCCAGATTCATATATATTTTTATTCAAAAGGCTTTGTTTATAGCATCCAAAGGCTCAAAATGTATAATAGTGAATTTAAAAAATAGCATTCCATTTATTTTAGTTTATAAATTAAATAATACAAGAGCATTAATTAATTTAAATATATTTCCAGATTATAAATGCATTTTAATCTGTCAAATGAAGTGTAAGCTTATGTACAATGTACATACCAAATAAGATTTTTACAGAGTTAAAAGAAAACACTATCTCTTACCAAATTTTTCATATCCTGTTACAATGATGCACTAAGTATATCACAGGATTATACCTAGAACGGGGACTGAAATAGTGGCTGTCATTGTTTCCCCAGAAACTCATGTCAGAGCAACAGTACTTCATCATATTGCACATCTATGGGAGATTTGGGTGGAAAATGGCCCCCATGAACCAATGATTTCAGGGGCTCCTCTCCTCATGGAAGAATTGGCTTTAGTTTGTCCCCGTTGAAAAATTTCTGAAATGTTTCTATCTCAGCATGGCAAAGCAAGGAATAAATTTCAGCTCAGTCCTATCACTTCAGACTACAGATGAGGGCAGATGTGATAGTGTTTTTATTTTGCTCTTTTAAATGGCTTTTTAATGTTTTAATGCACATCTTACATTGTTTTAAGTTATTGATTGTTTAATTATATCTTTACTGATAATCTTATGCATGTTTTTATACTGTATTTGCTTTCAATTTTAAGCAACCTTGACCACTATTTCCCAGAAAGCAGTGAATGAACAAATGAAGGATTTTTTGTCCACACAAATGAGTTGCTTCTACACAGAAAATTAACATACCAAGGAGAAGGCAGGCCTTAGGCCCATGGTTTATTCTCTACCATACCATGGGCCCTTACACACTATACAATTATAATGCTATTATTCCACTTTAATGGTCATGGCTGCATCCTGAGATTTGTAGTTTAGGGAAGCAATGGAAAAGTACTGTGGCTGACAATTCTGAACACCCCTTCCTAAACTGCAAATCCCAGGATTCTATAGGATGGAACAATGACATGGACAGGGCTGCAGGGCTTTCATGATTGCCTAAAATGATAATATTTATTAAAGATTAAGTCCCACTGTATTCAGTAGGGATTTCTCCCACATGGAAGGATTGTATAAGATTGCAGGAAAATTGTATGTATTGATTAATTGAGTGATTTTCTACTCCACCTTTCTCCAGCCAGAAAGTTGCCAGCCATACTCAGAAACAATTAAAACCTATTACTTGTACTTAAACTACTTTGAAATAGTCTTAAATTACAAATTAAATTGCATATACTATAGCATCATACAAAGTAGTGAAAGGCACTCAGAGAAGCAGACAGGATTGTCATCCCTTGTATAGTTCTAAAATGACAGCTCTGAGAAAGAGAGTTGTGCAACTATCAACTGATCCTATTGTACTACAGTCTATACCTGGGTTGTCTTTCCACTGCAAGTCATAGTATTGCACCAACAAAAGATACAGTAATATCTAGTATTAGATCTGTGTCTGGTTGCATAAACTTCCAAATGCAATCTTCCACTAAGTTCTTCTTAAAAGATTTTCAGAATAAATAAATTAAGAGTACTCAGATTTAAAAAAATATTTCACACACAAACAAGGTATTAACAGAAAGGGGATATATGAGCTCAAACCATAATAAACAGTCAAAATTGGTTTTATGAGCACACAACTGAGTGTAATCCTATGGATTTCAATTGGATGTAAGTCCCCTTGAGTTCAATGGTACTTACTTCTAGGCAAATGCACATACCATTACATCTTAACAGTGTAAAACAAACAAAATAAAGTCAGGGAGAAAAACAAATCTATTCTCCCACCCCAGAACTCCTGAGATGTAGGGAGATGGTTTTGCTAGGATGTTGTGCCCATGATAATGCTCCATTTCAACTTTTCTTTACCACTGCACTCTTTGGATAGAATGGAGTGACTAATTCAGTGGATTTAGAATGGATTTTGAACCATCCCCAACTTTTCCCTAGAATTCCACATTTCAGAACCTTCCAATAGCAACCACCATTAATAATACTATCAGAAGTAGCACTGAGTGCATCTGCACTGCAGAAATAATTCAGTTTGACACCACTTTAACTGTCACGGCTCAATGCTATAGAATTCTGGGAATTGTAGTTTTGTGAGACATTTAGCCTTCTCTGTCAGAGAGCTCTGGTGCCACAACAAACAATTCTCAGAATTCCATAGCATTGAACCATGGCAGTTAAAGTGGTGTCAACTTGAATTATTTCTTCAGTGTGAATGTATCAATTTTTATAGCTCTCCAATCTGAATTGTGTACTAATGCACATTATGCATAGAATAGTGTGTTTTTCATGAACAGACTTTAATACTTCTTCTTATGGTTTATGATTATATGAATTTTCTAGCTCTACCTCAGTCTACCTATATAAATGAAATCCTGTTGTTCTGAACAGATTTCAACAATTTGGATCTAGCTTGGAAGCATTCCACTAAATACAATGAAGCTCCTCAGATGAGTTTAAAGAGAAGAATTGTTCTTTCTTTCTTGTGTCTGTGTGAAATGCCCTTTTAAATCTGTTGACTCTGGATTTTACTCTGTTATTTGTACTGAAAGGCTTTTAAGATAAGGAACTTAGTAAAAGATTCTATTTGGAAGTTTATGCACACCAGACACAGCTTGGATGAGTGTTAGGCAGCACTAAATTTTCTCTGTATGGCTGTTGGTGCATGTAACTCAGAGCCAGGTGGTGGCAAGTATTCCATCTGCCACACACATGAGGGCACCCCTTCTCTTTCTTATCCTAATCTCCACTCCGCTAGTGTGCCCTATAATATGTGAGTGGAAACCTTCAACATTTGAGCCAAACTGCAGTATATGTACAATAGACAAGCTGACTTCTGCATAAGAAATCAGCAGAAAACTTGGTAATGCCCTTTGAAGTCTATTCTTTCAAGATAGTATTGAAATGAGCTTATTTGTAACACAAATGCTTTTTTAATTAATGCCCTTTATATTAAGACACATTTTCCATAGATTAACATGTCATTTCCACCTTGGCATTAAGGCAGTTTAAAATAAATATTTATTGCAGCAGGTTTAGCACCATCAGGGAAGTTAAAGAGATTACTATGAACCATTACCATGTAACAGTAAGAACATTTTAGACAAAATACTTATGCTAGTTTCATCTAAGTCAGTATTAGTTCAACATTATAAGCAATATTTTATGTACTGCTTTATAAATGGCTTTATATAACTATTTGATTACTGTGGTGTCTTTAATATACCAAATGATTGAAAGAATTTCCCACACTCTCATGAGCTAGTTTGAAACTCAATGGATTGTATTAACATCAACAATTCAGTGACTTGTTTATCAGTACTGTTTTATTTTATCTGAAAGGAAGGCCTACCTGGATGTTAGTCAGAAGGGTTTCTATGGAGGACAGTCCATCAGGAAACAGAAAGGGAGAAGGAAAACCTGGAGGTAGTGGTTGCCCATGTCCAGTTAGCGAAAGTTTGTCAAGGCTGTCTCTTGCGGTTGGTGTGGAGAGCGGGGTCTCATCTGTATGTGATTGAAACAAAAATATAGAACAAGTTACGCTTGTCTGTTTTTATTAGACCTCAGTAATGGCTTCCCTAGTGGTTTCCAGAACATTTATTGCAAATTGGTTCCTGCTATCAAGAGAAAATGCTTTCTGCTGAATTTTCTTTAATGAAAAAGCTGTGGAGATACAACAAGATAACATTAATGAGTAACTTTATAAGCCTTTTAAATGCAGTCTCTAATGAGACTGAGTTTACAGTGCCATAGAATCTTTTTAAAACAAATATTATCTCACATATACTTGTGATAATATATTTAGGTTGACTTTATGGGTACCTTCCCAATTATCTCATTTTAGTCTGTACACTTCTTGGGCTGACAACAGAAATATTTCCTATTTGATAGATATTTCATATTGCTGGGGTAAGTTTTATATGAAAATGATTCTCAAGTAATCAGTCATCTTCATGATCCTGAAAGGGCATGCAAAAATATAGTCCCATATTAACTACTCCCTATGGGTTGGGTATGTGTACACACATATGAAAATAAAATAATAACAACTGTTATTATTAATTATTATTAAATTAAATATTATTAAATATTATTAAATTAAAATAATAACAACAGCTGAGTAATGTCCCACAACTAGCACCAAAAATAAACAACACAAGTTTCTGTACTGTTTGCATGTTGCTGAAATGATGGATGGCAATCTCAGCTCCAGCTCCAACAACCATGTTGGAAATGCAGCACGGATTCATACCAGGCTTACCTGCCTGCCCTCGGCTGTGCAGTCCATCTGCTTCTTAGGTGGGACCTCATACACTGGAACATTTATACCATGCTGCTATTATAACATGGCAACCCCTCCACTGAAGCTTTAAGACTGAATTCTGAGACTAAATAATAGCATAAAACTGCCATTTTAGTTAAGTTTTAAACACTTACCTTTTTAAAAATAAGATTATCGCATTGTTTTTAAGCTCGTTTTTGAAAACTAGGATCTAGGCTGCATACGGGTTACGCATGCCTGGCCATGGTGTATGCGATAACACCCACTGTTAAAATTAAATATGACTGCATCCTGTCAGGGATAAGTCGCTTTAAATACAATGTGAAAATCTTCTAAGTGAAACTTACTTAAATCCTTAAAATTATCATCTGTTGCATGATTGACTTTTATGTTAAAAATTGGTAAATTTGCATATTTAACTAGAACATATGCTCTGTCTGTTTAGAAGTGGGCAAATGTGGGTAGATCCAGGGGCCAATTCTCGGTCCCTGGGGCTGCAGAGATTGCCCCAAATGCCTCCCCAAACTACAAGTGGCCAGAAGTGCTGGTCTCTCTAGTCCAGGGGTAGGCAACCTTTCCCCTTTATGAGCCGAGGGACTTCAGCTCCCAGAAGCTTCAGCCATGTTGGCCAATAGTCCCATGTTGGCCAAAAGCTCCTGGGATTCTGGGAGCTGAAGTCCCTCGGCCCTTAAAGGGGAAAGGTTGCCTACCCCTGCTCTAGTTGTTCAGTGGTCCTGGTTTTGCCACAGAGTTGCAGAGTGGCTGGGTCTGAGTTCAACAAGGAGAGGAATAATTCATCCCTGCAAATCTAATGCACATGCAAGCACTCTTTCTCTGCCCACTTTTGTCAGTACTTCTCTATAGCACCTGCAATGTCTGTGAAGGATCCCTTATGGGATTTTTTTCTTCCTTTGTCAACAGAAAGAATATTGTAAGCACTTTAAAATGATACCAAATTCATTCCACATTGTGACTACAATCAAGTTTTACTGATAAAAAGGTAAACAGTAATCTATAATATAGGAATATGAATCTTGAACTCAAGCTGAACTTTAATTAACATTTTTAAGAGAAAATAATCCAACATAGAGAAACTTTTGTTTTCTTTATGTCCCATGTGAAATAAACTTGAGTGTGAATGTGTCTGAAGGAAAACAAATGTATATATACACAGGAAGAGTGCATATTTGTGGATGTGAGATAAGCTGTGACTGAAAGAATCTTGAAAAAAAAAGTTGTGTTTTTAAAAGGAAAAACACACATATTATAAACATTAGCCAGTTAAAACACAACCACAGATCACAGTAGCAAGATTATATAACCCCTGCCATTAAAGTATCTTTAAAATATTTCCAGGAATTAGTGCAACCTTGTTGTTGTTGTTGTTGTTGTTGTTGTTGTTGCTGTTGTTGCTGCTGCTGCTGCTGCCACTGCTGCTGTCATTGTTGTTAACTGTCCTCAAGTCAACCCTGACTCATGGCAACTCTGATGAGACCTTTCCAAGACCCCCTATCATCCACTTCTCTGCTTAGGTCTTGTAAATTCATGTCTAGACCCCCTCTGCAGACCAGGGCGTTTGGGACGCCCTGGTCCGGAGTGCCGCGGGGCTATGGCAGCCCCACCGTGGCGCTCCTAGAGCGACCCAGAAAGGAGCGCCAAAAAGGCACTCCTTTCATAAGTCAGAGAAAGGGCGCCCTAAAAGCGGCGGGTGCCCTTTCTCTGACTTATCCCCCGCAGCGCGTCCGGATGCTGCGGGAGGAGGTCGCCCTGAATGCGCCGGGCGTCCGGTGGCCCGGAAGCGTTCAGGGCGACCTCAGGAAGAGGAAGGGCCGCCGCGCGTGCGGTGGCCCCTCCTCTTCCTGGCCTCGGAGACGACTCAATTAGTCGTCTGCCGAGGCCCTGTAATCTCCTTAATTGAGTCTAGCCATCTGGTATACAGTCTTCCTCCCTTTCTACTACCTTCTACCTTTCCTAGCATTCTTGTCTGTTCTAATGAGTCATGTCTTCTCATGATATGGCTAAAGTACAACATCCTCAATTTGGTCATCTTGGCTCCCAGGGGGAGTTCAGGCTTGATCTGTTCTGGGACTCATTTGTTTGTCTTTTTGTCTGTCCACTATATTCTCATCAGCATCACAGCTCAAATGATTTTATTTTCTTCCTATCTACTTTCTTCACTGTCCAGCTCTCACATTTGTACACAATGATGAGGAATTCAATGGACTGGACAATTCTAACTTTAGTGTTAGGTTGTATATTTTTGTTCTTTAGGATCTTGTCTAGTTCTTTCATCACTGCCATTCCATTCCTAGTCTTCTTATTTCTTGATTGCAGTCTTGATTCTGATCAATGTTCGATCCTAGGTAAGAGAAATCTTTAACTATTTTGATCTCTTCATTGTCAAGGCTGAATTTATGTAGGTTCTCCATAGTCATTATTTTTGTTTTTTATATGTTCAGCAGCAAGCCTACCTTTGAACTTTCTTCTTTGACCTATCTTAGTAATTGCTCCAAGCCTGTGATGTTCTCCACAAGTAGTATGGTGCCATCTATATCTTAGATTGTCGATGTTCCTTCCTCATATATGCACCCCTCCTTCTTCTAAGTCTAAACCTGCTCTTCATATGATATTTTCTGCACTTAAGTTGAACATGTAGGGTGATAAAATTCAGCCTTGACTGTCCCCTTTGGCAATTGGGAACCTCTCTTTTTCTCCATATTCTGTTCTAAAAGTGGCCTGTTGTCTTAAGTACAGATTTATCATTCAGACTATCAAATGTAGTGGCACTCCCATGTTTTTAAGAGTGCTCCATAGTTTTTCATGGTCTGTGCAGTCAAAGGCTTTGCTATAGTCTATAAAGCATATGCTGGTTTTCTTTTGGAATTCTTGATGTGCTCCATTAATCATCATATGTTTGCAATATGGCCCTTAGTGCCTCTATCTTTCCTGGACCCCACTCGTATCTCTGGGATTTCTCTATCCATACATGTTTGTAGTCTGTGTTGCAGAATTTTAAGCATAATTTTGCTTGCATGGAAAATTAATGCTATGATCCTATGGCTGCTGCAATGAAACCTTGTATCTAGCAAATTGTTAATATCATATTAAATTCTTTTGCATAAGACCCAATTCCTTCTAGACAAACCTATCCAAAAGAAGCAATAAAATATGTTGTATAAGTTCTCGTTATGAACATCATGTCTTGCTCAGGAGGGCAATAGTAGTGGATGAATGAGTTTGTTTAAATATTACATTAGAAATCAGTCTAATTTCTGTAGACTGAACTTCTGTCATGAGAATTAAAAAAAAAGGTCCTCCCCCCCACCTCTTTTCTCAAGCTTCTGCTTCCTTTCTCTTCTGTCAGTTTCTTTATCAGATTTCTCTATAGTCTAATCTTCCCTCTTCCTTAAATCTCTCTTTCCCAGACTCTCTGCATATTGGTTATCTTGATTTATGAGATTTCTTCACTATCATTTTTTACATCCTAAACTTGTTCTACCATCAGTATGAGGCCTTAAGCAGTTTGAATTGATATTCCATAATATCCTGAGGCTTCACTAATTCTCTGCTGGAGCCTTCAATGCCACAAACACTATAAATGTAGCTTTAGGAAAAAGCTTTGGAAAACTGTTGTCTTTGACCCAAATCCCAGTACCAAAAGTGTCCTAACTGTACTAACAAAAATGTATCAAGTACAATACAGAGTTTTTCTCATCCTAAATAACAATACATTTCTCAACAGGTCAAAATATCCTGTCAAAAAATTGTCAACCAGTGCAACATTTTGCACTCCTGCATAGGAATATAACCACAGTTTTCTATTTTTTTGGCAAAAAATGGCAAAATTGGTGAGTGCATATATGTTCATGCAGGTACACCAACTGAGGTTATGCCAAAAAAAAAAAAAAAAAAAAAAGCAGAAAAAATCCACCTCAACAGTCCCCAAAATGTGGAAAGTCATTGGCAAATGTACAAAATCAATCTAATTTCACCAAGGGATTTTTTTGACATTTTTCATTCTTGCAAACAAGAATAAATATATTAAGATAACTGAGCCCAGACATGTGGCTGAGAGAATTCTATGTTCTTTTTTACACTTCCCTCAGTTTTTGTATCTTTGTTGCATCCTCTTATGTCAATATCTAAATTCAATGCCTCTTGGGATCTGGTTTTGTGCTTCCATTCTTTGTGAAAGCCAGGCACATAACAAGACTTTTTAAAGTATCTGATCTTTTATATACACCTGTCTGGTTAGTAAACCAATGTGGTTTAGTAGTTTGGGTGTTGGACTCCAAGAGTCTAGGGTCATAGAAACATGTTGGGGGACCTTGGCCAAGTCACACACTTTCACCCTCAGAGGAGGGCAATGACAATTTTTGCCAAGAAAATCCTCATGATAGCTTTGCCTTAACTTTCATCATAAATTGGAAATGATTTCAAGGCACACAACTGTCACAACCACAATGGTATACGAAGCAAATTGTCATAAATAAACTAAATACTGTAGACATCTTAAGAGATGCAGCCGCACTCTGTCTCGTTTACTCTCTTCAGAGAATATCACAAGAGTTGGACATTTCATGTCTATAAAGAGAGCAAGGCATGCCAAATAACAAGCTCAAAAACACACTTCAGATAGGACAGCCAAGACATTTGCCACCTTAGTGCATTACCTTCCTATGATCCCCCTTCCTCTTAATACCATACCACTTTCTCTCCAAACTCCCAGAATCTGTCATCATATTTTGTCCATGGAGATAGCATTTGTTCATATAAAGACTGTGAGCAGAAGATTAGAATAGATTAGAATATTATGAAGCATGAATGCAACTGCCACTTTGATTTCTCCTTAATTTTAATTATGTACCTGAGATGTCACGCAGAGGGTAAGAAGTGTGCATTTTTCTCTTTTTGGATTTAAGTACATATTAAATATAAGGCTTTTGACATGTGTTTCATTATCAATCTTAGAAAAGAATTATTCACCCCAAAACAAAGCCCTGGGGAGAACTAAATTCTTGAGCTGAACAGCTGGTATTTTGCAAGTCTCAGATGATGAAGACACAATACTAATGTGTGTGAAACTCTTCTATGTTAAAGGATATTTTCCCTCACATTTAATTCATTGCTAAACATCTTACAAATGAAGTAGGGGGAGAGGAAAAAATTAAATGCTAGCTAGTGGATATTTAGTTTTGTATGTTAAGGAAGCAATATGGTATTTTAATTAACAAAAATCTAGTATTAGTAGTACAACTTGTTTTATATGGACAAGCACCAAAGCAGCAGAGGGAAAAACCCACTCAATATGAGTGAATACTTTAAGGCAGAAGTAGGCAACAGTGGACTTTCAGCTGCTTTTTGCTTACAGCTTCATCAAACTCCAGCCAACATAGCTAATGGTGAGGGGTTATGTGATCTGCAGTCCTAAAACATCTTGAGGGCCATAGGTTCCTACCCATGCTCCAATTTATTTATTTATTTCAAGGATTTATATCCCACCTTTCTCCCACAATAGGATAAGGGGAGAGATACCAAAATGTATATGGATTGTACTGAAACCAATAACAACTGGTGCCTACAATGTGTTGTTTAATTCTTTGTTCAGCTGTATTCATCCAGATAGAAAACAGACACCTTCGAAAAATCGCACATGTTGGAGAAATTGCCAAGTAAGAACAAACAAACAACTACCATATATATTCAACTGTAAGTCGACCTCATGTATAAGTCAAGGGAGCTTATCGCAAAGTTAAATAATACAGCTTACATGATCCTTTTTAAAATTTAAATTGGGTGGCATCCTGATATTATCATAAGGATTTTGCTGCCAAATTTGCCACCCAAATGCAGCCTAGATCCATCCCCACTCAGCGTGGCTCTTTTTGAAACCAGGAGTTTTCAGGCTTGAGAAAATGGCCACCAGAGCGGCCCTGGGAACAGAGATCGACCTGGGATGGACCCGGGTGGTGGATTCAGCAGCTAAATCCTTGTGATAATATCAGGATGCCACCCAATTTAAATTTTAAAAAGGATCAGGTAAGCTGTATTATTTAATTTTGCGATAAGCTCCAAGAGCAGGTTTGAGGGCAAAATTTGTGGATTTTGATATAACCCATGTATAAGTTGAAACTCAGAAGCATGTAACAAAAGATGAAGGAAAGGAAAATGATGCCAAAGCACACTGCTATTTGCCCACCCAAACATTCAAAAAGGCCAGAAATAGCACTGCAGGAGAAAGAGTAGAGAGGTTTGATGCTTCTTTTAAGTTCTCCTGGGATGGACTAAGCTCTTATCTTTTGCCCCTCTACTCAGACAAGAGGATGGCTCCTTTTTAAAATATGAGTTAAAATACAATGACATGTAGATAAGTCAACTTAGGGGTTTGGGGTAGATTTTTTGACTAAAATTTCTAGACTTATACATAAGTATATACAGTATATGAATTATTCTCAGTTGTTATAGCACAACCTTGTAAGGGCTACATTGGTAGTCAACAGAGCAGCCAGGTCTCCCCAAACTTGAAGGCTGGTATGGCCCTGCAAGATTTAAAAGTGTTTTATTCACAGTAATTGCAGCTGATCCTCCACAGTCTCACCCTCATGCTGAACTGTGAAAAATAGGGAGGGATTTTTTTCTGAAATTCTGCTTCTGGGTACTTCTCAAAATGGAAGATGGGATATTTGGACAACATATAAAAGTTCTTGCTTTGTAAAATCCTCTTGACTTTCTCACAGGGCAAAGAATAAGTCCAGTATATTTAAAGAACTTCTGTTTTTCTTAATGGATGACATCCTATCATGACATGGAAACCATCATGGCCGATGAGAATGGCAGGATATGCCTTTCTCTGCTGTGAAATACTGGCTGCATTGTTAATATTGCATAAATAAAATTTAACAGTGGTTCATGTTTGTTTGGCCTATGTGGAGACCCCTTGGAAGTCTTGGAGTAGATCTAGGTTGCTTGAGAGCATACCTCAACTAAGGGCCTTTACAGACTGCCAGAAATAATGCAGCTTGAGTCCACTTTAACTGTCCTGGCTCAGTGCTAGGGAATCATGGGAACTGTATTTTTTTTTCAGGGACATTGAGCCTTCTCATCAGAGAGCTCTCGTGCCACAATAAACTACAGTTCCCATGATTCCTTAGCACTGAGCCAGGAAAGTTAAAGTGGCCTCAGTCTGCATTATTTCTGGCAGTCTGCAAAGGCCCTAAGTGGAGCATCACACTGGCAAGTAGGCTTCTCTTTTTTTTAATTATTCAAATTTGCAAAGTTAAAATACACAAAACAAGTTGACCAGTGCAAACAGTACAAACAACATCTATTAAGTTCTACATAAATATACATGCCACCTATTTAATATTAACACACAAATTAACCACATACACTACTTCCTCTTTTGTAATACTCAATGTATATAAATTATCTGACAACATGCTTATCTTTGTCAGTAAGTAAATCTTCCATCTGTTTACACTAATTCTTTTATTGTTATAATTAATCTGATTGACCTTTCGGTATGCACAGCTAATAAACTGTTTTAGTTATACCTTTTATTTTATCATTACTAACCCTGCATGTTAATAATATCTGTAACCCAGTCTGGTTTAATCCATTAACAGAAACAAGCAACTACACTTACAACTAGAACATCAAGCTCTCTCCATAAAGTAGAGGTAAAAGAAAACCTCTAGCAAATAGAATTGGGATCTGTCACTTAACATATATCAAATCATGATTAGGTTGCCCCATTCTTTCTTTAGATAACCTAGGACCTTCTTATAGTTTTTAAGTACTTTGTTTTCTTTCTGGTTTCTCAGGATTCTTGTTAACATGTCCATTTCCATGCTGCTACTTCAGAGCATACCTCAGCTAAGTGGATCATCACATTGACAAGCAGACTTATGATGGTGTATAAGGCATTATGATTACTAACTGTATAAGCATCAAACAATACACCCACCTATGAATGTGTGTATCCACGCTGCACTTTATAGGACATATCATTTGAGTGTACATTCCTATGGATATCTAGCTGGGGATACACAACTGAACATGCATTCAACAATGCAATGTACAAAGGATAAATAATATTTCCATTTCATTAGAAGTGGATCTAATTATATCTGTGACCATTACTAAGTATGTAGATGTCAGAAGCTGCATGTGCAGATTTGTTTCTCTGGATAAGGGCTGCTAAGTTTGTATAGTGCAATGATTTACATTTTTCATTGACAGGCAGAAAAAGTTGATAGAAACTATTGTGTTGTGTAAAAATGCCAGTATGGTTGATTTAGTGGGAACTGCATGGTTTACTAAAGAACTCTATTAATGATACAGAAATAATATTCCTGGACAATATCTTCCTGAATATAGCTGTAAAGTTATAATCCCTAATAGATAAGACTGAGCCCTATTGTTGTCTGAGTCTTACACAATGAGAGTTTGTCTCTAGAGGTTTTCATTGTGCAATGTGAACCGAAGCATATTTTCTCAAATGCAACTTAAGTCTCATTGAATACAATGAGACTTACTACTATGCTTACAATTAGAGCCATAGTCCATAACGGATACTCCACAGAAAAGTTACTTTATGAAACAAGTGAGCCAGCATGGCATAGCGGTTTTGGAGTTGGACTATTATTCTGGAGTTGTTGCCGTTTTGACTTGTGGAAGACCACCCTATCATGGGGCTTTCTTGGCAAGATTTGTTCAGTGAGCGTTTGCCTTTGCCTTTCTCTGCAGCTGAGAGATTGTGACATTGCTGAGCATGGAATAAAATACAAATAAAATACAAATGGGTCAAAGAAAGTAAATAAAAGGGACAGAATTCTTTCTCCCTTTCCTGAAGATGATAAATAACAAAGTTCTCTTAAATCTACTGTGGCTTATGGATATCAAGCACAGAAGATGTGTGTATGTGCCTTCCAAGTTGTCTGTTAACTTATGGCAACCCCACAGATCTCATTGGGTTTCCTTAGGCAAGTAATACTCAGAGGTGGTTTTGCCAGTTCCTTTGTCTGAAATAATACAGGCCAGAGTACCTGGTATTCATTTGCACTCTCCCATCTAAGTATCAATCAGGGCTGATCCTGCTTAGCTTCCAAGATCAGACAGGCTCTGGTGTTTTTAGGGTAGGGGTAGGCAACCTTTTTAAGGTCTGGGCCAGTCCCCCAAAGTCCTCCTTTCCAGTGGGCCGGGGGGGAATGGCGGCACACCCCCCGCTGCCGCGTAAGAACCCCCCACCCCGCGTGTTGCCACCGCCACCGCGCATGTCACGGCTGACATTTTGAAAGTCAAAATGGTGGCTGCGGCATGTGAGCGGCCGGACGGAGGCGAAAACGCGCCGCAATGGCAGTGTGCGGCAGTGGCAGGGGTCTGCCTGGGCTGGTAAGTCCAGCGACCCGGGGGCCGTAGGTTGCCGGCCCCTGTTTTAAGGTAATGAAGGATACCAGGCCCAAATTATAAAGAAAGTCAGCACAGTGTATTGGTGACATACACTAAATAATTATTTCACCTTAATTACTTTCTGCAGAAGACACGATCACATGCCAAATGTGTTTAATATGGAATACTGCACACTATATGATCTAGGAAACATGCTTCAAATGAAAATTAGGCCAAATAGAGGTCACTGCCACCTGCATTTAACCCTCTTCCACTACACCACTATCAACAAGTAGGATCAACCACTGTAAAAGAAACATAAAATCTTCACAGCAATCTTTCAGACCTCCATTTTCCAGGCAGCCCTCAAATATGATGATGTGTGAATTAGTGTGTGAAGATGGTCCTCCTTAGGTTAGTGAAAAACCGATATATTACTAAAAACACTCAAGATTTCCAAGGGTCAATTCTACCCTTACTAGAATGATGGGGACAATTAATAAATCATGCACAGGGTTCCTGGGGTCAAAATGATGTTGCCAAATATTGTTTAAAATTATTGGCCAGGCCTTTTTCTTTCATTTTGTGCAAGAAAGAAACACAGAAGATGAAAATACATTATTTTCACTTCTCTCCAAATTAGGAAAACAACTAAATTTCCTTAAAATCATAAGATTTTAAGAGCTTACAATACCCCCCACATGTTTACAAAACTGCCTTGCAAACCTATATGTGTGTATCAAAGAGATAAAAGTGGTTCCATTTTCTGCAGTGCATAATGATGTTGCAATGTCGGACAACAAAGTAAAGCTTCAGATTGTTTATTAGATAGTCTCTACATACAGTTTCTTTTCTAATCATATATTATCTTTTCTTTTCCAACTTATAGCAGAAAATTCTCTAAGTGGTGATCCCCACCTTTTTTCTTTCCAACTAGAGTGGACATCATTCACATCACAGTGTGAAGATCTCAGATGTTTCTTCACAAGAGATCTAGATCTTAAGGAGGGATAGAAAAACATGCTGTCTTCCATATGTTGTTGTATGCAAGTTCCATCAACCATAGCCAGCATTGAAAATGGTGAAGATTATTGGAAATCAGAATCCAACATCTGCAAGTCTGCATGATTCCAACTAATCTAAAGACAATGAAACCAGAGGCTGAATCTATATAAACCAATAGTGCTTGGCTGGGACATCATGGTTGTATCCGCACTGCAGAAAAAATCCAGTTGGATACCACTTTAATCACCGTGACTCAGTGCCATGGAATTCTGAGAATTGTAGTTTTGTGAGACATTTAGCCTTCTCTGTTAGTGAGCTCTGTTCCCACAACAAGCTACAAATACCATAATTCCACAGCACTGAGCCATGGCAGTTAAAGTGGTATCAAACTGGATTATTTCTGCAGTGTGGATACAGCCCAAGAGAACATCCATAGAGCTAGGACAGTTTGCCATAGATAAAACTAAGAAAAAGGACAAGTGTCATCTATTTCGTTAATGCAAAGATAGAAAATCATCACAATAATCATTCTGTCTGCTGTATTCATACTATTGTGGGATGAGTTGTGATTGTTGCACCTTTTATGTGATTTGCAGTTACTGATAATTTATAACTCATGATTACTGCATTTTTAAAACTCAATTTTTTGAGTGCATAATTTTTAACGTTTAAGTACAATGGAGTCAGCTAGACCCTACACTGTTTTTGCATTTTATATACAATTTTATATATTTATTTATAAAGTTTTATATACAGCTGTATCGTTTTACTACAAAAGGACTCAATAAAGGTGGGGTTTCTCTTCTAAGAAAACCAACCAAACTAACTGGGATGCGTTATTATTTCCCCCCACGTTATTATTTCCTTTGTATGGTTTTCCTGAGATATAGTTAACCCCAATATCTTACTGATTCTGACAGTTTCTTTCTATTGACATAAGGTTAAGTGAGGGCTAGATCTTTAAAATAATTTAACTGTTAATTGGGACACACAGAGCTTAGCTTTCAAAGTGACAGTTTGCATAATCTTCTTTAATTGCCCAATAACTAATATTCCATTAGCAATCTAACAATACAATTATGTGTTATGGTACAGGCTTATAAGAATTGGGTGCTAGAAGCACTAATTTTATGAAATACATATTAGGTTTCCCAGCCATAGCAGATGATGAACAAGCAATATTAATATGCTGGAAGCCAAGGCTGAGCCAAGACAGTTTGCTGCCTAAGGCAGTGCAGCAACATATATCTGAAACAACCTTTATAATTGTTTTTTTGTTTTTTCAGAACAGGGATATCTTTTTTGGTTTGAACATTGCTGAAATATTCAGGAACAGGGTGATGCATTTATTTGTGGGCTCAATTTGGTAGTGCATGGCCTAATTCCCTTAATAAGTGCAAAATAAAATATAGTCAAACTGGCAGATAAACAACAAAGCAGAAAAGGTATATTGTATAACACAGCATTTCTTCTTAAGCTATCACAGGTGTTTTTTTTTCTCTTCCAGTATGCCAGGGTCTGGCACCATATTTGTGCCCACTGACCACTACTGTCTCTTGTTTTCATAGAAACTCACCACATACCATTAGCTCATGTACCAACACCAGCTCATGGACCACAACTTTAATAGCACTGGTACAAGACACATTAAACATCTATCATTACACAGGAGTAGCTCAGCTACGCCCCTTCTGAAAGTCAGGGACCTTGAAACTGTGATGCACACACTGGTAACCTCCTGTCTTGACTTCTGTAATACGCTCTATATGGGGCTACCTTGTGCTTGGCCCAGAAACTCCAAGTAGTACAGAATATGGCAGCCAGGTTGGTCTTGGGAACATCAAGAAGAGACCATATAATGCCAGTTTTAAAATGACTTCACTGGCTGCCCATTAGTTTCCGGGCCCAGTACAAGGTGTTGGTTATCACCTTTAAAGCCCTAAATGGCTTGGGTCCAACCTATCTTTGGGACCGCCTCCTCCCACATAATCTACCCCACGCATTCAGGTCCTCTGGAAGGAATTTGCTGCAGCCTATAAAAACTAGGCAGCTGCAACCACCCACAGGGTCTTTTCAGCAACCGGTCCCAGATTATGGAATGGCCTGCTGGACAAGATCCGTCATATCACCATCTTAAATAGCTTTAAAGAGGCTATTAAGGCGGATCTCTTCTGGCAGGCCTAGATATCCCGGCCTCAAGAGTGAGCCCATTTTCTCTCCCAATTTTTGCTGCAGTCATTGCTACTGCTCTGTGTTAGCGTGACTTATCTTAAGTATGTTTTAAATTGTTTTATTATTTAATACTACTTTAAGGGGTGGATGGGTTTATGGGATTTGTTTTGTATTTTTTACTGTATTTTTAATGTTGTAAGCCTCCCTGGTTGCATCCGCAGATTGGCGGGATAAAAATAAATAATGTCAATACCTATCTGAACATGCAAAGACTGAATTCAGAAACCTCCATCAGTTATTTGAACTGATCTGTGCAAAACAGATACTATGTAAAACCTTCAGAAATAAAGATGAAGCTTAAGAAGTAAGTATAATCAACTGCAGCCCCCTTGCAAAGCTCTGAATGAAAGAAGAGATTGCTTACCTGTAACTGTGGTTCTTTGAGGGGAAGTATGAAGCGAAGAAAAAGCAGATGAAAGAATAACTACGTTGAAATACAAAGGGTGGGAGAGAGGAAACCTATTCCAGCACACAAGAGAACAAATGAAAGGCTGTTGGTGGACAGAGAAAAATTGAGAGTGTAGTAGCTTTATGTGCAGTAAACAGGGAAGTGATAGTGTTCTGGCCAAGCTACTCAGCTCTAGAACTTTCCAAATCTAGTCTCTGTACAGGCATGAAATCCATTTGTGTGAGGCACAGAGACCACAAATGCTACTCCTATAGGACATTACTTGTTTTTCAACGGATAATATCAGCTAGGTACATTGGTAGTCATCAACAAGCCTACCCACCAGCACACCACATCCTCACTATGGAGATCCTGTTATCCACTGCACTTAAACTGAGAACAGATTTTGCTTCTCTGTGCCTGCCAGAATATCCTTAAGGGAGAAGAGATGCTGGGGGCCATAAATAATGTCTAGCTAGAAAGCTAACCCTTGTGGACTTGTCTGCTAAAAAGCAGTGACTGCAGGGCATGTGCTCTGGCCATGGATAGCATATGCAACACAGGAGAAGATCTTCATGGGGAAATTACTGGTAGTGACTGGATACTTTTGGAGTTTGCCAGGCACTGTGCACACCTAGGGCTGACAGGCAAAGAGAATGGCCCCCCTCAAATACAGAGAGTGGAAGAAGGTGGGCAGAAGAGGAAGGGAACATGCTATCAGTTTTTGACATTTTAAGACATTTAATCATCTCAGCCAAGTTATTTGCTTCCGACAGACTAAATTTCAGGCTTTAGGAAGTAACTTCACAATGTCTATTGCCCTTGAGAGAGGATCACAGAGACCCAAGTGTCTTTACATACATCCATACATACAGGGACAGAGGTTTGGCTTATTTAGAACTGGAGATTTTAGCCCATCGCATATAACAAAACTACACCAGATATGAACCATGCCCCCCATGAGTTCCATATGTTGGGGAAGGGTGGACAGAAACCATAGGGCACAGATATATTTGTGTATCTACCTTGAATTACTATTTCATCCACCTCAGGCATATACAAGAAAAAACAAGGATAGATATTTTTCCCCAAAAAAGAAGTTTATATGTCTAAAAAAAGATACAGCCTTACAATCAATACAGAACACTATAAGACATGAACACATAAATCCTTCAAATGAATCATGTGAGGGTGTGTGATAATCTGACAGACTAATTTAATTATGATAACTAGTTAGGAAGACCAGTATTATTTATAGAAGCAAAGTCTTACATGATTTTACCCTAATACAGGAAAGGAGAAAAGAAAAACAACTACAATTTTCTATGGCAGCCAGATAGTACAGAACAGGTCATAATGGCTTAGTAAGAAGAGAGAAAAAAATTCATCTTTACATTTATGTATTACTGAGACTGTAATTCTTAAATCAGGTCTTTGTGATTATTCCCTGTATACTCAATGGCTGCAACCCAGCATGGATTCAGTTAATACTTAAACCAATTGATTTCAGCAGTTTCAAGCAATTAACCTATGCTGGATTGTGCTAATGATACTTATTAATGATATATAATAAACAATCTGATAATCTCAGGCAGTACTGGTGGTGGGAGGATCAATAAACTGGTCCCAATGCTGGAAAGAACAAAGATCTACAGTTTTCTTACATATTAGGCATGGACATTTTTTGCTGTCATGAACCCACATAAGAGATAGGAGCTTCACAATGAGTCAGAAAATCAGGCCATCCATACTGTCTATGCTGATTGATAACTACTGTCCAGAGGTACTAAGACAAAGTTTTGAAGTAGCAGAGCTTTTTCAGCCCTATCCTGAATAGCCCAGATACTGAATTTAGGATCATTTCCACACAAATGTATTATACCATTAAGCTCAATGTATACCATTACTTTACTTCCCATATAGTTTTTCATCGGGTAATATCAGCTAGGTACATTGGTAGTTATCAACAAGCCCACCCACCAGCACACCATATCCTCACTATGTATTATACCACTAAGCTCAGTGTATGCCATTACATTACTTTATAGGTACAGGACCCCCTTGGTATCTGCTGGGGTTTGCTTCTGGTACCCTGCATGGGTACGAAAATCCGTAGATGTGCAAGTTCCTTTATATACAATGGAGTAGTAAAATGATGTCCTTTATATAAAATGGCAAAATCAAGGTTTGCTTTTTGAGTGATTGTTGTTGTTGTTGTTGTTGTTGTTGTTATTATTATTATTACTGAAAATATTTTCAAGCCATGGATGGTTGAATCCATAGATGCTGACTCTGTGGATATGGAGGGCCAACTGTACATTATTATAGACTAAATAATAATATCATGATAAATATAACATTACAATGATAACATTATGATATATCTATCTATAGCATCTCAAAGAACTTTGCATAGACATAAAAGTTCTTGTTTAGACCACTTTGACTCCCTGTCCATGCTGTTATCTCTTCTCTTAGGTTATTCAAGGGTTACCCTCTTACTCTTTGCTTGTCATACACTCTGTAACCCTGTTATATTTCTAAGCTTTCCAAACATTAAATGTATACTCCAACATACGTTTTAAGGACTTAGCTTGGACTATGCCTGACACTTCACTTCTGGTCCATGCCCTGTGTCCTTTTTCTGCATCTAATTCTGGCTTTTTACTAGCAGGAGCATTTCCACCAAGCAGGTCAAGGCACACAATTTTCTGTTGCCCCTGCCCCAACTAGTCAAAGATTTTCACACAGGCACAGAATGACTAGGGTTGCCATAATTCTCTTCCACAAAACTGGGACAAAATGTAGGATATTTGAGAAAAATGAAGGACATGAGCAAATAAAAGCCAAAAATATTAATATAAATTCATGCTTCTCAGTCGTGCTCAAAATGGAGGAGATTTTGGGCCAATGCAGATGGCCCATTTTGGGTGACAGAGAGCACTGGGAGCGGATCGGGGCTGTGGCAACCCCACACAGCGGCCCCAATCCTCCCTTTTGCTACCCCTAAAAGAGCAGCAAAATGCAGCTCCTTTTAGGGACAGCAAAAGGCCACCCTAAGAGCCAGTGCTGCAGCTCTTCCGTGCCCTTTCAATGCCGTGTGTTTGCACACAGTGCCTGGAGGGAGTCCTGATGCTGCATGCTGTGCGTATGGCTGTGCGGCATCAGGATGGCATTGGACTAGGGTTGGGACATCCCGTGTGAGGCTGCTTCACCCCAACTCCACCTCTAGGCTGGACCTTTGGGCCAGTCTGCAATGACCCTTTGACATTCTTCCTGGACAGAAGACTGAAATGTAGGACATGGCCTGGAAAAGGAGGCTGCCTGGTCACCCTACCTCAGAGGAAAGGAGGTTGCCGTGGCCATCCTCTGAGGCTGAGAGAGTGTTACTCACCCAAGGTCACCATGTGGGTTTCATGGTATAAGTAGCCTGAAGGAAAAGAGAATAGTATATTATTATTATTATTATTATTATTATTATTATTATTATTATTATTATTATTATCCTATTCTCTTTTGCTTCAGGCTACTCATACCATGAAACCCACATGGTGACCTTAGGTGAAGATGCGTGTGAACAACAAATTAAGAAAACGGCTTGAGTCTGTAAAGTCTTAGGGTTTTTTTAAATGAAGAAAAACAAATAAAACCCAGTAACATAATAAAATATAACATGCAGTTTTTAGCTCCTTCAAGAAGCCTTCTCCTTTACAGTAGGGAAAAGCTAGCAGAATCCCCTGCAGCAAAAGAAAATGACCCAGGGTGCATCTACACTGTAGAAATAATGCAGTTTGACACCACATTAAGTGCTGTAACTCCATCCTGGGATGCATAGTTTTACAAGGTCTTTGGCCTTTTCTGCCAAAGAGTGCCTCACAAAACTACAAACCTCAGGATCCTGTAGGGTGGTGCCATGACAGCTAAACTGGTGTCAAACTACATTATTTCTACAGTGTGGGTGCACCCTCACTCCCTGTAGGCAAAGCTGGGGTGGGCAAAATATAGGTCTCCAGTGGTTTGGGATATCAGTTCCCATAAACCTAGCCAAGGGAGGGGGTTATGGGCTTTCTGCTGTGGTATTCAAGGCTAGTGGGGTGCCCAGCCTTGAACTACTAGAAAACACAGAGAGAGGGGAAACGCTAGAAACTGCTCCACGCTTCCTGAGAGAGTGGCCAAAATGGCCCCCTCCTGAAAGAGATGGTTTATTCCTTAGAGGTGGAAGTATGCCTGCACTGGGAGTGACCCTTCCCCATGTCGCCACTTACCTCACCCCAGATAAGCAACCAACCGACCATCAAGGCAGCGGCATCTCTCTTTCTCCATTTGAATGCAGCATTGACTCCTACTGGCTGAGGCGGCTGAGGCGAGGGAAGAGCTGCCATAGCCAAGTCGTAGCAACACCTCCAGTTCCCAAGTGGAGGTGCCTGTGGCTTGTAGGGCCAAGGCAAAGATAGAAGGGACCCGCTAGACATATGGGATTAGACAGGGCCGCTCTAGGGATCCCTAGGGGCACCTTTGCTGTGTCCCTCAACTTCCTCCCTTTTCCTTCAGCACCTCTGCCTCCCCTCACTACAAACTGGGACATGCACTTTAAACCAGCTGAGACATTTTTACAAGGCTTAAAACTGGGACTTTCACAGTTTATTGGGACAAATGGCAATCCTAAGAATGACCCATATGTGTGTCACAGAAACCACGAATAAGAACAGCATGGGATATGGCACGGTGAAGTGGTAATCAGAAGCCCACTGTTGAGTGAGCCTAGCATTTCCTGTAGTGCAGTGGTTCTCAACCTTTCTAATGCCGTGACCCCACAATACAG
>JAIPUX010001232.1:32595236-32615938 GCA_020142125.1 Phrynosoma platyrhinos
CCCCCCCCCCCTTAGTTTACTCAACACGGTGCTGGTGATAAAAAGTGTTAATGGTGTTTTTCCCTCTTCATCCCATAGTGTCTTCCCAAAATAAGGCATGTACAAAGACAGCTGAATAATTATTGCCAAATAATGCTGCAAGTAAGATCAGCACCAGCACTTTCATGGCTCAGTTCTGACTTCAGACACAATGTACAGTAAATGTTTTCTGTAGCCGTTGTTGTTGAAAATGTCAGGCATATAGCAGGGCAAGACCCACTGGAAAAGAATGAGCAAAGATAAGTTCTGTCTCACTAACGTTTTACTTCTGTAAAAGTTATATGGACAATACTGAACTTGTAGGCAAATTTTCCTTGGACTATCAAAAGGCTTTTGACAGTCTGCCACACCAAAGTCTCCAGAGCATACTTAGTAGATAAGAGAATAAGAGAAGTCATTTTATGGGCTGCAAATGGGTTATCGAGAGGAGGAAGCAGAGCACAGGAGCAGTCATTTCTTTGCAATGGAGCTATATGAGAAGCAGGGTCACTGAGGGGTATGAGTTTCAACAAGTCCCTTTTAACTTGTTCAGAAATGATCTGGAGGTACTCATGTAGTTGTGAGCCTCTCATAGAAATACTTTCAACTTTGTCCTGATGTCAAATTAGTAAAATAAATTTCTGGCCTGTTTAACTTCCGGGAGAAAGAAGGCCTATGACACTCCGGACCCCCCACGGATAGTGAAAAACACGAGCCCTCAAGTCCTGTTGTTTCCAGTGGGCGTGTGTACGTGTCACCATTTTAAGAGCCAGGGCTGGCCATCCACGGAGGCTCAAATCCACAGATGACAAGCCCGCAGAGAGAGCGGGTGCACTATAATAATATGTAGGTAGCTCAGGAGTATCATGGAGGCAGATTTCAGCAGATGATTTTGATTCATAAATACTGTAAATAGTATGTAACAATTACTTAATTTTGTAGGGAGGGGTATTTGGAACTGTAGTTAAACAGTACCTCTAAAATAGTTTAAAAGAACATGCACTATATCAGCCTCAATCTTGCTGTTATAATTATTGTGAATCATTCCACGTTCTTTTTAGAAGAGAGCAACAGAGAAGGTAGACAGGAGATTTCTCAGGACACAACATTCCAGAGTGTAGTCTTGAAAATGACCTTTCTTGGGCTCAAGACATCAGTGATTCTGCAACATAGGAAGCTGCTGTATATTGAATGAAACCACTGGTCTATCTAAGCCCAGTAGTGCTAACTCTGACTGAAATCAGTGCTCCAGCATTCTTTCCTAGTCCTACATGGAGATCCTGTTATCATCTGCAGGTTTTCCAATCCAGTTTAGCTTTTATCTTGTTTCACATCACTGATTCCTGCTTTATTGTTTTATCATTTTATTGTACTGCTGATTTTAACTTTTCCTTAGTTTAATTCTGTTTTAAGGGGATGAGAGGGTTGGACTGTGGGTCCGGGGAATGTTTTTAACTTTGTCTGTTTTAAATGTTGTTATCCGCCCCGATTGCCGCGCAGAGGGGTGGGCTATAAATTATTATTATTATTATTATTATTATTATTATTATTATTATTATTATTATTATTATTATTATGGATGCTGGTGTCTTCAGAGTGATATGACAGAGCACACAGGACTCTACTGATGACTTCAATACTTGTACAATTCTATTCTGGTTCATGTCTCTTCATCTCCAAAGGAGCCCTTGTGAGTTGGAAATGATGTAGAAATATCTTAAATAAAAACATAAAATGGTGTATACCATTTTATGTATGGTATAGGGGTCTGAGCGTTGAACTATAATTCTAGAGACCAGGGTTTGAATCCCTGCTTGGCCATGGAAACCCACTGGTTGACCTTGGGTCAGTCACACTTTCTCAGCCACAGAGGAAAGCAATGGCAAACCCTCTCTGAACCAAACTAAACACGAACACAACAATTCCAATCTGGTCTCCTATCTTTATTCTAGGAGGCAATTTATATATATATAAAAAAGCTGTGATAATATGAACCAGCAGATTAAACATCACTTCATGACTCTTCACTAGGAATATCTTTTTAAAATGTATGCTCAGCATCTCTGATTAAAGAACACTATTGAGAATATCCCACTTTGCTTTTTTGTAACCAGAATCAATGCAGATAAGTCTGTAGAACCTCAGAGGTGATGTTGGGAATCCCCTCACCTTTCTGTACTGGGGGACTTCAACATCCATGCAGAGACTGCTCTGTCAGGATCAGCTCAGGACTTCATGTCCACCATGACAACCATAGGATTATCCCAAGTAATAGCTGGTGCCATCCATGCATGTAGGACACACTCTTTACCTAGTTTTCTGCTCTGGGCAGAATGACAGTGATTTGAGTGTGGAGGGACTTTCTGTAGTCCCTTTATCATAGACTGATTACTACCTGATATAGTTTAGATTTACAAGGATTCAGAGCCTCTGCAGGGGTAGGGGACTGATTAAGACACTCCATCCCAGGAGACTTATGGAATCCAGATCCTGATGGGATTCTTGACAGCTCTTGAGGGCTTCTTGTTGCTCATCAAATCCCGGTTGATCTCTAGAATAGTGCAATGGTCAGAGCAGTGGACACAATTGCTTTTAAGTGTCCCCTCCCATGAAATGGAAACACATGAGTCGCCTTGGTATACTAGGGAGCTGACAGTGAATAAATCAGTGGGACAGAAACTAGAGCAATGAAGGTGGAATATCCAGAGTGAGTCTGAACAAACATGGGCTAGAGCTCATTGAAAATCTATGTCATTACGAGGGTAGTAGTGATGAAATTATGCTTCTTTGCCACTATTATGTCTGCACAGTATTGTCCAGTGGAGCTGTCTCGAGTGGTCAGAGGCCTTTTACACTCCGGCCCCAAAGAAGAAAACACAGATCACTCGGCAGCCCACTGTGATGAATTCACAAAACATTTTGCAGACAAAATCCCTTAGATTTGCTCTGACTGGATGCTGTAGTTGGGACAGGTCCACTGCATGGGCCTGGCCCCTACCTGTCTTGGATTATTTGATATGTTTCAGTTTGTGCAGCCTGAGCATATGGACAGGTTCCTTGGACAGGCGAGAACAATCACATATATACTGGATCCTTGCCCTTAACATTTGAAAGCAGCTAGAGAGGAACAGGCCAAGTGGGTGAGTCGTGAATGCCTGATTGCAGCAAATGAAGCTTCCATCCTCTTTTAAAATAGGTTGTGGTGAGGCCATTACTAAAGAAATCCTCCCTGGATCGCACCATCCAGAATAATTATTGGCCAGTCTCTAACATTCCATTTTGGGGGTAAAGTTTTGGAGTGTGTGGTGACCTCCTGGCTCCAGGGGTTTCTGGATGAGAAAGATTGTACAGATTCATTTCAATCTGGCTTCAGGCCTGGTTATGGGATGGAGGCAACCTTAGTTGCCATGGTGGATAAACACACAGGAGTGTGTCCTTGTCGATTCTGCTAGACCAGGGGTAGGCAACCTTTCCCCTTTAAGGGCCAAGGGACTTCAGCTCCCAGAATCCCAGGAGCTATTGGCCAATGTGGGACTATGGGCCAACATGGCTGAGGCTTCTGGGAGCTGCAGTCCCTCGGCCCTTAAAGGGGAAAGGTTGGCTACCCCTGTGCTAGACCTCTATGTGGTTTTCAATACCATCGACCATGGTGTCCTTCTGGGCCAACTCTCTGGGATGTGAATTGGGGGCACTGTTATTTTCGGTCTTTCCTGAAGGGGTGAACTCAGAAATGGTCCTGGGGACTGATGTCCTGGCCATTGGCCTTTGGGGGTCTCTCAGAGTCCTGTTTTGTCCCCTTTGCTGTTTAACATCTATATTAAATCACTGAGAGCGGTCATTCAGAGTTTTGGGGTACAGTACCACCAATATGCTGATGACATTCAACTCTGTCTTTCCTTTCCATCTGATTGTAAGGAAGCTGTCTAAACCAATGTCTCTTGTTAGTAATGAACTGGTTGAGGAGAAACAAAGGTCCAAAACACACTGGAGAAATAATCCAGTTTGAGACTACTTTAACTGCCCTGGCTCAGTGCTAGGGAATCCTGCAAATGGTAGTTTGTTGTGGCACCAGAGCTCTCTGTCAGAGAAGGCTAAATAGCTCACAAAACTACAATTCCCAGAATTCCCTAGCATTGAGCCAGGGCAGTTAAAGTGGTCTCAAACTGGATTAATTGTGCACTGTGTTTTGGCACAAATTGAAATTTGAGACAAGACAGAGGTGCTTCTGGTCAAAGGCCGATAAGGGAACAGAGACTCTGCCTGTGCTGGATGTAGTTACACTCCCCCTGAAATCTCAGACTTGCAGCTTGGGTGTTCTCCTTGACTCAACTCTGAGCCTGGATGCCCTGGTTTCAGCAGTGGCCAGAAGTGCATTTGCACAGCTAAAACTAGTGTGCTAGCTGCACCTATTCCTTGACACATTAGATCCGGTTATGGTGACATATGCCTTGATTACATCCCGTTTACACTAGTGTAACACAGTCTATGTGGGGCTGCCTTTGGAAACTGGAAATTTCAGTGAGTTCAAAATGCTGCAACCAGAATGGTGATTGAGGCAAGTTATAGGCAACATGCATGCACACACACATGTGTACACACAGACAGGCAGACACCTCTGTTATTAAAATAGCTTCACTGACTACATGTTCATTTCTGGGCACTTCAATGTGCAGGCCATAACCTATATGGCTTAGGTCCAAACTATTTGAAAGACCGTATCTCCTTATATGAAAGGGACATAGTTCTAAGATCTACAGGGCTTCTTTAGTCCTGCCACCATCACTGCTTGCTTGGTAAAGCCTTCTCAGTGGTTGCTCCTACTTTCTGGAAATCCCTTCCATGAGAGGCTAGGTTGGCCCCATCTCTGTTTTCCTTTTGCCAGCAGGTAAAGAGCCTTTTGTTTAGCAGTTTTAATATGTAAATAGGGGAGCTTTTTAAACTTTCATATATCTTTTAAATGTTTTTAAATTTTTATTGTGAAACTTTTTAAATTGACTTTGTCAGGGATCCACCATGGTCCCACTCTGGCAGAAAAGTGGTGTACAAACTAATTAATTAATTAATTAATTAATAAACATGGGCTACACCTAAATATAATCTAAGAGTATGCACTGTTACTTCAATTGGGTGCATTATTGAAGCAGAAAAAGTTGACATAGGAATACATTCTTCTAGAACAGGGCCTCACATCCTGAAAAAAACCACAAAAATGTAAAGTTGACATACAGGTCAGGTCCAAAACAGATCTCAGTTAAGCCATATTGGTGTTCCTGGTTTAAAAACCTGTTTCATAATATAGATGTTCTAAGACCAGAGAGCAGGGATAAAAGGACCTCCAAATGTTGTTGAATTGCAACATCTATCATTCTTTACACCACTAATAATGCTGGCTAGAGCTCATGGGAATTGTACAACAGCCACATCTAGAGAGATGGAATTTGTGCACACCTGTCCTAGGCAATACCAGCTACTGCTTACTGGTCCTAGTCTTTGTCATATTGTCTTTTTTTAACTTCTGACACTATGAGCATACATGGTAGTCTCCATGCTTGTCTTCTTCACAGAGGAATCTTTCAATATACTTAACATATGACATTACACATAAAAGGCCAAGAGAGTGCATGGAAATGTATCATAGTAGGGTGAAACCAGTTTGCATTTCAAGGATATAATGGTAGGTGTGTGACAGAAGTATGCAAGATATATTTCACCTAGACCCAATTCCAGTAACTCATATTCCATGTTCAGTCTGTTGCTAAATCTTATCATGCCACTTTAGGGTGCCTTTAATCTTGAGAATTCAGCATACTTTCCACTGGCACTGAAGAGACCACCACATTTGTTGTCAAAATTGAAATGCCTGTGAGAAGTCAACAGATAAAAGAGCTGGCTTCATATTCCCCATCTCTGTAAGCAAGACTAATGGTGAAAATGGCTGCCAGCTTCCAGGTAATTTTTCCAGATCCCTGGTAGTAATTCTTTACTTTGTGAGACATGGAGCCTTCCACAGACATTAATGCCTCACACAGTGAGTGACGATCGGCGCATATTAGATATGGGAGAACCCAAATAATTTATTATTGTAACACACTTTGGCTCCCATACTGGGAGAAAGGCAGAGTAATTAATAAATAAATAAATAGATAAATTAATTAATTTTAGATTAAAGCAAATAAAGGTTTTAATGTTCAATCAGATTCTAAACTGAAAATAAAGCATGAGATCAAAGATAGGCAAATCATAATATAGGTTATATTTGTGGCCTTGCTTGTTTCAATATAGCTGAACCCCACCAAGAAGAAGAAAGCTGGTTAAGGTAGAGTTGCCTCCCCTCCTCATCCAGACATCATCTCATTTAAACAACAGACATCACTGAAAGCTTCCCTTTTATTATATTCTTTTTTCCTCACTATATGCAAAAACAGCAAGAACAAATACCCTTCTAAATGTTGCAGACATACTTATAAACAACCCACCAGAAAGTTTTAATGTATTTCTAATTCAGCATTCAATATTACCTTTGTATTTGTGTAGGCTTAATATTCATTACACTTGTTATTTAAATAGTTAAATCTATTAGGGCAACCAGCCAACATATATTTTCATCTTCCTCTCACCCACCCCAGCTTTTTCTTCTTTTTTGCAATAGGAAAGTTAATTGTTAAACTTTGTCACAGAACCCTTTGTTCCTACTGAAGTCACTTTGCTTGTCTCTCCTAGAGTAAGGACACCAAATCCTAAAAACTGGCAAGAATGCATATGTTTATTTCACCATTGCTCTGCAATTACTGAATGCCACTTAATTATAGCAACAGATGCTCGAGTGTAGGAACCAGAAAAATCAAACGCCTCATTTCCAGGTTATTTTTTTCCATTGCTTCTGCCAACAGCAGATGTGTGAGCCCCTTGTGCTCTGGCGTAAATACTTATCAAATCCTAACAGGTCACCTATGTCACAAACAACATTTCAGATGCAACTGTTTCACCTGATAATAGGCTCTGAAAATAAAACTGTGAGCTGTAAATACAATGTATTCGGAATGAAATGCCATAATGTGAAATTGCTTTTTCTCTAGCTACAGAAGAAGTCCTTGACAGTTTTTGGCAGTGATAAATCACCCTCCCATTAATTGTCTCCTCTCTCATTGTGAGGTGAGCTGCTAAAAGGGGCAGTCAACAAAAATGACTTAAAGGACAAATTTTGGCAAAAAAGACAATGAAGAAATCTGTCACTGCTCTGCCTCCAGTAAACTGTCATGGAACAATCAAAATATATGTAACTGAAGTGTTTATGTCTTTTTTAGAAAGGTTATAGGATGATACATTTACAGATAAAACAGGGGACTGAAACAGTCTGAAGCTGATGGCTTTTAAAAGATACCTTCCATTTCTATATACTGCTACTCTTATCCCCAGTCCATGCAAATATCATTAATGGTTTTGTTACATTCGTTGGAAAAATTCTGTGACCTTACTGTTGTTCTTAATATTGTTAATATTTAGGAAAACAAAACAAAATTCCAATAAGACTGAGTTTAACACTTAAGTGAGAGGGATAACTGTATTTTCCCCCTGTAGTCTCAAATCTTTTTGATATAATTGAGCTCTCAGTGCTCAACAGAATGCAGAATCAAGACCAGGGGTAGGCAACCTAAGGCCCGGGGGCCGGATGCGGCCCCCGAGGCCTTTGGACTGGCCCCAGGCTGGTCCTGCCGCCGCTGCCCCCCGCCATAATAATATTGATTGTTATTACTTGTTCTTGGGGTTTTCTTGGCAAAATCTCCACAGGGTTTTTGCCATGGCTTTTCTGGGTCTGAGAGAGTGTGCATGCATATTTTTTAAATTTTTTTAATGTTTTTAAAAAAATATTTATTTATTTATTTATTTATTTATTTATTTTTGGTGCTTCAGCCCCCCAATTGTCTGAGGGACAGCAACCCGGCCCCCAGCTCAAAAAGGTTGCCTACCCCTGATCAAGACCTTACAGAAGTACAATATTAGTATTACTCAGGGTAAACTCCAAGAACCAGAGTGATTAAGTGATTTGAGCGCTGGACTACAACTGTGAAGACTTGGGTTCAAATCCTTGCTCGGCCAGAGAAACCCACTGAGTGACAATGGGCAAGTCACACTTTCTCAGCCTCAGAGGAAGGCAACTCCTTTTGAACAAATCTTATCAAGAAAACACTGTGATAGGCTGACCTTAGTTTCATCATAAGCTGGAAACTACGGTCAGCCCTCTGTATCCACAGATTTTTTATCCACAAATTCAACCATCCACAGCTTGAAAGTATTAAAAAACAATATAAATTCCAAAGGCAAACCTTGTTTTTGGCATTTTATATAAGGAACACCATTTCACTATGGGCCTTTGCAGACTGCCAGAAATAGTGCAAATTGAGTCCACTTTAAGGGTTAGGGTAAGTGCTAGGGAATCATAGGAATTGGTTGTTTGTTTGTTTTTTCTGAGACATTGAGCCTTCTCTGTCAGAGAGCTCTGGTGCCACAATAAAATACAGAGCCCATGATTCCCTAACCCTAACCCTAGCCATTAAAGTGGACTCAATTTGCACTATTTCTGGCAGTCTGCAAAGGCCCTATGCCATTATATTTAAGGGGACTTGAGCATCCACAGATTTTGGTATCTATGAAGCAAACTCCAACAGATGCCAAGGGCCCACTATAGTTGAAGGCACACAACAACAACAGCAGACCACACCTACTGAAATAAATGGGATTTCAGCGAATTATGGATCCAAATTCAATTTGTTATATAAGTCCACTCAATGTATGACTACCTCTAACCTACAAGCAGTTGCTATTGTCAATACCTGCATAGTAAGTCAATACTTAGGTAAACATTCATTGGCACAATGGTCTGCTCTAGTTGGGACTAGCAAATGAATTCCAGCCAATAGAATTAGCTCCTTTATTACTTGTAAATTAGATTCCCACCACAAAACCTGCAGGTTTAACTGCATCAAAAGTATTACTTTACAAGGGTGGGATAGTTCTTCCTATCTTTGTACTCAGAAATTTTATATCAGTTGATTGTTCCTTGGAAGAATCCTTTTACTGACTATCTCCTTGTATCTATACATTGAGATTTAGTAGTGACATTTACATGGCCAATGCTAAATACACCCAAATTGTTTTGACCTGTGTCAATATTGCTTCAATTATTATGAGGTATTGGATATTGAAATTTGTACAAATGCTCAGTCTTTCTTCTATATTCCATGTTTGAATATCTATTTCAATTTTTATATTCATTTTCAAGTGGAAAAGATACACAATACATTGTAACATAATAGCTTCCTTGAAAAATGAGATATTGTAAATGATGTTGGTGTTCATACTCAGAACCTTATTCTAGATTTCAGGCTAATAATAAAAATATTGATATGCTATGCACACATCATCAATAAGTTCTTTATTCATAGTCTGAAACTTATTACTAAAGGAATTCCTGTAGAACATTATACAATGGGCCATCCATATTTGCTGAGCTTGGGGATATAGAATCCCAGTGAAGGTGGGTAAAAACTGCAAATAAATAAACACTATGTTTTTAAACCTGAGAGAACACCTTTCTAGGAATTTCTAGGTCCCCCAGCACAACTCTGCAGAACATCCAGAAGATGTTGAGCACAGAATTGTGATACAGGACCTACAGATGCCTAGAGAAGTATTCTTTCTAGGAATCTCTAAATCCTCCAGCACAACTTCTGGCAAAGGTTGGCCATAGAGTCATGCTGGAGGACTTGTTCATAGAAACTTATTCCTAGAGAAAACATGAATTAAATCTGCAAATAATCAAATCCACAAAAGTCAAAGCCACAAATGTGGAGAGCTGATTGTAATCAGAAAAAGCAAGCTCTGTAGCGAGTCTGCATGTAGGTGCTCTTCATGCAAAAATTCACAGGCTTAAAATTACTGTTATCTCCAATTAAGACAAGGAAAGAATCCTGTTCAAAGCTTAGAAAGCTGCTGCCAGTCAGTGTTGACAACACTGGGCTATATGAACCCCTGGCCTGACAAACCCCCTCAGCAGACGAGGGCGTCCAGGACGCCCTGCGCCGGCACGCCGCAGGGCCGCAGCCTCCGCATCTCGGCGCACCAGCGGCGTCCCTGGAAGGAGCGCTAAATCAGCGCTCCTTCCTCAAGACAGTGAAAGTGCGCCCTAAAAGCGGCGGGCGCACTTTCGCTGTCTTATCCTCCGCAGCGCGTCCGGTCGCTGCGGAGGGAGGTTGCCCTGGAAGCGCCGGACGTCGGAGGGCCGGCAGCTTCCGGGGCGACCTCAGGAAGAGGAAGGGGCGCCGAACGTGCGGCTGCCCCTCCTCTTCCGGGCCCGGAAGACGACCCAATTAGTCGTCTGCCGAGGCCCAAAGTATAAGGCAGCTTCTTATATTACCACAACAAATAGAAATCAAATTCCTAAGTCGATATTGTTCTTATACTTTTATCATGCCAATCAAAAAGGTAAAGAAATCAACTGTGGAAACTTTAGAATCAAATGTAACTTTATGAAGTGTTTAAAAAGCATACCAGGAAAGGGAAAGGAGGAATAGTGAGCATTTTAGAGTCATGTGGTCTGCATGTTGTCTTCACATAGTAGGAGCAGAAGGTTACAGACATGATCAAATTAGGTTCTTAAGGTTATCCTCAATTATTGTGGTCTACTTTGTGATTACTTAAAACACAACCAAGACCTAAGCCTGTTGAGGATAGGATGACTTGGAGGTCTCTCATTCATAGGGTCACATTATTATTATTATTATTATTATTATTATTATTATTATTATTATTATTATTAATATGTCACCTTTCTTCCAGAAAGGAGAAAAAGCCAAGGCAGAATACAGACAAAATAGTTTTAAACTTTACAATAAAACATTTAGAACAATTAAAAACATCTCGCTAAAACTATACAAAATTATATTAACATACAATGGTTAAAAGTGTAAACAAGCTAATTTGACAGAAGTTAACAACAAACAACAAACCACTATCACATTATTTTATTTTAACAGGCTGAACTGAGAGGCATGGTACTACTTTTGTATTTTAATGCAAAATTGTGTTTCTTGACAACTTGATGAGCTTTCTAGTCTTGATGAGCTACATATCTCATCTCTACATGGGCAAGTGGTTTGCAGCATTTTGCATTTAAATTTTGGGGGAAGGGAGAGGAAAATACTATGCTAAATACAGAGTCAATAAAAATGGTTTAGATAAGCAAGCATGAGGGGGGGAAGGAAGGGAACATCAAAGTGGGGAGGGGGAAGAGACTTGAAACTTTCAAAATCTTCTGATATGTGCTTGTTCTGTACTCAGTTATATATCACTTAAATGTAGATAAATGTACTCTGTGTACTCTTTTTAATGTCTCTTGGATGTCAAAGATGGAGAAGAAATAGAGGGATTGAAGTTTTTCTGTTTTGCTTTTTTGGTGATGAGCCAGTTTGAGAGCTTGCTGTGAGCATATGGAGATAGCATATTTGCAAGTCCATCTCTGGAGGATTGCAAAAGGCCCTTAGCTTGTGAAAAACAGCAATGTTATTTTTTTTAACGTTCCCTATATTTAGAGATTAAATCGCTCACTGCACAAACCCATTTGGAGCAGGCGAGAAGGTGAAAAGGATAATCAGTACAGTCACTGGTCCGTGTTTCCTAAACGCTTTTGAAAACATTACTGTGCGCAGGCATAAAATTAGCGGCAGGACCTTAAAAAGGCTGGCATTTAGCATGACTTTTTGGAAAGTGACACCCTCATTTTTTTCTTGTAGGATATCATTAAATTTCAATCGCCCTATGGCAGTGCCTTTCCATTAATAACCAATTCACTGTGTCACTTTGGCTCTCCTTTGAAATAATGAGCCTTTGCTTCGCTTTAATAAATTTAAACATATTCTCAAGGCCAGAGAAGATAGGAAACCGCAGATGGGCTGAGAAAAACATGATTCATAAATCCTTAACTGCCTGAGATCGTTGAGAGCAAAACAAAGTAACACTCGTAAAATATTAAACAATCCCAGCTGTATGAGTGAAGCTTCATTAACAAAAATGGACTATTTACTGCCTTCTATAGAGCCTGTGGGTGGAAGGGTTGGAAGAAGTAATCTTTAGAAAAACACTGTCATCCTCATTTTGATTCTCTAATCAACTGATAGCAGGATAGACACAGTTATTTAACAAGTCTATGTGTGTGTGGGGGGGGAGATGGTTTGTTGGTTAGTTGGGTTTACAGAAAACAGACACCATTATTGGGTTTAAATACCACAAATTATGCTCCCTGATGGTAGAACTACAGAGTCACAGGAAAATAAGAATCTGCCTGTGACCCTGAGATTTTTCTGTCAAATATGACAAATTTCATTTTAAAAGTAGAGAAGGACTACTGCCATACACCAAGGAAAACATTCTAGTATGAACAATGGCAGGAAATCAAGCTGGACTTCTTGTGGGATTCTTCCTCTCATACCCTTATTAATATGTAGACAGCTTTGTTGGTATACTTCTTTAATAAATAGAAAAACAAGTCTTTCCATCATTCACTATTGTTTACCTGAGGGGACAAAACCAGCATGTTCAAGTAAATATATTTGAGGACTGCAATAGTAAGCATATTCAGAAGTATGTCTCAGAAATATGTGTCAGAATGCTCAGTAGGTCTTACTTTCAGACAAGCATATTTGGAACTACACATGCATGATACTAAGAACAAGTATACAGGAGTAGTTGGTCTACAAAAATTAAATGTATGAATAGTTGCATTGTTTTAACACTGAGGATAAATGCAGTCCCCTTATCCATATATCGGCAATGAAAATTTGATTTCGTTTGACATAGCCTTGTAACAGTTCTCCCTGAACAAGTTAGTATTGTTTGTTGTTGTTAACTGCCCTTAAGTTGATCTCGACCCATGGCAACTCTGTGGATGAGACATCTCCAATACTCCCCGTCCTCCACTGCTCTGCTTAGTTCCTGCAAATTCATACCCATTACCTACTTAATAACATCCATCCATGTAGCATGCAGCCTTCCTCTCTTTCTGCTTTCCTCCACCTTTCCCAACATTATTGTTTTTTCGAATGAGTCCTCTCTTCTCATGATATGTCCAAAATATGTCAGTCTAAGTTTTGTCATCTTGACTTTCAGGGACATTTCTTCCTTGATCTGCTCTGCTCTGCTCTCCACAGAAACCTGAGTACACTTCTCCAGCACCACATCTCAAATTAATTTATTTTCTTCCTGTCTTCTTTCTGAATTGCCCAGCTCTCACACGAGTAAATGGTAATAGGCAATACAATGGCTTGTATGATTCTAACTTTACTGCTCAGTTGTATATCTTTGCATTTTAGGATTTTTTCTAATTCTTTCATAGCTACCCTGCCCATTCTTAATCCTTTTCTGATTTTCTGGCTGCAGTCCCTGTTCCTGTCAATGTTTGATCCCAGGTATGACAATTCTTTTACTATTTCTATTCCTTCATTGTCTAGGTAATAATAATAATAATAATAATAATAATAATAATAATAATAATAATAATAAATTTTATTTTTATCCCACCCCTCTGTCAAACAATCAGGGCAGCTTACAGTAATTAAAATTCAATACAATATATTAAAATACAATACAATCCTAAAACCCTCCCACCCCTTAAAAAGTATTAAATCAGTATTACAGATACAACATGACAATTATAACATCAAAATGAACAAAAAATATTATACAACATACAATAATAGACAATAACAGACAGAGCAGGAATTGCAGCCAAAGTGGAAAGAAAAAAGAGATGGGGGGAACTCTTGAGGCCGGGAAGTCTAGTTGGGAAAGGCCTGCTGGAAGAGATCCGTCTTAACAGCCTTTTGAAGCTGTTTAAGGTTGTAATCTGACGGATCTCATCCAGCAGGCCGTTCCAGAGTCTGGGAGTGGTTACCGAAAAGGCCCTCTGGGAGGTTGACAACAGCCTTGTTTTCACCGGTTGCAGCAAGTTCCTTCCAGAAGACCTGAGTGTGTGGGGAAGAGGCAGTCCCGAAGATCCAGGATGATTTCATTAATGGAGTTGCTGGACACCTCGTCAATTGATTCTGTCAAAACACTGGCGTCTAAGTTGGCTCCTATATGAAAGATTTTATCTGCAAAGAAGTTGTTAAACACGTCACAGCAGGCCATTGTCGGGTTAAGTAATGGGTTCTGCACAGGTGGAACCTGTGTCAACTCCCTTAACATCCTAAACAGCTCTGTTGGACGGGACTCTGCAGACGCAATACGGGCAGTGCAGAAAGATTTATGCGCTGTACTTATTGCCTCTCAATAGGACCAAAGAAAGTTCCTATGACAAGTCTTGTCAGGTAGGAGTCGAGTTTTCTGCCAGGTGTGCTCTAGTCGCTTCATTTTCCTAAGGTCAGTTGTATACCATGGCTTTCAGTTTGAAGTGGGTTGCAACGGATGCTTGGGAGCGATCGTGTCGATAACCTTGGTAAGATCGACATTCCAGGTATTGACCAAAGCTTCGACAGGATCACTGGTGTTACCAACCATTAGACCCTCTAAGCCTTTCTGGAATCCCATTGGTTCCATTAGCCTTCGAGGGCGGACCATTCTAATGGGTCCACCACCCCCATTGGGGGGGGGCAGTGGCTCTTAGTTCAGCCTTGACCAGGAAATGATCCATCCATGAGAATGAGGAGGTATTTATTATCTCCGCCCACAGATATTCCTGTCCCGTACGAAAGACCACATCAAGGGTATGACCCGCACAATGTGTGGGCCCAACGACCAATTGGGATAGGCCCATGTTTGTCATGGATTCCATGAACTCTCGAGCAGCACCTTTTAAGCTGGTCTCAAGTGGAATGTTGAAGTCGCCCAAAACTAGACGTCTGGGAGACTCCAACAGCAACTCTGAAACCAGCTGCATCAGCTTGGTTAGGGAGTCTGCTAGACAACAGGGTGGTTGGTATAGTAGCAGAATCCCCAAACTATCCCTGATCTTTAGGCTTAGGTAAATACACTCGAAGAGGGCTATGTTCTGGACAGGTATCCTGGTCAAAGCCAGGTCATTCTTATGAACCAGAGCCACTCCGCCCATGCTAAAATAAAGGGAATACAGCATAGTATTGAATAATGTCTATAAAATAATTCAGCATATGGCGACCTTAAGTTGCCATATGTTGCAAAGATGAATGGAATGTTGTAAATTAGTGAGAAAAAAATGTAACAAATTTTATATTAAAAGAGGGGAGCGAGGAACAAGGAAACATCTTTCTAGTTTCACTATGTAGCACAGGGGTAGGCAACCTTTCCCCTTTAAGGGCCGAGGGACTTCAGCTCCCAGAATCCCAGGAGCTATTGGCCAACATGGGACTATTGGCCAACATGGCTGAGGCTTCTGGGAGCTGAAGTCCCTCGGCCCTTAAAGGGGAAAGGTTGCCTACCCCTGATGTAGCATTTATGACCACTCAAGTGTCATAAACAGTGGACGGGGGGGGGGGAATGTGGCAGAAGACAAAAGATTACCAGAAAAACATGACTAAAAAACACAGATGTAATGCTGAAATGTACAGTTTACACTAGTGATGGACAATTTCAGAGGATTGGAATGCATTTTCCACCATCCCCTTCAGGTCTTCTCCTAGTGCAGGGGTAGGCAACCTTTCCCCTTTAAGGGCCGAAGGACTTCAGCTCCCAGAATCCCAGGAGCTATTGGCCAACATGGGACTATTGGCCAACATGGCTGAGGCTTCTGGGAGCTGAAGTCCCTCAGCCCTTAAAGGGGAAAGGTTGCCTACCCCTGTCCTAGTGTAATGGGATGACAAAAGCAGCCTTGGGGACACATGATTCCCACCCAGGAACAGGAAAAAGGCCATTGAGTTCACACCCTTTTCATCCCTGCTATGCAAACTCCTCCACAGTTTTGTTTAGCATTCTGAAACCTCCAGGCAATGCATGCTATTGTTGTTTTGAGAGAGATTCCAGATTTCAGGAGCAAACTTCAGTCTTAAGAGCCACCATAAGCTAGCACATTTTAACTTTCACTACCTGTTCAGTTTCATTAGAAGTCCATTACACTCTGACTTCTTTATCTGAGAATGTACATGGTCTTGTTTCAGGGTTATAATTCAGAGCGAGTCTTTTTGCATTACTATGAGAAAAACCAATGTAATTCATGGGATCACCATATGTCAACTTGATGGACCATACACACACACACACCCCACACACACACATGTATGTTAGGGTTGTACAATAATATAGATATATTTACTCCATTTTTGAAAGCATTTCTTCCAAGATATGGATGTCTTTATACAACTAATAGAAGTAGCACTGCATGCAGTGTCTACCAGCCTACAAAAACATCTGTTTTTTCTTTAAGAAACTGATAATAAAATGGCTTTTGAAACACATATTTTTTATTAAAATGTTCTAATACACTAAACTCCAAAGTGGTGTGTCATAAAATTGAAGGCTGGTTGTCGTACAAAGAGAATGCTAGAATTCTGTATATAGAGTCATTCCTTCTTCATATTCTTCAATATTTCATAAATGAGAATCAAGGCACAAAATATGGTCAAGATGGCAAATGTTATTAATAGGTAAAAACATGCAAGCTAGAAGAGGCTGCAGCAGTTTGCTTTTATCTGATCACCCTGGGAAGGGCATGCTTTTGCCCTCTCTTCTTTCTTCACTAAGGAGCTAACTGAAGGCAAACTTTGCACTTTGAAACAACTGAAGTAAGTTGAGGACAGAGGGGGAAATGGGAGGAAAAGAGAGAGAAAAGCAGCTGAAAAGGTGGGATGAGAGATTAATAATATGGAATGCCCCTGCAAATTGGGACAGTTGGGGAGTATGTGTCTCTTTTTTAAAAAAACTATGTCCCTTACTTTTCAAAATTTTGATATAGCTTGGCCCACATTACTGGGGGTTGGCAACATAATACCTCTCAGGTGATGCACTTAACTTTCCCACAATACTAAATTAAAGGCAATTCAATTACCTAAGAAAAAGCAAAGCAGTATAATTGGACACCTTGAACTGTGGGTTGATGTGTGTCTATTTTCCTGTGCCATATGCTGAATTTTCTTCGTTTTTAAAAAATTCAATTGCTAGAAATCTAATGTACAGGTTGCCTAAATTATATCAAATAACTTCTCTGCTGATAATCATCCATTACATAACCTTGGTAATCCTGGGGCAAATTTACACATTGTCTTTGTCCCACATAATTCACTTATTCATCTATCCATCCCTCCAGCCATTCATGACATTTATTTATTAGCTCTTGGGGGTGAAGTAGGCAGTGCAGAATTGCTACAGGACCACCACAGGACCACGGCAACCAGATGCCGCAGTCCCGAGGGCTGTGAAAAAGGAGTGATAAGAAACTGCTCCCTTTGTGGCTGTTTTTGGGTCATTGTCAATGGCCCCAGCATGGCCTCAGAACAATCTGGGGGCCTGTGTCATATGCACGTCCCACCCCCAGATCAGCCCAACGGAAGCCCTTTTGAGCCATCTGTTTGAGGCCTTGGTTCACCAGAATCCCCAGGGTGATGTACAAGTCATAAAAAACTTTTAAAACATTAAAGAAATAACTAAAATTCAGATTTCCATTAGAACCACTGAGAACTGAGACATTTTTTTCTACACAGCCTTTCTGTTTTATCTATACACAGCCACCATGGATTATGTAGAAAGAGAGACAAAAGAAGTGGAACCCATGTGGCTGTGAGTGGAACTCAAGTGAGAAGGACAAAATAAGTTTAATCACTGAAGAGGGTCTACATACCCTAAAATCACTATATCTCATCTGATATTAGAAGCTAAGCAAGGAGAGGATGGGAAACTGCCAATGAATACCAAGTACTGTAAGCCATATTTCAGAGGAAGGAACTGGCAAAACCACTTCTGAGGATTCCTTGCCTTAAAAAACCCAATGGAAGTCATGGGGTCACCATAAGTCGACAGGCTATAAGTGGACTGGCAACATGAAGACACGCACAACCACTGAAGAGAGACAAATTGACAACCGTTGGCCATCATAAGCTTGAGGCTGATTAGTATTCCACAGTGACCTGCTGATCCCTTCAGTGATCAGGACATTACATGATTTTAGACTGGGATGAATTAAAAATTATGTTGATTTTTGATTATTGATTTTTAAGTTTTCCAAAAGAGAAAGAAGCAGCACTAAATGTCCAGTTTCTCTTTTAAAAAAATACTTTAGATCTCTGTGCCTTTTCTGTTAAGTTTTTCTTTCCAAGGTTTCTCTTTCTCCTCCTCCAAGCTGCCTTTTATCAGCTTATATATGAAACAATTGTAATGTGGAGCATGTAAGCAGTCTTTGCCACTGGGCCCTCATAAATCTTGCCAGTTCCCAGTGAACAACACCAAATATTTGCAGCTGAGGAACATTTGGTCTGCCTTAAATTAACATATCTCAGCAGTCAGAAGTCATTAAGCTTTGCCAATGATTTGAAACCATTTTTCCATTTCAAAAGCCACACTGGCTGTTCCTGCTTTTTTCCCCTCCCCCTGGATGAAGAAGGTGGTAAGGAATAAAAGGAGTGAAAATGAAAATGGGTTACTAATGAAAAAAATTACAAACAGGCTTTGAACTGCTTGTAGTAAATATCTTATTAAGTTTGTTGCTAAATTATAGAACACCTACATATATGATCAAATCATAATTCAGCAGCAAAATATGTCACTTTAATAGTTGTGGAAATGTACATATCTTTTCTTGTTTAACTCCTTGCCAATATTTATTTAAATATGACTTACATCTTTACAATATTTAAGCTAAGAATAGAGAAATGTGTATAACAAAGTTAATGGAATAAATCCAATTAATGGGCCTTTACAGACTTCCAGAAATAATGCAGCTTGAGGCCACTTTAACTGTCCTGGCTCAGTGCTAGGGAATCATGGGAATTGTATTTTTTTTTCCTAGGACATTGAGCCTTCTCTGTCAGAGAACTCTGGTGCCACAATAAATGACAGTTCCCATGATTCCTTAGCACTGAGCCAGGACAGTGAAAGTGGCCTCAAGTTGCATTATTTCTGGCAGCCTGTAAAGGCCCTTAAATTGTTATGTTATTAGCTAGCTGGTTTGGAAAACATGAGTTGCAGTCTAACCTGAAGAAGAGGTTTACATGAGAGTAAAGAAATTATATCCAGTTGCAGCTGGATAGTGTAATATAATACAATTGTGCATGTAAACACTCCTCTGTAGCAGTGCATTTAAAAGAGACTGAGGTGCTGTTCCCAAATGGTGAGGGTGGCAATGCCCAAAAGAGAAACTGTGACACCTCTTATGGAGATGAGTACAACATACACAAAACAGAAAAAAAGGGGATATGGGTTGAAGGGGGTTGAAGGGGGGCATGATTGTATCTTGCCAGCATTTGCATGGGCACACCTATGCTCCAACGCCCTGTCCTGGTGAAGTGCTGCACATACAAATGTGTGCAGGTTCACAGGGACGGCCATCCAATGGAAGTTGCCAGCAGTTTGTTCCTGTGAAGGTGTGCAAGGATGGTGGAGAGAACAGTTTTTAAAAAGTACCCAGTGGAGCAGCTTGAAGCCATGCTATGTGGTCATGACGTGTACACTACAGCCGCCCTGGGAGCAGGTTGTGAGGTTGGTGGGTTTTCAATGCAGCTTCAGAAAAGGCAGCTTCAAGCCACTTTTTCCTGCCCATCGGTTTCATCCTTAAGTCTGGATTTAATCACATGTGTATAGCTTTTTTAGTTTTAAGTCACCTTGATTTCTATCTAGATGGAAAATAAATATATGTATGAAATAAATTTAAAATATATATCTAGATAATAGTGGCAAAATAAGCAAAGTTCATCAGCTGTTGTCACAGAGATGATTAGAGACTAATAAGGATATATGTAAATACTGTAAGTAGAGTTGCCCTCTACATATTAGTTGAAGGGACATGTGAACAAAAATGATATTCTCATTTTTTTAAAAAAAAATGTTATTCTTCAAAACTTGCATTGCATTTCTAGCGTTTTCTCCTCTTTTAAAAAATTTATTCATACTGTCTTCCACTTAATGCCTCATTAAAAACATGCCACTTCTAAATTAGTAACAAAACCTCCATGAAGAACTGGACTTTTCTTCTCTGTTTTTTTCTACACTTGTTCAGACATTTCAAAAAGCAGGCTGCTTTGTAGTATTGTTTCATTTTCTAAAAGCTTCCCTCTTCAATAACAGAAACTACTGGAGCATTCCAACACTCAAACCACTACGCCAAGCAATGTGTGGCCTGCTGGTAGCACCCAGCTCCAATGCCCTTTTTGTTGACCCTCCAGGACACTCTCATTTAAAATTTGGATCCAAAATTGCCTAACAATGTGGTGGCTTGGCCAGACTTACATCCCACACTGAAAAAACTGACCAAATATCAAGCAAGTGCTGAAAATGCAGTGGTCTGGCCAAACAGAGAGGCAGGAATTTCCCCCATTGCAGTAGCCTACCCAGCCGCGCCACTGGGTCCTTTTTTTTAACTGTTCCCTCCACCATCCCTGCGCACCTTCACAGGAGCAAACCACTGGTGACTCCTATCCCATTGGATGGCAATCCCTGTGAACCTGCACACATTTGTCTGTTTTGTCCACTCTTTGGACCTTATCCCACGGGGCCAAAAGCAGCAAGAATCCACT
>JAIPUX010001232.1:32616038-32640117 GCA_020142125.1 Phrynosoma platyrhinos
TTCTTGCCACTTTTGAGAGCAGCGTGGGATAAGGTCCTTTGTCTGTTTTGTGTATGTTGCACTCATCTCCATGAGAGGTGTCACGGTTTCTCTTTGGGGCATTGCCATCCACACTGCTTGGGTATGGCGGCTCTGTCTCTTTTAAATGTGCTTTTGCAGTAGGGCGTTTACATGCACAATTATGGTTAGGGCTTGGAAAGAGTGCCCCGTTAGAGCCACCCTGGCATCAGTGCATTTATACATGCATGAGAAGGTATGCACTGTCCATGACGAAGTGGAAAAATCCAGCTCCTTTTTAGTTTGGCTTTTCTCCCTGTAGTGTGGCTTGGGTGCGCTTTCTGGCCGGCTACAAGGTGTGCATTGTCTAAATGCCCTGCCTTGAAGCTGGCCAGAAACCCGCTTATTTTGATTGTCTGTTTTGCCCCTTGGTCACACTTAGAACAGACACACTGAAATCAGTTGGACATAAGTTAGTCATGACTATCTAGTTTGTAACATACACTATGATTTTTTTTAAACTTAGAAGTTATTAGGCTTCATATCACTAAAGGGATTTTCAGGAATCTTTTTTCTGTTTTCTAATGGTTGATACTTGCCTCATTTTCCTCATCCTTCTGGAAATAATGAAAAAAAAAATCAAGATCTAGCATGGCATATTGGTTTGAGCATTGGACTCTGGAGACCAGGGTTCAAATCTCAGCTCACTCTCTTGCCCAGGGTCACTCTGAAACCCATTGGGTGACCCTGGGCAAGTCACACTCTCTAAGCCTCAGAGGATGGCAATCACAAACCCCCTCTGAAGAAACTTGCCAAGAAAACCCTGTTAGGTTGTCATAAATCAGAAATGACTTGAAGGCACACAACAACAACAACATCAACAACAACAACGTCTATAATCTAAATATATTTTGAAAAAATAAGTGGAATGTCAGTCCAAATTAACTTTTAGCATTAATTAATGATTAATCAATTCGTTATGAAGTTTTTGAATGAGGATAAAGAAGTCAGTGTTTTACAGTACTCTTATGGTAGCCTCAATCAGGATAATGAAGACAGAAAACACCCTCTCACTTTTATGAATATTTTAATTCAATTATGAAACTTCATAGGAACCTGTCAGGAACAAGCCAGGCACAAAACCAAGTAAATCCTACACACTGACCTTAGGCATATGTATGGATGTTTTATACCACCTGTGCCAGAAAGATATGGATTGGGCCAGATTATGATGTTCACATATAAGTACTTCCTAGGACATGAGAATGTGATAGCATTCCTTGATTTACTAGAATATGCTAAGAAGAAATCCAGGACATTCCTTTTGATTTTCCTTCCTATTTAACCTCCATTCCATGAGAGGGTGTCTGGAGTTATAACTGGTGGACTGCAGATCTCTGCACATACTATGAAAATTTTCCACTTGTATCTCATTTCACAGAAGCTTTAGAAAAACAAGCTTTATGAACAGAAATAAATTAATGTTATTCTCAACTAATCAGATTCATTTTACAAGTACTTAAGGCTTTGATAAAAAAAATTGTCAAGGTTGCTGAGGATATGTAAGTAATGTATTCACGTGCTATTTTTTAATTCCAGGATAGTTTATATTTTATAACAATCTTTCTGAAAAGCTCTTGAGAAGACAAGTAGATTTCATGACAAGCAGTACTTAAAAGGAATTAAACAGTGCTTACAATTTTATTCCTTACAGCAGGAGGTGGGGGGATAATGCATTGTCTTGCATAGGGAAACACAACAGTGAAGACCAAGGGTTTTAAGAAACTTAAAATCCTGACTCAAGATTTGCACATTCCAACAAATATATTTATCTATACGTATTGGGAGGGGAAGGTCCTGGGGTTTGGTCTGTATTTGCTGTAATTTTAACTGTTGTAAGCCGCCCCGATTGTTTTAACAGAGGAACGGGGTATAGATGATGATGATGATGATGATGATGATGATGATGATGGATCCAAGGATGCTCACAAAGCTAAAACAAGATCAGTTTTACCTTTCCTCTCAGTAACAACAGGAAACAGAGTTACTGCAATCTCCTGTTCCTTTACATCTCAACGAATAAAATTCCAAGAAGCAGTCTTCTGTATGATGCTTGCCAACTGGTGAGGAGTATATGAAGTTTTATTTCGGAGAAGACAAGTATATGGAAGCACAGGGAATGGCAGTACCTGTACACTTGAACTTTCTGTTCATTTTGGTCAATATCATATCCAAATGCACTCTGTTCCTGGCATGTAATATGATCTGCTAGGATACTTTCATGTTTTTAAAAATCTGATAATGAGCAGTCACTGAAGAAACTATAGGCCTTTCCTACCCGACAACTGTTTTTGGTATTTTACTAAAGATCTTCTGCAAGCTCAAATATTAACAAAAACAGGTCCAGAAGCTTGACATTCTTTCATGCAGAATAATCCTTAGCACTGGATGCCCTTGCACAGTGGAAGTAATATTAGACTTCTTTTCTTATATAAGTCACTCAACAGTAATTTGTCCGTACCTCTCTTCTGGAAACCAGAAATCAGGTTTACATATCAGTGGGGTTTCCAAAGCACTCCTCAGAATAACTCAGAACAAGACATAAAGTCTTAGATCAGTGGTTCTTAAACTATGGTCCATGGACCTCTGGGAAGCCATGATATCCTCACAGTGGATCCACAAAGGCATGGAGAAATGTTATGAGTTTTTATGGTTAAGAAAGAAAGAACAAAAAAGAGAGAAAGTATTTACCCAATTTGGTGCCAAATTTCAGCTTGATCCATCAATTGTCCTAATTGTACTAAACTACCGCCTTCATTAAAAACAAGCAAAAGTAAACAGTAGTTATGAAAATAACTGTTTGATAGCAAAAAAAATGTACTTGCTACTTCTACACACAATGAGAACATGCAAGTGAATGACTCTGGCTGAGTGGCTGAAAGATAACACGTGACATTACTTGCTACTGCGCATATGGTCAGAAACCACCTTCATAGCTACACTGAAATCTAGAGTTGTCTACTTTGTGTCACATCATTTGTAGAATGTCTATTGCTTCCCGGAATTCTATAGCTGTGCTGATAATGTTCTCAAAGAAATTCATGTATAAAAAGAAGACTGTATATACAGGAAGAGAGACTCAGGCAATGTGAGTGAGTGTTTGGACTTTGGAATGATAACTGTGGGTTATTAAAAATGATTGTGTTTCTTCTTCAGTTTCTGTGAATAAAAGGGTTTAGGTTTTTGTTTGGGAAAGTTACTTTTTGATGTTATGGTGAATTTTGTAACAATACATTTTGGTTGACTCTCAGGATGGATCACGGACTGAATTTGATAAATAAAAGTGCTGATGAGATTGATCAGAACATGTCACAAAGAACATCATTTTTTTTTTCAAATGTAAGGATCAAGAGCTTTGAGACAGTAACAAAATGGTAAAAACTGCAACTGGTTGCAACAATGAAAATGCAATGAGGGTCTCATTTCAAGTTTCTCAACTAATATCAAAACCCAGAAAACTATACACAATAGCTTAAGAACTTACATTACCTGCTGCAAAAATCATGGTTTCTGCATTGATCAATCAATGAGAAAGCTGTCAAGGAACTTTCCTTTATACCTCTGTCAAATAACACACTTAAGAAGTGAATCAACAGTTTGTTAGCCAATATCAAGGAACAATTATTAGAAAGAAATTATATGCCCCTCTATTTTGCTCTGCAACTAGTCTAACATACAGACATAATAAACAAAGTAACCTTATTGTGCTACTTTAGATATGAACATGAGCAAAATATTTTCAAAGACATACTGTTCATCTCCTTGTTGATGCACACTATAACTGAAGAAACATTTAAGCATGTCCAAAGGAGGACGACTAAAATGGTGAAGGATCTAAAAACCATGCCCTATGAGGAATGATTTAGGGAACTGGGTATGTTTAGCCTGGAGAAGAGGCAGTTAAGAGGTGATATGATAGCCCTGTTTAAGTATTTGAAGGGGCGTCATATTGAGGAGGAAGCAAGCTTGTTTTCTGCTGCTCCAGAGAACGGGACCCAGAGCAATAGATGCAGGCTACAGGAAAACAGATTCCACCTCAATATTAGGAGGCACTTCCTGACAGTAAGGGCTGTTCGACAGTGGAACACTCTCCCTCAGAGAGTGGTGGAGTATCCTTCTTTGGAGGTTTTTAAAAAGAGGGTGGATGGCCATCTGTCAGGTATGCTTTGATTGAGAGTTCTGCATGGCAGGGGGTTGGACTGGATGGTCCTTGTGGTCTCTTCCAACTCTTGATTCTATGATTCTAACAGCTTAAACACATTTATAATATCATGATATGGACTGGTTGAAATGTGGTGGAACTGGCATGGATGGGACATGAGCAAGGCCTGGAGAGCTTACTGGACTTGTAGCATGGATTAAGGAAATAATACCATCAGTGTATTGACATCATTGTTGCATGTACAGGGAAGCTCTAGTTGCTAAGAAGATACCAGAAAAAAACTAAAACAGACCTTAAATGAATTGGTCAAAATTGTTAATTTTATATATAAAAAAACCCACCTCAGTTACTGAATTCAAGATTTTTTTGAGCAACTCTGCAAAGACATAGATGGTGAACATTACTAAGTTAGCTACCCTGTGAATTTTGTTGGCCATCATGAGGTAAGGGTTTGTTTCAATGCTCAAACCTTCAAGGAAAAAAAGTTACAGTTTTTCAAGCTGAAGGCAAGATCAAAGTAATGAAAAAGTTTATATTGTGGCATTATCACCTATCAAACCAAAACTATGAGAAACTTCCAAGCTTCACAGATTTTCTTCATTCCACTAAGAGTTGTCTAAGGAAGGCACACAATTTATTGCACATTTAAAAGATTTGAAGTATAGTTTTGGCAAATGTTTTCCTCTCCCTGATACAAACAAAAACTGGAAAAGAGATCAATTTTCACTAAATGTGTATGAACTACAGGGGCTGACAGCAGCAGAAGAAGACAAGCATATAAATATCCACAGATGGTACTCTGAAACTGTAGTTGAAGAAACAGTCCCTTCCAAATTTCTGGTTCACGTACAAACAGATTTTCCAGAAATATCAAAAAGGGCTATGAAAGTATGGATGCCTCTCATCAAAAAACCTATTTCTGTGAAAAATCATTTTCTCTCTTGTTTAATCTTAAAAATAAATATAGAAACCTTATAACAAAATGTATACTTAGAACTGAGAATACAACTTTCAGTTGTTAAGCCTGATATGACAAGGCTTGTAAGTTAAATGCAGCATCGGCCTTCTCACTGATAATTAATTAAAATTAACAAGTGACAGACCATGGTTCAGTGTTCAGTTATATCATCATCATCATCATCATCATCATCATCATCATCATTATCATCATCATCCAATAAAATATTATAATAGGAGTGTGTGTATGCATTTACTTATTTCTCCCTTCTCTCTAAATGAGCAATTTTAAATAAATATTTGATGCACTTTATGGTTTTAAATTTTGCATTTTGGTGTTCTACTGTAACAGAAGATACTCAATGGGGTCCGTGGTGAAGAAAAGGTTAAAAACCACTGCTCTGAAATAAGACTCCTTGTCCCTTTGATTTGGTCTGTTTTCCTTATGACTAAAATGGGATAGTGGGCTTATAATTAGTTTTATTTCACATTATTGTATGTTTAGTTGACCTGGAGCCCTGTCTTGAAAGTCAACAATAATAAAAATGCAAATCATTGTGAATGGCATGTGTTGCAGTGAGAGAGCATTTCAAAGATTGTTTATCAGTTGTTCATTTTCTTCTGTCAGATGTTGAAATCTTTTACTTTCCATCATATTGCAGGGAAATGCAGTTTCACTGATAGTGTCTACTTGTAGCTAAGCTGTGAAAAAGTCAAAAATTCATTTTGTAAAAGCAGTTATCACACTGAGTGCTGGAGGCCGAGGTTATTGGTCCTTTTTAACAGACCCAAAGATAAGATGTCTAATTTCCTGACCTAGTCTGTTTGTGCATACGTGTGTGTTTGTGAGTGGTCCCTGTAAAACATTTAATACAAAGAAAAAGTATGACCAGCTGTCTTCCTTATTCTTCTGTCATATAAAGATATAAGAATAGTTTAATGCCTCCTGCAGAATGCCCACAAAGTATAGATTTAATTAAATGAACATTTGATACTATATCAAATTTTTAAAATATTAAACTGGAATCACAATAATTAACAAACTCTCACAAATACAATATATTTGCTGTTGGAGTAACGTAGAATTTTTAATTGAAGAGGCTGGGGGAGAATAAAAGTGTGTGAAGAACACCAATGCACAGTTTTTAAAATAATGATTTCATGATTAAAAATATTTTAAAAATATTAACAGAATTCAATCTGATTCTTCTCATTTCTTCATATAAAGAATGGTGCTGACAAACTTTAAGGTCTAGCTCTAACATAAAAAAAATTTCTGCAGATTGCTTTTGGGATTATTCCTAATGATGATTCTACTGGGGAGGCTGTAAGAATACTGTACGAACAGAATAAGACTTAAAAGGTTTAAGTTCTTTCATTTGCCAGTATCTGATTTTGCTGAGGATGCATCTTAGAAACCTGCAAGTGGTGAGAGACTATCTGTGACAGTGGTAGGCAACCTTTTTGAGCCAGAGGTTGCTGACCCTCAAACAATTGGGGGGGCGAAGCACCAAAAATAAATAAATTAATTAATTAAAATTAACAATAAAAATAATTACAAAAATAAAAAATAAAAAAATATGCATGCACACTCTCTCAGCCCTAGAAAAGCCATGGCAAACCCCCTGTGGAGATTTTGCCAAGAAAACCCCAAGAACAAGTAATAACAATAATCAATATCATCATGGCGGGCGGCGGCGGCAGGGGGTGGTGGCGGCAGCGGCAGGACCAGCCTGGGGCCGGTCCAAAGGCCTAGGGGGCCGCGTTCGACCCCCGGGCCTTAGGTTGCCTACCCCGATCTATGAGAAACTGGTTTCCTCCTCTCTACTCAGCCACCATGCATTCTGGTTGGCTAATCACCCTTGTTGTCTGATGACTTCTAATGTGCCCTCCTTGCCATTCTCACTGGAAGGCTGAGGAGCAGGAGAAAAGTTGCTCCATCAGAATTCCCTAATCAATGCATTCCTCAGAGAAACCCCACCCCCATCCCACCCCAAACACCATGAAATCATCCCAAGCAATTGCCATGTCGCTCTGGGCCACTTAGGGACAGGAGACATGCAATGTCGTACATTCAGAGTAGAGATGCCAGGCACTGGAAATGACATAACAGCTTGATAAGGCCCACCATAAATGAGGCTGATAAATTTACGTGTTGCAGAATTAGTCAATGGCTAAAATTAAGGAACATGAGGCTTGGCAGTCTCACTGCAGAGCAGAGGCATCACTAGTGTGGTGTGGGGAGGGGAGGGTGCAGGCTGCACAAAGTGACACCCTAAGAATGAGTGACACCAATGTTCCCCAAACATCTGCTTTTCGGCCGAAATGGACTGTGTAATTCACCTTTGTCCCTTTGAAACACTAAAGAGAGGTGGTGTAAGCGCTTCAAGGTTCAGTGGGAGGAGAAAGGAGAGGCCCCACAGGTATTTTTTTAAAAAATATATTTTAAATATTTTAAAAATAATTTACTTATTCTATTTAAAATTTCTTTAGTTTTCAAAAATAATTTTATTATTCTATTTAAATTTTCTTTAAAAACATCACATCTTACCAAATTTTCACTTTAACCACATGAAACTATGTATATGTAAATACATTTAGGATGTGTATATGATATTGTAATTTAAAGGTATAATTTTGATTTATTTTGGTGTTTATGTCACAACTATTGCCATTACATTCAGTGACACATGGGAATTATGATTTATGAGTAACATTAGTAGAAAACATATTACTAAGGATTCTGTATGGTGTGGTAATGGGAGGAGGACAATGTGGGGGTGACACCACATGTTACTGCACTGAGTGACACCAACCCTAATGACGCCACTGCTGCTACAGAGAGACGTATGCCATAAGCCCCTATTAAAAAGGGCCACCACAGTCACTCTTCAGGCTCCCCCATATTGTTGCTGAGCCTGTTCTGGTTTGGACAAGGGAGAGATAATGGGGTGGAAGAGCTACTTCTATGCCAAGAGGTGCTTCTCACCTCTGCCAATTGTCAGTTTCTTTCTGGCAGGTTCCTAGTCTAGCACTGGCCCATATATAAGCCAGCCCAGTGTTCTGGGGTCAATTTTTTATCAAGTTGAGGTGGAATGTCTTTCTCTGTAGTTTGAATCTGCTCCCTGTCCTAGTCTCAGGAGCAGCAGAAAACAAGCTTGCTCCTTCTTCCATATGACATCCCTTCAAATATTTAAACATGGCTATCATGTCACTCCTTAGCCTTCTCTTTTTCTGGCTAAACATGCCTGGCTGGCTTCCTAAGCTGCTCCTCATAGGGCAAGGTTTCCAGATCTTTTACCATTTTGGTCACCCTCCTCTGGTCAAGGTGATGTTCTTAATATTCTTGAGGCTGGAGCTACTGACAGAGCTGCAGCATCATAAATCTGAAAATGGGGTTGTAGTAGTAGTAATAATTTACTACTGAAATACCCACCCCTCTGAAAAGCAATTGGGGCAGCTCAGAGCATAAAAATACAGCAGAATAATATCACCATACCAAATCCTGACCCCTCCCACCCCTTAAAAAATTATGAAAGAATCATAGATTAAAACAATATTTGAAATAAAGCAAAGTAAGAACAATCTACAAAAATAAATAATAACAACAACAACAATTGCTTCAGCAGAGAGTAATAAACAGGAAGATGGACCAGCTTCTGGGACCTGGAAATCTAGTCGGGAAAAGTCTGATGGAAGAGATCCGTCTTGACAGTCCTTTTAAATCTGTCTAAGGTCGTAATATGACAGATCTCGTCCAGCAGGCTGTTCCAAAGTTTGGAAGCAGTCATCAAGAAGGCCCTCTGGGAGGTTGCAGACAGCCTTGCTTTTATCGGCTGTAGTAAATTCCTCCCAGAGGACCGAAGAGTGTGGGGGTGGATTGTACGGGTGGAGGCGGTTTCGAAGAAAGCCCCAAACCGTTTAGGGCTTGATAGGTAATAACCAACACCTTGTACTGGGCCCGGAAACTAAAAGGCAGTCAGTGAAGAGACTTCAGTACTCGTGTTAAATGGTCTCTTTTAGATGTACCAGAGTCCAAGCAGGCTGCCATATTCTGTACTAGTTGAAGGTTCTGGACCAAGCACGAGGGTAGCCCCATGTAGAGAGCATTGCAGAAATCAAGACGAGAGGTTAACAGCGCATGTACCACAGTTTCAAGGTCCCTTACTTCCAGGAAAGGGTGCAGCTGGTGTATCAGCCAAAGCTGATAACAAGCACTCCTGACCGTCGCGTTCATCCGATTAGTCATCTGAAGCGAAGAATCCAGGAGCACCCCCAGAGTGTGAGCCCCTCCAGGACTGGAGGTTGTATCCCAATACCTGGTTTCGGGGCCACTACTGTGAGTACCTCTGTTTTTTCTGGATTCACTCCCAATCTGTTTTTCCTCATCCAGTCAATTACTGCTTTAAGACAGTCATTGAGAGGAGAGACGCCATCTGAAGTCGAAGCTGAGAACCGAAACATGGAGAAATATATTTGGGTGTCATCAGCGTACTGATAACACCCCGCCCCATTTCTCCAGATGATCTCTCCCAGCAGCTTTATTTAGATATTAAATAACATCAAGGACAGGATGGTGCCTTGAGAAATGCCGCACTTAAGCTCCTTCCTAGTGGAGCTACTGTCCCTGAGCAACACCCTCTGGAATCTACCTGAGAGGAAGGAATGGAACCACTGCAATGCAGTGCCTCCAATTCCCCACCATCTCAGGCGATTCAAGAGGATGTTGTGGTCTATTGTGTCAAAAGCCACTGAGAGATCTAAGAGCAACAGCAGGGTCACACTACCCCTGTCGATGCTCAAACTAATGTCATCAGTCAAGGCAACCATGACAGTCTCAACTCCAAATCCTGTCCTAAAGCCCATTTGAAATGGATCTAGATAATCGGTTTCATCCAAGACAGCTTGGAGTTGAAAAGCCACCACCCTCTTGATCACTTTGCTCAAAAAAGGTAATAACGAAACTGGCCTATAGCTGTTCATATTCAGGGGGTCCAGGGAACTTTTTTTCAGAAGTAGCCTAACTGCCGCTTCCTTTAAACAAAATGGAACATAACCCTCTCTGAGGGATGCATTGATGATGTCCCTAAGGAACACCCTCAAAGACCTCCCCCCCAGACAGCCAGCCATGAAGGGCAAGGATCAAGAGGGCAGGTAGTTCTCCTCACTCTACCAAGGAGCTTGTCCACATCATCGGTACTCACGGATTGGAACTGATCCAGTAAAATTTCATTAACGCAGTTGTTGGACACCTCACCTATTGATTCTGTATCAATAATGGGTTATGTCACATAATCACAAGTTCTGAAAAAATACACAGATTAATTTCCAACAATATCAATCTATAATCCTTTACCACTCTACCTGGTGCAAAACCTCTAGCTTTGGGAAGAACAACAGACTGACGGGGTTTAAACTTTATAGTTAGATAAGGTTTTTTTCAAGCATTTGCCTCCTCTTGCATCAATAGCCACAAAAATGACTTTAATATGCTGTTCTAAGAGTTTCTGAATGACGGGATCTAATGTTGACCTGGCAAAAGCAGACTTGGCTTAGCTATGAAGACATATAGAACATCCACAGATTTACAGCTACACAGCACTTGAATTTTGCCACTTTTGCAGAAGCTCAAGTAAGATAGAAACTTCAGCACACTACATAGTTCAAGGCATTATCACTCTATGTTTCTTCCCAGACTTGTCAAAGAACTATGGATTCCAGATGAAGTTTACTACTGCATGAGTTTGCTGCTATAAAACCCTACAAGTAATTTAACTGTTGGGTGACTCTTCCTGGAATCATCTACCACTATCACCCCTGTCCATGAGGCATATGGATCGCTAAGATCAGACTCAATATTCTGGCATCATATAGTGGTCTTGTTACACTGTTCCGTTCTTTCCAAGGTATGATGGTAGAACTAGCTGGCAACAGATACTCTCTGTGTGTGGTGGGGAAGTGCAGTATAATTCTCCTATCATAGGATCAAGTAATCACTGGCTTGAAATCAATGACTTTGCCTCTAAAGTGCTTGGAAATACAAAGAATAAATCCTCCTTTTTCTAACTACAAGCTGGTTGTCCCACTTTGAGGTCTGATGCAACACAGCACCGAGTTCTGAACAGACACATGAAAGAAAGGGCTATTTCTAAAGGCAAAATTCAGCTGTTTTTCTTGTTTTACAATCTACCTTCTACTGTCCTGAGAGAGGCATAAACTACCTTTTTTAAAAAGTGAAACTTAAATACCATGTCTGTTGCTAAAGCAAATTTGAGTTGTGTTCACTGTCTATTATGTGGGATGGACAGCATTATCTTAAAGTGCAGATGTCCTTTATCTCAGCCTCTTAAGGTCATTTTTAAACAGCTCATACAATGCAAAACATACACTTTCTCATTGTTATGCAAACTATGTAACTACAAGAACAAATGTAATGTGTGCAGTTATCTCATTTCCATGGGCAACATACATGGAAAAAATTATGGTGTAGGTAAAACACACACACACCTGTAGGAATTTCATTTTCCTCATTCAGCTGGATTTGAAAACCATTTCCTTGAAAGTGACCTTTCTTTGAAGAAATCATTCATCTTTGCCACAATAGGATCTGTACAGAGTTCTCAAACAAAGAGCTCTTTCAGATGGTCAAAGTCCTACTAAATTTTGGGCAATAAGAAGAAAATGTAATCCACTCAATAGTCCACTGTAGCCAATAAGCAAATCTGAAAATATAATCATGATGTCTATGTTGCCTTAGGTACCACAATTTAGATAGGTAGTTGTAATGGATCCTCTTCATTCTGTGTGGCCTGAAGAGGTGGTGGTCAAAGTCCTTGAAAAGATAAAAGGTACCCCACGTATTTTGGACACTTGTCCTTCCCAGCTATAAAGTGAACACAACTAGGGAGGACTGGCTAAGTGGGTAAGTGTCTTTTTGCTATAAGGTATGATTCCATATCCTAAAAAAAATTCCAGAAGTAGTCAGACAGTGATACATGTTTTTGTTACATCCTTGTTATATTGTAACATATATTAAAGTGGGTTATCTTTGTAAAATATTTGGGAACATCATCTGAACCTGAATATTTCAGCCAGCTATTATCTAGGATAAGTTAAAGGAAACATATAAGGATTTAAGACACTCAAGGAAGTTCCTTCTCTTCTTTCACTACCGGTGTAAGAACATTTGGTGGGAACATGGTATAGAACCTCTTTACTAGCAGTTCCAAGGTTCAAAGACTACCTGCTAGGCTACCTCCCTCTTTATTGTCCAGAACATCAAAAAGTTTTTATTCAGACAGGACTTTGTGGCATTTAACCTGTTTATTGTCTTAAGGAGGGTTATTAATTTGGAGCCTGTTTATTTCTTATTACTGTGTTTTAATTGTGTTTTAATTAATTTGCTTGTATGCATTGCCTGAAATTTTATTTATGTGTACCATTTTTGGCAGAAAGACAGTATATAAATTTCACAAATCAATAAATTATAATACCTTACCTGATAACATACTTTTTTTTTTTGGCCTGTACCATTTCAGACTGCAGTAGGACTACTGCATGTGAATACAGTTTTAGCTTAGCTTAGCTTTCTCTTAGCCTACTAGTTTTGTCTGTACTGTCAGACTTTGTATAAAGTACCTTTCAAACATGAAGTGCTACTAATTGCAGGTAGAAAGATGACAAATGAGGAAAAACTGAGCCACATTAACATTCTTATATCTATTTGTGCTCTCATACCACATTGTGTATTATGTTTGGAGTCTGGCAGTAGTTCTTTCCATCCCTCTTACCCAAGATCATTTAATATAAAGTGTCAGGAGCTAAATCAGGGTGTTAAAGCAACATGTTTGGCTAGGGTCCCACTACATTCACTAGTCTGTTCTCAGAAATGGATAAAATCGGTTCATACTAAACAAAACTTGGACCATAAACTGTAACATAAATTGTGAACTTTTACAAATATTTTACAAGAGAGGAATATACATGAATATTATTCAAAAAAATAACCAGCAGTTCCGCAAATGTCATCCAACAGTTCCGCAAATGTCACATAGGACTTTTGCAGCATTGTCTTTGAGGAAAGGAAGGGGAGGGGCAGCCTCATACCAGGCGCACCAACCCCTCCCCAAGGATGTCACTGGAGCGCCCGCCATTCCACATGGCGGGCGCTCCAATGATGTCCTTCTGGCTTAGCGTCCAGACAAGCTGAGCAAGAAGAGACACCGAAGAGGTGCGCGCTGCCTCTTCCAGCACCCTTTCCACGCCTTGCAGAAGGAGAGCTATTTTACTGCTCCTTTCAGGGCCGGAAAAGGAGTGGATTGGGGCCAAGGCGTGGGGCAGCCTCGGTCCCAATCCGCAACTTCTCGGGGCGGCCCACAGCCGCCCGTCTGCAGAGGCCCATAGTGAAGATTTTCTGTTCCAGGACAGCCATAGGCTAAATAGATGTAATAAAGGCTTTGGCAAGTACGGTACCCCAGCAGCCTATTTTATAAATAAGTAAATAAATAAAAATATCATTCACTCATTTATAGTATTTATTTATTGACTCTCAACATACCAGAGCTTTCTAAAATACATACATACATACTGTTATATTTGTGACATTTCTCCTCCAAAGCAATTAACAAAAAAGTAGTAAAAATGCAGCATTAAATTAGTTAAAATATGAAGCAAAACAATTAAAATAGAAAAGCAGCAAAACAGTAACTCAGAATGATCTAAAATGCTTAACCAGATACACATGTTTTAATTTGCTATCAGGAGAGACATATGATTGTCAGGCAAGCAAGCATCTCTAAGGAAGGAATTCCAAAACCTGAATACTAGTGCTAAGAAGGTCCTGTTTCTTGGTTACAAACCATCTAACTTCTAACAGTGAGGACATCTGGAATAGGGATAGAAAGAATATTGGAGAACTGTCAGAAAACATGTTCAAATGTTGAAAAACCCTGATGCAAAACATCCTGGACTAACAATCATCTTTACAATCATCTTTGCTTCTTTCAAGAAGAAACTTAGAGCCTGAGCAGACGAGGCAGGAGAGGATGGGCTGAGTCCATGCTATCCTGCCTAAAATGCTCACCTGGGTTAGTCCCTGGTCAAAGGTGGGGATGGGCAGGTGTTCACACACCTGTCCCCACTCAGGGCCACTCCTTACCTTTCTGGCAGGCAAACCATCTGAGACTCCTGCTGCTCTCATGTGGCCAGGCACCTTGTTACCACATCAGATGGGGTGACTGGCAAGTGTCTCACATGGATGACCCGCTGGAAAGGTAAGGAATGAGGAGGGGTATGAAAACCCTAATTTTGCCACAGAGTTTCTTACAAACTCCACACAAAACCAGGGTTATTCTCTGCATCTGTGTCTGCACTGAAAGGAGTGGGCTTGATCCTGCCATGGCTGTTTTGGCCTGTGTTGTCTAAACTAGATGATGTGAGAATGGGGGGAAGCTGGGCCATTTGGCCCAGGCAGATAACCCCTCAGTGAAGAATTATATCCCCAATCCAGAACAGAGCTTCCAATGAAGCTCTCAGAGGATGGGCAGGGTGATATAGCAGAAGACATCAGGGATTCCAAGTAATTCAGATATTATTTTTATCCAATGGAGAACAGATTCTCTTTTTTGAGATGGGGCATGCACATACACTTTATTAATTTAAATTGATTTATTTGATTCGGGAAGAGTGAAATCTTAACATTTGTTTTGCACTTTTTGCACTTCTTCTCCTGTGCCTATAGCTACAAACCTTGATATATCTCTAGGATTGGAATCTGAATTAATCTAAGAGAAGGCAACTGCATATTCTGCTGTGAGGTGTCTTAGACTCTCTATGGTGCCTTTCCAGCCCACTCACCTTCAAGAGCATCAGGAAAAGAAAAGGAAGCAGGACTACTGAAACCATGAAGTGAAGGGTCTATGCTGATATTCCTTAAGCATACAGTTGCCCCTCCATTTTCGTGGGATCCATTCTAGACGCCTCCCATGAAAATGGAAAACCGCAAATATTTAAGCCTCATAGGCTTGAATGGGGGGCACACCATTTTATCCCCCTCCATTTGCCACCCGCAAATGGGCAAAGGACACGGACTTGAAGTCTGCAAAAATGGAGGGGCAAGCGTAGTTTCTTTTTTATTATTAATCTTATGGATCAAAAGCAAAACAAAATAAAACAAACAACCTACCCTATATTTATATAAGAAATCTGTATATTGACTTTCTTCACAACATTTTTATTTTTCAGGGTACCATTACTGAGGAGTTGACTATTTAATGGTATGGAAGACTGTACTGGATTTGGCATGTTGATGTATGTAAATTCTCCCAATTTACTTTTATTATAAAAACTGCCTCTATTGGCCATAGAGTAAATGATACCTGAGGATTCACAGGTGAATACTTCTAAATGCAGGACAGTTTTGTTTGCTTATTACTGCTGTAAAATAATCTGAGTTAAATGCACTCATACAGATAGAATTAAGCAATGCCTAGCAATATGAATACTTGGCAATTATGCAGTATTCTGTAGTTATCACTTCTGGTGTGATCTACAAATATGATGAGTGATTTTTGCAAGAAGCATGACATATAATAAACACTACTGGTGTGGCAACACTGGTGTTTGTATAACAGGAGAGACAAAGGATTTAAACTGACCAGCCCAAAGGGGTGATATGCTGCAGCCCCATTCCAGTCTTTTGCCGCCACAAAAAGCAGCAGCAAAAAGTCGCTCCTTATTGCGGAGGCAAAAAGTGGCTTTTTCACCGCAGCAGCAGCTTTTCCGTGCTCCTGTGGCATGTGGCATATTAATGTTGTACTACTGGAGTGCCGCAACACTGCCTGTCATGTGGTCGGGCATTGGCTTGGGGGTGGCATCAGGGCATGCAGCATCCAAACGCCATGCCCCCACGCTGCCCCAAAGCCGGCTGAAGCTGTCAGTCTGTTTCACCCCTGAGCCACTTTTGAAAGGAAGCTCTTCAGTATCAACAGCAACATATGCCACTGAGTGAGTTCCAAAATTTTTCAAGAGCATTTATCTAAACAATGGTATTGGTACAAATAAAACATTTATGAAAATATACCCAATACTAAATCAAAACTTGAATGATATATAGTATTTAATCGTGGGAAATATTTCTTTTCTTTTGAAACTTTAAATAGCTTCTTCGTGTTATAAAATATGTGTATTTTAAAAAGATCAATAAACTCCATTAATAGATAAATTCCTTCATTCTCTTTATAGAGTAGCAACAATTAAAGGACCAACAGTGCCACAAAGTTAATAATCTCTCTTAAGTAATTTCCCCACCCTTTTCCCTTATAACTCGAAAATAATGCCATGCTGCTGCATCTTACTCACCCAATCTGCTCTATCGCTCCCAAGGTCATGGCCAAGAAATCAACTGAGTTTTTCCACTTTGTTACTCTGTGGTTTCTGGAGTTTCATATGGAACACAGGAAATACTATCTGCTTAGTAAAAAAATCAAGTCATTTGTGTAATAGTGGGGCAACAGTATCAAGTGTTCTGCACCTGTTTTACACTGCACTGCCTTAATGTCTATAAAGCAAACAGTAGATCGTGGGGTCAGATTACAAATTGCACTAAACTGTTTGCTAGATTGCTGCTTTGTTTAAGCTTTATGCTCTTGTTTTAAAAGGTGATTCCAGGAGGGGAGTTGCAAGAAAGAAGTAGTCAGTTAAAGGATTCCAATTATCTGTAAGAGAAACTAGATATTCTGTTTCCCCAAATTATGAGACAATTATTCTTCCAGTTAGACTTGTATAAAGCTGACATACTTTTTAAAGACATAAATTTTCAAAGAATAATTAATTCCAGATTATGTGTTGCCTGTAAGTAGTACAATCAGAATGCAAGTCAAAAGAAAATGGTCTGCACCTGTTTATTTTCCACTGCTGTAAGATCTATAAAGCCAACAGTAGATTTCAGAGTCAAGTTCTGTATCGGACTCTGCTGTCTTCTAGAGTGCTGCTCTGTTTTCAGTTTGGTTGCAAAAAAGAAGAAGCTAATTAAATGGCTTATAATTATCTGAAAAGTAAACTTGATACTCTGCTTCAACAAATGATGAGACAATTATTTTTCATGCTGACTTCTAGAAATTAAGATACTTCATTGGAAATAAACTCACAAAGAGGAATAAAAATGAGATAGTATATGCCATTTGTAATGTGTATGATTCAAATTTATAAGAAAAAGAATCCCATTTATATTAAACTATTATGAGTTTAGTATTGGCTTTCCTTTATCCATAATCCCACCAACAAATTTAAATATTTTTAATATTTGAACATTTAATGTTTAATATTTTTAATATTAAGCACATCCTAACCAAAAATCAGAATTCTAACTTGACCCTTACAAAATAAATGCCTTCTGACAGTATCCTGACCTTTTGTTGTTTGCCTTTGTGCCAAACAGATACTTCTTGTATTAATTTTGAATACAAATATGCACACTGGCATGAACACACATGCCTGCCACCCACTCACCCACCTATGCTTTGCTTTTTGTACTATTCTAATTGGACATGGTTTAATAAATATTGTGTTCTCAGTAAAGGCAGTAGAGCTCATACGATCTAAGACGCAGCATTTTCATCCTCATCAGGAAAAACTAAAGAATTGAGTGCACTTTGGCTGTAATAGTTCCTTCCCACAGTCTATGGAATGACTCTATTATTATAGCTGCTTTGAATTAAAAAAATGAAAATAGATTGTGTTAAACAAGGAATACAGGAAGCTCTGCTAAACAAAAAACAAACAAACAAAAGTCTCTAATCTTGTATACTAAAATGATCTTCATTTTTTGTAGTGAATGTGTTTTGCAATAATGGTGCTAGTGCTTTCTCACTCTGCTATTATTATTATTATTATTATTATTATTATTATTATTATTATTATTATTATTATTATTTATAGCCCGCCTCTCTGCCCAACAATCGAGGCGGGCTACAGCAGTTAAAAACATGACAATGTAAAAACAGCCCCAGTCCCCAAGTCCAACCTCCCAGCCCCTTAAAACAGAATTAAACAAGAGAAGAATTAAAAGCAATTAACGATTAAAATAATAGTAATAGGCATAGACTTTAATGTTCATCGGTCATAGGAATGAGGTAAGATGCAAGAAAATTGCTGAACAGATATTTTCTATGTAGTATTTAGTCAATATATCTCAGGCCTGACTGACTCACACATCTGTTCTGTTTCTTTTTTTAAAAAACTGGCCATCATGCCAGACTAGCAGACAGTGTTTTTTTAATCTGCCATGCTTTACTGATGAGTGACATCTGACCATCTTTGTACTCCATTTTCATAGTGTGAGACCAATTCTCACAACTTTAGTTTAAAAACATACTCATATGCACACACATATGCACACACACACACACACACACACACATGCACACTATACAAACATTTCAATCTTTTGTTTTCGCTAAAAGAAAAGTCAAAGACGAAGGAATAACAGGTGATGGCAGCCTGTGGACCAGATATTCCATCAAGCACATAATTCAAAATGAAGAGCTATATATATATAGCCACCCAATGTACAAAACTATTACTCCTCAGAAAGGGAGGAAGAAGATGGCAAGAATATTGCTCTTGTCCTTATTAATTTCTAAATGTATATTAGACTGTGCATCTTTGTATGAGGAATGGTGTGTGTGCCTATTCTTCTGTCATACAGTTACAGGAAATTCTTGAACCAAGCCTACAGTTCTCTTTAGTGGAAAGTATATAAACACTGTACTTCTATGTCTGTGCTGTTTGTTTATAAGAATGCTAGCAAAGTAGGGAGCCTTTTCATTTCTTTCTATTTGTCTGCAGAAACAATGCAATGGCAACCTCTCTTGAAGACCCTACTCTAATTTAAAACTCTTGCATAGAAGCTGTACATCTAGAGAAAGTCTACAAAGATTTTCTTTTTATATGTGCTATGAAAGTAACTCCTTATAATTTCATCACTTTGACCCTTCTTAGGAAGAAACAGGATATTGGTCCATTTTTTTTTTTTTGTAAAAAGTACATAAAAAGCACAGAAATGAAGCACAGCTTCAAGTAATATGCACTCCCACCTCTAAGTAATTTACAGTGTTTAGCCTCATTTGCACACATGAATGTAGTGATGCTTGCTAATAGCATCTTGCCTAGAATTAAATGGAAAAAGTGCCACCGTAGAAGAAAAATACAAGATTCCGACGTAAGACTCCAACACTCTACAAAAGATTTATGGTATTTTTCTGCCTGCATGTACTCATAATCCAAATGTTTTACAGCCAACTAATTAATCTTTCCAGCAGTCTGGCACATTAGACAGGTACAATTCTTCATTAATATATAGACACATTTTGACTAGAGTGAAATCAATTTGATTTCATATGTAAACAGGGAATACTATGAAGTCATATTAGCATGGTAGAGAAATCTTTGCATTTTAGTGGGACAGAGAGCAAATGAACTTTTTTCCCAACAGGAAATATCTGGTCTGATGAGAAATCTGGAGGCAATAATTAAGATGTAAACTACAGATATGATAGGATGTGTTAAACAGAAGAGGAAATGTAGATGGCAAAGAGAAACAGTCACCACTCCACACCAGTAAGGTGCAAAAAAAGAAAATCCATACAGAGACAGAGACAAATAGTTTTTTTGTTCAGAAAGTCTGTCCTAAAACAGGAGTATTCACTCTCAGCACAGAAACCTGAGATACCATGGTAAACAATATAAGACTCGTCCCCATTATATTACTACCTGAAAATCATACTATAGTTAAAGCATTGTAAATTCACATTTCCGTCTCATTTAGTCTTTTATATAATAAAACCTTATTTATAATATGTATCACATAGTGCAGTAATAAATATTTCCAATTAGCTTTAGTGTCAGTAGCACTCCAAAAAGTGATGCATTTATGTTAATATAAAAGCCTACATGGTATATTTTATCATGTATTAGAGATTTTAATCAGGTAATCTGCATGGCATCTGGAAACCTAAGCACAAGCAAAGTCTGCTATAACAAAGGCACTGTAACAGTTCACCTTCAGTGAAGAACAATAATGCATTATTAAATTCACTTTCCTGCTCAGTGGTTACACTTAGCTGACCACAGCAAATTTGCTCTCTGCCTGGTCTTCACAAGTTGGCAGAAAAATAGATTCTGTCACATTTAACGGATTCTGAAAATGACAGGATGCCTCTCTTGGTTTAACTATGAACCATAATCTTTCAGAAGTAAATATAATTACAAATGCCTTTTGTCACGTAGTGCTTAGGAAGGATATTATATGTGGGTGATTATGGCAGTAGATATCACCAGGCTCCTTCTCTGTCATTAAAATCTGATTTTTATCATGTAACACATCAGCACTCTTTAAGGATCCATGGGTGAATATATGTATGTTTCTGTATGCATCCTTATGAGTACATATGACATCATGATTACTTTAATTAACAAAATATAAGGGACATCAGGTTCTTTGACTACATCCTAACTAAATTATTATTGAGGGATCCTATGTTGTAGATGATGATTACTACTACTACTGCTGCTGCTACTACTACTACTGTTGCTGCTGTTGCTAAATGCTCTTTTAATTTAATTTTCCTTTGACTTTTTCAGAAGGTGAGATAGTTTGCTAATGGAATGGAAAATGGAAAAAAACCTGACAATGGAAAATTAAGGATGAAATAAAAGGCATATCTATATCTTAGTTCATTGTTGTTCCCTAATGTTAACCTACCTAGGTGTAAGTCCCACTGAAGACAGTAGGTCTCATTTCTGAGTAAACTCACATAAGTTAACACTGGACTTTATTGCATGGCTAATAAAGCTTTTTTCCTGAACCAAATTTAATTTTAAATCAGGCTGCATCCAGACCCTATCACAAAATTTTTGCCACCAAAATCACCACCTGAATGCAGCCTGGGTCCATCGCTGTTTCAGGAGTGCTCCGGTGGCCATTTTTCAAGCCAGAAAACTCCCAGTTTCAAAAAAAGGTGCCTGGAATCAAGGATGGAACTGGGCTGTATTCAGGCAGCAAAATCGTTGTGATAGGGTCCGGGTGCAGCCCAATTTAAGCCTCACTGTAAGGCTGAAATAATCTGGAGCAGGCCTCACTGAATTTAGCGGGAATTACTTATCCAAAACCACATACCACATGCATGGATAATTCAGCAATTCCATTTTCCCCACATTTGTGATTATGATTGTTTTGTTAAGAGTTCAACAAACTTACACCTACTTAGCTACTAGCATACATTGCATCCGAGATCCATTCCTATTAATAGGATAACTCACCAGCAAGATGTTGCTATATCATTCTCTGGACAATGTCTTTAACTGGATCTGCTCTTGAAAATAGTATGGGTCTACTGGATTCTAGGAATGAGAAGAAGAATGATCTTGACATGCATCATTCATCTCAATCCCAAAATAAGAAGGTTGCTTTGGTTAGTTCAAATCATGGAAGGTGGTAACTCAAGACTTATTAGAAGCATGGTGACTGCTGTGTTAGTTAATGTTTGGACCCCTTACAACAGCCAACAAGCTGAATCCCTAAAGTACCTTGCCTGCAAAATTCACTTTGCAGCAATTTTGGTAATTTAGCCTCATCAAGATATATTATGTGATACAGTGATGGAAATCAAGAGAGCAGGAAACCTAGACTTTGCAACATTTTGTTCTATCAGTGTTTGCCACTGTCTATCCAAGATTGTCAACAGGATTTTTTCCCAGGCAAAGCTGTAGTATTTTTGAATTTCAGTAGTAGCTGAACAAAATTCAAGCACATATTGTCTGACATCCTGCTAATAACATATGCAGACATAAATCCACCTTACACCTGTGTTTGCCTTTTGGGGTCCCCCTGTGGAGGGCTGTATACTCTTTCCACCCTCCACAGTGACCAAAGACCCCCTCTGCATTCATCATTTAGCTGCCACAGCCCCTCACTGGCCATTCTATGGCTGGTGGAGAGCAGGAAGTGTTAGAGAAATATCTGTCCCTGTCCCTATAGCCAGATACAGAATGATTGTATCAACCTTTGAGGAGGAACCTAGCAGATCTCTCTGGATGATGTAATCATTCTGCTTCTGGCTCTGCATATACAGCCAAATGCTTCTTCAGTTCCCTCCCTCACACTCTCTACCTCTTTAGGGGTGCAGAAGCCAGGAGTGCATTTGCATAGTTAAAACTAGTGCAGCAGCTGCACTCATTTCTTGAGACATCAGATCTGGCTACAGTGACACATGCCTTGATTACATCCCATTTTGCACTACTGTAACACAATCCACATGCCTTTGGGGACCATTCAGAAACTTCAGCGGGTTCGAAACCCAGCAGCCAGAATGCTAACTAGAGTCAGTTATAATGAGCATATAATTTCCTTGTTAAAACAGCTTCACTGGCTACTAGTTCATTTCCAGGCACAATTCAAAGTGCTGATCATGACCTATAAAATGTTTTATGGCTTAGGTCCAGAATATCGGAAATACCGTATGTCCCCATATGAATGTACAAGAATGCTAAGATCTTCAGAGGAAGGCTTTCTCTCAATCTGGTTTGGTGAGGATATGTGAGAGGACACCTTCCCAGTGGCTGCTCCCACTCTCAGGAACTCCCTTCTTCAAGAGGCTACACTGGCCCTTTCCTATTTTCCTTTTGCAAGCAGGCAAAAACATTTTTATTTAAGCAGGCTTTTAATGGTTAAGCACAGAAGGTTTTTATTTAGGTGTGTGTTTTATTTGTTTTAATTTTTTATAGCTTTTAAATGATTTTATATGGTTTAATGTGGGGATTTTTACTTGGTTTTATTTACTTTTTTACTGTAAATGTTTTTAATTTGTTACTTTTGGCAGACAGTGTGGGCCCAACTCTGGTAGAGAGGCACCATGTAAATGAAATAAATAAATACCACTTTTTATATCAGCTAACATTTTTTTTAAAAAAATAAATAAATCTTTTGCATCACCAAAGATTGAACTACATAAATCTTATTTTGGAACTATATAGTTTGTGTATGAACAAAGCTCTAATAAGTTTCAGAGTTTTTCTACAGTAGCTCTATACTCCAAATTCACCCCAGGCTGGCCATGGGATGTTTATACCATGCATCCCCAAAACCACAAATTGGGTCCAGGCTGTTTACACAACAAGACCCAATTTGGGGTTTTCACCCCTCCTCCTGCATTTAAAAAACTTACAATTTCCCACGGGTTTTCAGAAAATCTGGAGCAAAACCTGCTTGTCCCACAGCATCCTTGCAAAGTTGCTCTTATAGATATGTGTTGCTCTGAGATCAGAGAGAAAATTGATGTTTTGTTCTTACATATGAGCATCTTAAGCATTCAGTGATGGTACTGGCCAGCTTGCAGGGACCACAGCCACCCATTATAAAGGAGTAAATTGGGGGGGATGTGAAGGCCAGAATACTCCATGGACAGCCTGTAATAATAATAATAACCTCTTTGAGGGCAATTGGAGCGGTTCACAGTCTTACATTAAAATCAATTTCCCACCCCCACCCCCTTAAAAAATTATTAAACCACTTAGAATTAAAACCAGACACTTTAAAACATCCGTATCTAGCATATTATGCAATCAATAACTGCGCCAATATTCTACTCAAAATTCAAGGGGGAGGCTTAGGGGACTCTCCTAGAGAGGGTTCCTGAGGCCGGGATTGTCTATTCTGGAAAGGCATGCCAGAAGAGATCCGTCTTGACAGCTTTTTTGAAGCTGTCTAGAGATGTCAGTTGACGGATCTCGTCTGACAGGCTGTTCCATAATCTGGGGGCGACAACAGAAAAAGCCCTCTGGGAGGTATCCAGAAGCCTCGACTTTTGAGGCTGCAGCAAATTCCTCCCAGAGGACCGGAGTGCGTGG
>JAIPUX010001232.1:32648079-32675020 GCA_020142125.1 Phrynosoma platyrhinos
TAGAGTAATGCTCGCGGGAACCATGGGTAATGATGGGGAAATGCTCCAGAATACGTATTTGGTTATGATTCTATGATTCATCCTCTCTGAAGGCCTTTGCTGTGGTCCGTAAGGACAGAAATGGGATACCTGGCTACACCCACATGGTCAAGTGCTCCCTTCTGACATCACAGGCCATGGCAGGGGCCTTCAGAGAAGATTCAACAGCAGCTGCAGGTAAGGGGTGCATTGACACATCCAGTCTAATGGTTGTCAAAGCTGAGTTTCAGAGAAACTCTGCTGCATGTAGCTGGGGTCTTTAGACCTGGTTAAGGGCCTTTGGGGACAGTTTCAGGACGGATCCAACAGATCCATATCCGGTCTACCCAATCGTGTCCTAGGGCAGGGGTAGGCAACCTTTTCCCTTTAAGGGCTCCCAGAAGCCTCAGCCATGCTGGCCAATAGTCCCATGTTGGTCATTAGCTCCTGGGATTCTGGGAGCTGAAGTCCCTCGGCCCTTAAAGGGGAAAGGTTGCCTACCCCTGTCCTAGGGTATTGCATTGTATGGACAGGATGACACCAGGCTGGGGAGAACATAGGCCTTTTGGCCCATGCATACAGTCTTGAAGTTGCTATTGCTATTTAATCTTGTCTCAAATAACAAAACAAAACAAAAACAACCAGAGAGAAATATTCCACATACTTCCAGGTATTGTGAACACCCCACAGCATGGTCATTTGCTGTTCCAGATTTTCTTCTGAGAAGCACATTCCAGGATAGGTTTTTACCAAAAGTGGAGGGGTGGTAAGAAAATCACAATTTTCATTCCATAATTGCCACTCCACTTTGTTCATGTGGATAAAAGGCACAAACGGCCTATTTATAATATGTTGAGACCCCCCACAGCATGTTTCTGTACTGATCCAACTTTTTCCCAAGCACCACATTCAAGGATCAGAAATGTTTTACCAAATGTCTATCCTACTCAAGGATGGTAGGCAATTGCCAGTGTACACTGTCCATTGAGAAAATGACACAAGGAGACAGAAAGCAGAAATATTAGGAGGAAAAACTGCAGTATCACTGAATAATAACTATAATAAAAAGATTGCAAAGGAAAAAATCCACAAACTCCTACCATTATTTCTTATGTGGGAGGAGATAATATAAAAACCTGTCACCAACCTTCACACCACAATATTTAAATCAGCTGAAAAAGTTATGTCTGCCATGATATGATGAAAGCCTTACACAGCAATTAACAACATGCTTCTCAATAACAGTTAATACAAACATTTTAAAAATAATTCCATAGGTCATAACTTTAATAAACATCACTAACTCCACTGGAAGTATGAATCAGCTGCCTGATTAGGAAACCTATTAATCCATCATACTAAGAAGAGGGATGTAGAGAAGAAGTTGAAATGATCGGGAAAACATCTTTTCAATGTGCTTGATCATGGAAACACTAGCATAGTCATCACATATCCAACAAGAAAAGCAATAATTTATGAATGACCCAAGAAAGTCAGCAAGTTATGTATGAGTTAACTTTAAACCATGAGATGCTTCACATGTCACAGACACCTAGAATTGCTCAGTATTCTGTCTTAATATAAATGAGTCAAAGTACTCAGGCATGTTGCCCAATTGCTCCCGTTTGGCTTCACTTGTCAGTTGAAACACCTTAACTAACCAAGCAATAGCCATTCAGGGTTTAGTGCTACATCCAAACAGTAACTCCCAGTCAGCCTGCACTGGATAGACTTGAATGTGTATGTGCAAGAACTAGTGGTGTGAGAGAGATTGCGGAGGAGTCTCAGAAACTAGGGGAAAGATCCCAAGGGTTTGTGATAGAGTCAGCTTACCAGGTGGGGCACCAGCAATAATTATTAAAAATACTTATTAGAGACAGCTGTAAGAAAGAGGGCACAAAGTTTTGTGCCCCTTTGAGACCAGGGATTATTTCAGGAGATCAGACAAATTTGTGCTAGATAAGGCCGTGAAAGAATAGTAATTATGGTGAGAATATATTCCTTCCAGTATCAAAAGCAATGGGCCTCTCCATCCCAGCTGCTGGGGAACATCAGGAGGAGGCTGCTATGGCACTCACAGCATTTTTGTGGATAACTTACAGGTATTCTGTTGGCTGCTATGTGCCTCAAATGCTAGACCAGAGTGGCAGAATTAGTTTATATAGTAACAACATTTTTTTTTCAAAAAAAGAATAATGGGAAGATAGTTTGAGTCATTAAAACACGTTTTTCCCTCCCTTTTATGTATTATAAATAGCTTTTCGCTCCAGGACATACTCTGATTTAGGAGTACAGAAATTCATTATGGTTCACTAAACACACATAAGGTTTATTTGTGTAAATAAAGGACATTTCCTTGAATTTTAAAATGGAGGTCTATGATGGTGCATCTGTATCTCAGACACTGCTAATGATATATTGAGATTTCTCTTGCGGAACCAAATCTCTTGAGGAAACAAAGCACCCATGAAAAATTTCTGAGGTTCTAAACATAAATTATTATGAAACTGGTGAATATATTTTACTGGAAAATGAAATCATATCACTCTTTTAACCTAAAAACATCCTTCTGATTAGAAGTTAAGAAACATATTTGATTAAACTTAAGACTGATATTCAGCCTTTCTTTGCCATTCATGAAAATCTAGAAAATATCAACAGATGAAGATAGCTTTGTTGTGTTAATATTTTTAATAATATAATGTCCTGTTAAGATATCACTGTGAAAGCATGTGGGCGAGACAAAGTGCACAATAATACACTCTACAACAAATACTACATTCAAACCTCAACTTTTACATGTTTAACTTTCATGAGTTTGATTATTCACAAGTTTGCCATCAATAATTAAATGAGAGTTTTAATATGTTTTGTGGCCTACTGCAGAAAATTGCAGATAACATGTGTAGAATAAAAAATGCAACGAAAGCTAAAAAAATAGTAATTCATAAATGCATTAAATATCATCAAGTATCTTTGCTTTTCCTTCCATCCCTAGATCCTTGCTTGAGACTAGTAAACCCAGTATGGCTGCTTTACTCCTCTCCAATCACTTCTGGGACTACAAGACTTGGCATGCCCCATGTAGGTAGGATATAAGTGGTGCTTCACTCACTTCCTCAGCCCATAATGACTGGAATCCTGCGTATAAGACTACTTTTTAACGTGCAAAATCTGTGGTTAAAGTGGGGGGGTCGTCTTATACGCCGGGTATAAGGATGAGGAGGGTAGAAGTGCTAAAACTCTATATTTTGACTGGAAAAAAATGGGGGTCGTCTTATACGCAGGGTTGTCTTATACGCCAGAGAATACGGTAGTTAAGGTTTAGAGGTGGGGTGTCTAAAGATATTCAAGTTTTCCATTTTTATGGGGTTCTGTGCCCTTGATCCCTCATGAATGTGGAGGGCCAACTGTACAGTTGTTTTCTGTTGAAGATATGCACGATCTGACACTGTGTGACCTCAATCCTGCAGTATTTTTAAATACTATCTGAAATAAAGTTATTTGTAGGATATTAAAAAGAATTGTTCTGCTGGTGGTTGGTGCCTAATATGAAAACTTTCTCCGCTGACTGTGCTGTGCTCCATCTTTAGTTTTTAAAGTGCCTTTCTCATTAACATTGCTTTTTGGAGCACTGTTAACACAGAATAGTGTGTCTTTATGAAACTTTAAAGGACACAGGACATACATTGTAAAAATGATTTGAGAGCCACAGATAGGTTCTGATAATTTCAAATTGATTTTGGATAAGATTCATGGAACCTTCATTTGCAATTAAATATATCAGTAGGATATTCAGCATGTCATGCGAAGCCCAGCTACACTACTCAATCAAGTAGGCCTTACTGCAAGTTCTCCATGCAAAGTTTGTAGACACACTCAAAGATCAGAGGAAGAAATGTAGGTCATTTGTGCATTTGCTGTGCATACACTATTCTAATGTGCACAAAACATGAATTCACCTTCTCCCATGCAGCTGGAGTTAATCATACGGCAAAGACATCATTTATTTATTAGGGACAGACAGAAATCCAGGCATTTAAGTTTTTAAGGAAAGAAATGTCAGCTTTTAATTGGTCTCCTTGTGGTTGTAAACATATAATAGTATGATTGACATTTTTGTTGTTGTTGTTAACTGTCTTCACATCGATCTCAACCCATGGCAACCCTATGGATGAGACATCTCCACACACCCCACACACCTGTCCTCTTCTGCTCTGCCCAGCTCCTGCAAACTCATGTTTTTGGTCTCTTTAATAAAGTCCACCCATCCAGCATGTGGCCTTCCTCTCTTTCTACTTCCCTCCACCTTTCCTAACATTTTTATCTTTTCCAACAATTCATGCCTTCTCATGATATGTTCAAAGTATGACAGTCTATGTTTTGTCATCTTGTCTTCTAGGGATATCTCTGGCTTTATGTGCTCTAGGACCCATTTGTTTGTCCTTTTGGCTCTCCATGGGATCCTCAGCACTCTTCTCCAGCACCACACCTCAAATACATTGATATTCCTCCTATCTTCTTTCTTGACTGTCCAGCTCTCACATCCATACATGGTAATAGGGAATACAGTGGCTTGTATGAATCTGACTTTTGTGCTGAGTTATATTTCTTTGCATTTTCAGATTTTTTTCTAGTTCTTTCATAGTCACCCTCCCCATTCTTAGTCTTCTTCTGATTTCCTGGCTGCAGTCCCTGTTCCAATCAATGTTTGATCCCAGATTGACATTTTGCCAACCCATAATAGTATCTCAAAATCTTTTTTTAAGGTTGGCTACAAAACCCTTTCTAATGGTAGGGAGATACAACACAATGTTTTCTAACATGTCTTCTATATATAAGGCTCTAAAACACAAAGAAGGTGGAACATATTAAAGATTTAATCAAAGCTGATAGAACTATATCTATAACCATTTCTGATTCCATATGGCTAGACAAAAACATTTCTTTGAACTAGTAAAATCACTATGTAGTAAAAGTTTTACCACAGAAAGTTTTCCCCTTTTTATCCCTTGAATTATTAACATGCCTATTGCCTTAAAATCCTTTCAACTTTTAAAATATATTGCAGACTGTAAATTAACATTTTCCTGCAACTTAAAGTACTCGAATTAAAAAAGGTAGGAGGAGTATGAACAGGAGCTTTTCTAACACCTCAAAGTTGTAATTATTAAAAGTCATTTTAGCTACAATTGATGGATTAGCAGAAGTGTGTCTTGGAAGAAAACAGAGTTATATGCAAATGCTTAATGACTAATGCTAAAAATTTCTTTTCTTTTTTTTTTTTTTACATAGACAAGTGATACAGACAAGACATTTTCCATCCTAAGAATATAAATGCCTGAATCTATTTGGTTTGCATTCACTTCTCTACCTGTAATAATGATTAATGATTTTGAATGATTAAAGGTGGTCAGAAATGAAATTGCATATCTGAACTGGGGATCCATAATGATGCAAACAGATAATTACTATCTCTGCAAATATCTGTAAGTGGAATTGCTTGTTTTAATACAGGTAAGTTTGGTCTAAAAGTTACAGGGCTGGTTCAGGAGATATGATAAATGCAGTCATGACAGAAAACAATTTTTAATTTAGTATACCCTATAAATCTAGATAACCCATGAATATTTACAACCAATTCAGAAAGCAGAGATGGGGGTGCAGTGTGGTGGTAGTGATGGGGAAGAGACAAAGGAAGACTGTGACCTAAACAATAACTGTTTAAGAAAAAGAACTCTCAACACTCTCGATAGGAATAAATCTCATCAGGAGTGAGGCTTATTACTGCAAAGCAATATACAGTTGGGATACTTTTAGGGATCCTCAACAATTTGCATTTTTTAAAATAAGAAACCATGTAAAACGTATAACTATTTCACAATAAGATTTTAACAGAATGGTGTACAATTATACTAGAAGACCCAAAGGGCTTTAACAGAAACATTTCCAAAAAAATAAAAAAAATAAAATCTACATCATGTCTGTTCATATCAGACTCTCAGCATGGATAACATTTGCAGGGTCTAAGTGGGGGGCACACAAGGAGCCATAACAGGTTGTGTGTGCAATGAACCGAAATTAATGATTTGTATAAAAGAAATGTTGTTCCCATTAATTTTTACTGTAATCTTATTAAAGATGCCACCTGTCCAGAATAGAAGTGTCCAGATTTTAATTCTCTTTCCATATCTCACAGTAGTTGCACAGGACAGAGCTGGGAACCTTTTGTATCTATTAAACTATGCCAAAAAATATGTCCACTTTTTAAATCTTTACTACTATGGCAATTATATACAGATGTACTGCACCACTTTCTATTATGAGTTTGTCCTGCATTGCTACCAAGCTGTTCCCTTTGAGTTCAACCTCATTATCTCTCTGTTCTACAAAGATTGCTTAAAATCTATATATCGTGTATACAAAATTAAATGTGTTTCTGTAATTTAAAAAAGTAAGAGTAGCTGTTAATGTTTCCTTTACAGAAATAAGGAACTTAAGAAATCTGTATAAACCAAATGAGAAGGTAGTAGAATAATCAATAGAAAAGCCAATACACATTAATCTAACTCATATATTTTCAGTCGGATGGCTTATTAAATTTAAAATAAATTACGTGATATCCGCCAGTCTAATTTTAGACTATTAATAGTTGTAAGAGTTTAAGTAATTTAGCCTCTCTTCCTTCCCGACACATGGCCATCGACAGTTATTTCACTGTGGCTGACTTTAAGTGACTGTTTCTTTGATCAACTACAAACATGCATCAATTACATAAAATAAACTTCTCAAGAAAACATTCCTCAAGCATTGACCTCTATTTTTCCCCTTCGTCTAGCAACATTATTAAAAAAATATCTACAATTTAATTTTTCTACTATTAAAATAATGAATGTACTACATGAACATGTGCACCCACACACACAAGAAATTGTGTTATCTTTCAGAATAGACAGGAATCAATATTCCCCCCTCCCATGAATGCTTCCATTAACGCTTTTGTGAATCCGAGATTCACTTAACTATTAATGTCAGTGCTCTAATGTTCATCTTTTTCAACTAAAAAAAAAAAAAAAAAAAAAAGTTTAAAGCAACTGCTACCTTTCTCTATGTGCATTCTTTTTGACTCATGCCCACTGTCATGGCCAGCCAAATCTCCTTCTTTTGGACCAGGTAGGACATTCGGTGATAAACCCATCAACATCTGGTTCATGGATAGACCATTCTGATGGACAGCTGTTAGCACCACAGAGACAAAAACAAAAAAAAATACTGTTAATTAATTTCACAAAAGCCTGTTTATAGGAAAGCAGGATCCTTCCTGTCCAACCTACCATAATGGTATTTTCTAGCATTGAAGTAAGTACCTTAAAACTTAAGTTGTGTATTTAGAAATACACGTTCATTAAGAAAAAATGGGACAGGCAAAGGAATACTAATACCAAATGAATACTAATACAGAAAGCATGTTGTGTCAAGCCCTCAGCCAACACTTTTGGATCAGGGCTAGGACAAGGGAAGTGTAGACAAGGGCATTGCAAGAGTTCAGCATGAGATCTGAACTCAGATCACATGCAAAGTCTCACAAGACCCCAAATCTTACAAGACTACTCTGGATATCAGTGGGCCTATATATAGGCCTGAGCCAATATGATATAGTAGTTTGAGTGTCAGACTATGACTGTGGAGACCACTTGGCCATGGAAATCCACTGGGTGACTTTAGGCAAATCACAATATCTCAACCTCTCAACCTCAATGAAATGCTTACTTCTTTCAACTACAGAAGCATTTTGTCTAGGTCTATGACAATAGAAGGTAATGGTGATCCATTATTTTATACCAAGGCAGGAGTTTCGCTCAGCCAGATTACTAAGATCTCAGGTCTGTCAAAAAGCACCAAAAATCCACTGCCACCCTTTTGGATAACCATCTACATCTATGATCCAAAACACACTGCAGAAATAATCCAGTTTGAAACCACTTTAAATGCCTTGGCTCAGTGCTAGGGAATCCTGGGAATTGTAGTTTATTGTGGCACCAATAGCTCTCTGTGGCACCAGAGCTCTCTGACAGAAAAGGCTAAATGTCTCACAAAACTACAGTCCCCAGAATTCCCTAGCATTGAGCCAGGGCAGTTAAAGTGGCATCAAACAGGATTATTTCTGCAATGTGTTTTGGACCTATGACAGAAGAGTCTTGTAAGAATCATGGAACAATTACTGCAACTTGTGCAATTTTAGACATAAGAATTTGAAAAGCACTTGCATTTCTTCTTAAAAGAAAATGTGAAATGAATTAAACCATCACTGATAATGAGTACACATTAGTAATCACTCTGCAAATGATACATTTTACTTTAAAATGCTTCTCAGTTTTTACATACAGTTGTCCCTCCCAATTTGCAGGGGATCCTGCAGCTGGACACCATCACCCACCTATCCCCCACAAAAATACAGCTCACAAATATTACAGCCACACTGAAAATAATGGTGCATGCGCCCGTGGTATGCATGCCACCATTTTCTCTATAACAGCTTGTCCTTCCTGTGAAGAGTGAGACCATGGACTCGAAGTCTGCAAACGGGGAGGGACAACAGTACTAGGGAAAATATGTTAGCAGGAAATAGCAACATTCTTATTCTTCCTAAAAGAAAAGAAACAACATCCAGCAGATAACATTTTCAAATAGGCATTTCTGAAGTTAAGATGAATGTAGATGTACAACTCGGCATTACACAATTAAGTAAAAGTAGATTATCTTGAAACAACGTGAGAAGAAATTTGCTAAAAGCCATGGGAAAATATGAGTGTCACCATATAGGATTTTACACTGAAATCTGATTTTCTTCCAAAATGTTCTAATCCAGATTTATACTACTTATAAATCAATCAGCTCACCAGACATATACAGAAACCTATCAAACGCTTTAATAAACAACAACAACTGCCTACTCCCCCCCCCCCCTTTCGTTTGGATAGGAGAAAAATCAGGAAAGCATTTTCAAACATCTGGCAGCACACACTGTATATGCCTGATGGATTGTATTTAGTTTACATGGCTACAAAGTGACCTACGTATTCTATCTGAAGAGCTTTCAGTTCGGGCAGGGGAGCTGGATACACTGCTGCTACGATGTGATGATGGGTGACTACCGGGCCTTCGGCCTTCTTCAAGGGATGGAGCAGGGGAAGGACTGTCTGGAACTCGTTCCTGCACCAAAACAAAACAAATCAACAATAACAACAAAACCCAGTGTAAAACAATGCTATTTTGTTCTTTTTATATATTTGAGTTTTTAATAACAGGTCTTCTGGCCTCAGTCCTCAAACAACTAGACAGGTACCACAGATGCAACATGCACACAGTTGGGTGATCCTAGATTACCTTGTTTGAGAGCTGCAGAAAATGTTCAGAGCTAAAACTTAATTCAAGTAAAAAGTAGGGCAAAAAACTAGGAAATAAGAAAGCATGCTTAGGATTTCAATTTCAATTTTAATTAGTTGATTCCAATTTTAATTTTAAACTATTGCTCCCACAGTGGTGGGGGAGCTGTTTGCTCATGAAGTGTTCCTATGCATGAAATGCAAGCACTGGAGAGATATTTTTCAGGAACTTTATTCCGAAATTATCAACCAATCAAAAGGCAGGTATTTGTATAATAATAATAATAATAATAATAATAATAATAATAATAATAATAATAATAATAATAATAATTTATATCCCGCCCCTCTGTAGAACAATCAAGGCAGTTGTTTTTTTTAATTTTTTAATAGCCTTAAAAAATCCAATTGTTGGTTCAAACTAGGGTTGAATCAATGGGATTTACAAAAAAAGGCCTGGTGTTTCATTAAGCATCTGATTCAGTGGGATTTAGGCCAAAGCATTTATTTATTTATTTAAAACTTAAAACATATTGGAGGGCACTTGATGACGTTACTCAAACTTTTATTTATGATGTAATTTAGAAATTCAAAAAGTGTTTATACCCCGGATCTCAACTACTACATATGGGATTAGAGAGCAGATACTTACAGAGCCCAGGATGTTTACGTTTGTTGATTTAAGTAACTACATACATAGTTTCCACAGAAATATACACATATAAAGGGTATGTAAACATTTCATTTAATACATAATTTTACCATTAGGCCTGCTATCTTCTAAAGGGCTTCATTAAAATGAAATCCAGTGAGCATATATGATTTGAATATAGTTCCATAGCAAATTAATTTATTTTAAGAGTTTAATTTGTTTATCATATTTATGTATGCCTTTACAGAACAAATTATAATATGGAGACAGCAGAAGATATGCATAGGGCAACACAACACAATTATGACTGAAACAAAGGAGATAATGAGTTTTATTATTGTCATATAACAAGATGAACCAGGAGGAAGTCTATGTGAGAGCGCTGTGTAAACTCAGTTTATCAGTTCATTTGTGAAATACCCTTTAACCTTAATAGAAATGCAACTGAACTAGGCAGAGGTAAGAGTGTAATTAATTTAATTCCTCAAGTCTCTACTTCATAGACTTGCCTCATAATTTCTCCAATCAATAATATACAATCTCTTGCAATTTTCTGTCTTTATCAAAACTAGCTGCAATAATAAATGGAAATGCTAGTAATAATAAATTGGAAATATGCTCTTCCTCTAAAAAGGGCATACTAATAAACTAATGGTACTGGAATATCAATATGAGAAAGTCATTCTTTCCACCTTGTCTTTGTGGGGAGGAGGGAGGATAGCTTTAGTAAAATATTGACTTTTCCTTTAAAAGGACTTGATTGAAAAAGAAAAGAAAAAGAAAAGTGAATTAAAAGGTATTCAGCTACTTATTCACACATAACTATTTGACAGCTATAACATAACAGATAGATCTAGAGACCTCCATTACAGAGAAGAAGTACAGGAGTGATTAAGCTCTACTAGGCTGCATCCACACTACAGAGATAATCCAGTTTGACATCACTTTAAGTGCCATAGCTCAATGCTATGGAATTCTGGGAATTGTAGTTTGTTGTGGCACCAGAGCTCTGTGACACAGGTGGTTAAATGTATCACAAAAGTACAGTTCCTAGAATTCCGTAGCATTGAGCCATGACAGTTAAAGTGGTGTCAAACTGGATTATTTCTGCAGTGTGGATCCAGCCTTAGTTCTTTTGATAATTTCATCCACAATATTTTGCTATTTACATGTTGTTTCCCCCCCCCCCTCAAAAAAAAACCCCACCAAATTCATAGACCAAATATAGTTTGCAACAGAGACATTCTTGGTAAATTTGAGGTTTAATGAGCTTTCCCTGCTAATTGGCCTTTTTGAAGTTTCTCTAGTCCAGAGAAGTACTACTTTCTGGAGACTCTAACAAGTTTCAGGCATCTTGATTCTACAGAACATCCCCAACAAAGTGAGATGAAAGATGATTACATCTTCCATTTTTCCTCTGGCACTGACACATACACACACACACTCACACATCTATACAATATGGCTTAAGACCTGTACATTGTTGTACAAAACCAACAACAACAACAAAATTATTTCTATCCCACCCCTCTACCAAAGCAATCGGGGCAGCTTACATCAGTAAAATATTACAATAAACCCTCCCGAAACCCATAAAGGAATTGAGTTGCCTCATCTTTCAATCCTACAATTATTTTCCAAGTATAATGTTTATCTTGGGGTTGCAACCTGAGGCTGCAATACAGGGACACTGTTATTTGGTGCAAGAAAACATATTACACTTAAATCCTTTGAAGTAACCTACTTTCAATAGGGAAAAAATGCATTTGATCCTGGACTAAACTTGAGATTTTACTGGGCACACCTCACTCTTCTCACCCAGAATCAAATTAAATGAGATGAGAGTGGAGGTGTCCCATCCATCCTTTTAATGTACATTAGAGATGCTACATGTGGCCACATCCTATGCAGATGTGTGCATATGTTTGTGTGTATTCATTCTCTCTCTCTCTCTCTGAGTAAGTATAGGTCTCTCACCTACTACACATTGCTCATTTCCTCATCTGCCCACAGGGAAGACTCACACATAATGCACCAGCACTTTGAAGGAGTCTCAGGTGAGTTCTCACATTCCATTCCATGAAAATGACCATGGAGTAATAACATGTGAGCTTTAAAATGTGTGGGACAGAGTCCTTGCCATTAAATACTTTTAACCATAATAGTAACTTTTCATGGAGCTTTTCTCTTCTTGTTCAGTATGGTATAGTATGTCCTCCCTGCTCTTCCTCCCATAAAGATCAAGGTAAAAAAATAAATCACACAACACCAAAGAAAGAAAGAAAGAAAGAAAAGTCTTAGATAATATTTTCTCTCTCAAATTGGGGAGAAACTAGCTTTGACAAGAATGAAAATGAGACAACTGAAAATGTTTTCCTTCTATAAAGGTGTAAAATATCAAACCTACTTTAAGATTCCCTTCCCTCAGTGTCCCCATCCACAACACATTCCGCTTTGAGAGGGAACGTCTGAAGTGCGGTTCTTTGAATGTTTGGCTGAATGGACTTAAAATCCTCCCTGCAATCAGGAATCCCCTGTAGACCTTTCCATGTTGGGTGGGAAAGTCAAAGGTAGACATCTGGGGATGGGAATGTTGGCAAAAAAAGTCAGTACATATGCTCCATCACACTTTGGTTCACACACTTTACTCAAACACTTGAATAGGGATGGTAAAAAGCTTACAAATCATCATTCATTTTACAGTGTGAAGTGGTCCTCAGGCATCTGAAGGGAGATGCACAAGTACCAGCAGCACTAGCCAGGGATGGAAAGAACCCGTGCAAATGTTCTTATCTTGGGGGTAAGGGGAGTGCACAAAATAGTTTTTGCACACAAAACAATGGGGATTCTTTTGTCCTTGACATTTTGCTTTTGCAAAATCTGAAAAATTAGGAGGAAACTTGAGAAATTATTCCTTCTTCTATGAAAGTACTGGAGAAGTGAAGATGGGCATCTCTAGCAGCAATATACCAAAAAGCAGGTATGTTGAACCTGCTGCATGGGGAGCTTTAAAGCTTTGATTCTGATACCATCTACAGTATTTTTATCAAGAAAGATTCAAGAAGATGGCATTTGAGGTCTATAGAAAATCCATGGGAAACAACAATACATAACTGAGGTATCTACTAAAACCATGAGAATACTTTTAGTTAAATCGTTAACTTAAGAAAGCACCTGAATAAACAACTTACAAGAAAGGGCTCATGACTAGACCATAAACAAACTTGTTTTTATAATTACTAGAATTATAAAATGGCATAATGTAAATATCCGAGTAATAGTTTACTCTTGTTTTAATTTATACTTAATAATTTTAGAAAGACCTTCCATTGTTAACTTGCTATAGCTGTGTTGGCACTTCTAGCAAAATGAATTTTGCTGCTCTGCCACAGTCTAGTTTTAACCAGTTCAAGTGATATTTTAAACAGTACATGTCAACTATTAAACTTCATTTGTCAAGTCTTCCTCAGGAAAGAATGCTCCATGTTTTCTACATTTTTGGCAGACTTTTCAAACAATGAAGTCTCAAAAAATACAATAAAAATAAATTGGAACCTGGGAGTATACCACCTCACAAGCACACAAGATAAATTAATATCAAAACTACAGGTCTGGAATGGAATTAGTAAGCTCCTCATGGCCAAAGCATCTATTTTTCCCCCTATAGAAGATTCCCACTCCTCAGGAAGTAGAAAAACCCACCTATCTCATTCTGCCTATGATTTGGACAGGAGCTAATATTGTGAGCCTTGTCCAGCTACATATAATATTTTCATTCTAACATTGCATTGGAACATCATACTCTATGCCACTGCTCAGAGACAGCTGAGCAAGATTATGAGTTCCATCCAAGTACTGAGACCTATCTTAGTCAGACATAGGACCTATTGAATAGGAATGGTGGCACACTGTCTTTAAGTGCGAGTAAATGAGAAGGAAACTGATACAGCCCTGGGCCTAGGTTTCTTTTCCTTGGATCAAAGAAAGGATCTTTAGATTATGCCAAAGTATTAGGTTAGTCAAGTAATTTGCATGGCACCTGACCTCCTTTATTCTACCACAAACTACATTTTGAAGCTCTTTTCCATTTCCAAAGCAGTTTGGAAGCAGAGTAGTAGTAGTAGTAGTAGTTGTTGTTGTTGTTGTCTGCCTTCAACTTGGCCTTGACTTATGGAGACCCAGTGAACAAGACATCTCCAAGATACCCTATCCTCCACAGCCCTCCTCAGTTTTTGCAGACTCAGGGCCATGGCTTCCTTGATAGAATCTATCCATCTATGTGGTCTTCCTCTTTTCCTGCTACCCTTAGCTAGCATTAATGACTTTTTTAAAAGAGTCATGCCTTCCTGCTGAACTTCCTTTGGCTTCATGTTTCTATATATCATGTCCTTCTTTCAAACAGATCTGAAATATATATATATTTAGGGGTGTCTTCAAATTTCTCCCCAGCTAAATTACTCCTTAGATTTAGGAGGTCTGGCTTACCTTGGTTTGTTTCTTGTTTGATGGAGTTTTCTCTATTATATGAGGATTTCTACTTTTCATGAGCTGTTTGCTACACAACAAGCTTAACCACCTTTTATACCATAACACTAACAGTAGGTGTACATACATTACATCCTGGGGGGAAAAAGCTATGTTGATGTTACTCTTTCAGAAGTAACTACATCAAGATGCTTTTTGTGTAGTGCTTTACAAATATGGAAGTGTAGTTGTGTGTATTGTTATGCACTGCAAAAGTGTTCTTGATCTAATAAATTTAGTAATGTTTAATGTGTTATGAGACTATTTTATTTTATTTTATTTTATTTTATTTTATTTTATTTTATTTTATTGCTGTTGCCACAGATTAACATGCACACTTCTGGAATTAGAGGAAAAAGAAAACACAGCTGAAGAAGCTTAAGCTGTGAAGAACTGTAGAGGTTATTGGAGAATTTGCTTATCCCTTGCACTTTTTGTCTGGCAAATAAAGTACAGTGGATTTATCTATCCCATTTGTGAACTGTACAATGATGCCATAAGGGCCATTTCATACATTATATAATGAGGAATTTTGTTACCACTGGAGCTGTAAAACGGTATGGCCAATCCTGGCTCCCTGGCTTGTGTAGCTATTTAATTTACACATTTGCAAAACACTCCTCTCTATATATATCTATATCATCTATATCTATATCGATCGATCGATCGATCGATCGATCGATAGATAGACAGATATAGATATAGATATAGATATATGACACATGCATATGTTACACTTTATATACACATATACAAACTGTAATATATAAAGCAGCTCCTTAAACCCCTAATTACTAAATATGAGTTCCATCAATGAAAAATAGGTGATCAGATTTTCTGTAGTGTGTTATCATTCAACAGACCAATGGAAACAGCACTCTCTGCCTTATCATCACATTTCCTATCTTTTCAAAATCTGTAAATCATTCAGATAATTCAGGTAACACTGTAGGTCCTGTATTGATATTGATATTTCAAAGCATATTCCATGGATGTACCATAGAATCTGAGACTTTTTTAATGCCTGTGTTGTTACTCCTAAACTCCTAAAGCCCTACATGGCTTGGGACCAGAATACTGAAATGAGCGCCTTCTTCCGTATTGTCCGTCCTGCACACTAAGTTCCTCAGGGAAGAATCTTCTACAGCCAAAAAATTCTAGACTTACATCAGTCACCCAGAGGGCCTTTTCTACTGCTGCTCCAAAGCTGTGGAATGACCTGCTGGAGGAGATCCATCACATCTCCACTCTTTCAGCCTTCAAAAAGGCTCTTAAAGATGGATCTCTTCCGGCAGGCCTTCCCAGCTTAGTTCCTTTCCCGGCACAAGGTGATCTACGTCGCTCTGTCTACCAATTATCTCCCTTTTTAAACTTTTGTATTTCTGATTTTAAATAATGTTTGTTTAATTGTAATTTTAGCAGTAGGTTGGGGGGGGGCTGGGGTTGGGAAGGGATTAATTTTTTAATTCTATTGTATTCTATGTATTTTTATATTTTATTCATCTGATCTTGTTTATTTTATGTTTTTAACTACTGTTGTTTTAATCTAGTATGTTTTAATCCTATGTCTGATTTAATACTGTCTTAAAAGGGGGGAGAGGGTATTGGGATGTATTATATAATTTGTAATTTTAACTTTGTTAGCCGCCTCAATTGCGTTCAGAGGGACGGGGTAAAAAAATAAAATTTATTACTACTACTACAACTACTACTATCATCAGCTCCAAGCTATAGCATTTATTTTTGATATCCTTTTATATTGTTTGTACATGTTTCTGCTCAGGGAAAGCTGAGACTGCTAACAAGCTTGGCTTTCTGAAGCCATGGGCAGGTGATGAAAGGCATCTCCTGCCTAAAGCATTCTCAGGTCACAGCTGTCGCATTCTGTGATTTACTATTGCTGCAGTCTGTTGTCCCTGCTCGTCCCTGAGATCTCATTCCTCCAATTCACAGATCTCCACATTCAATTACAAAAAAGAGTATCTAATGTATCTCATTTCAGAAAGGGCACAGAATCATCAAGTGGGATATAATGCCAAGCACGAATGTCTCTTTTTCAGGGATGCCTCACACCCTCCCTACTTTATTCTTCATGGCTTGACTGATGAAAGGGTTAAAAATAGAAAATCAAGATTTATTTTCTGTGTAATTCCAGCCTCTTATCTCTGGAAAATGAAGCACTGCTTAATAGCAGAATGGCATCTGAAGCTTTGCAAGTTTAAGATAACAACTCTGGCTCTGAAGAACTTGGTGAATTGTAGGGAAAGGTCAGCAAGAGATCTGAGACAAATGAGAAAGTTTGTCATTTTAAGAATTTTACAAGATGGCATGACAGAATTAAGAGATGCTTTGGAAAATTTCAGTTCTTACTTGTGCAGCTCTAAGTCCAGAATAATAGCAGTGGAATTACTTAAATGGCTTTATGGAGATTGTATGGAGGAATAGCCACCTATTTTCTTTCTGGTGATGATTTCATACATTGGTGCAATTCATTAGCTCAAATTAATTCAATATTCTATAGTCAAGAATAATAAATTTTGAAAGCTATGTGAATAAAATCTTCACAAATCAGGAAACTTCTCACTGGCTTCCCCTCAACTGAAGGCAGGTTCTGGAAACAACAACTGGGCTTCTAAATTCAATTTTGTTTTGGGAAGTAGAGATCAGGTGAACAGAACATATTATGGTTTAATTCGTTTAATTGGTTTATCTGTAATTAACATATTGTTACCAGCCCATGGGAATGCCAACATATAATTCAAATTAATTAAATAATTTAAGTCCCAGTATGCTCTATAGAAATGATAAGCACACAGTGAATTCTGCTGCAACAGAAATAACCAAATTGCTTATTTAGTTTTCCCATTCATTTAGATATCCAAAGGACAAACTATACCATATAAGTGCCAACTTTAAGCTGGAAGGCAGGATCAATTTTCTGTAGTGTAGGAGGAGTTTGTCACCTTTCCAGATCAGAACTGGAAGTGCTGGAAAACTCTTGTCACTCATGCTAAAATCTGTCAACATTCAAATGTAACATAAGAGCAATATGTCAACAATAAAATGTGGAAATAAGTAAGAAACATCCAATTTGTTTCTTACTTCCATGTAGGCCTATGATGAAGGTTGTTCAAAGTAACAACCACTGGGCATGGAGAGTTTGACCTGTGGCCAATGAAGAAAACATCTCAGGTGCATCTACCACGGATGGAAGTGTGTAGCATCTAGTAATGCTTTATGCCTGTTGATACCAATTCAGATTTCATCCAAGCTGGATTTTGCCCATTAAAAATGCTATTGTTGCAATTCCTCTTGGTCAGTGGATCATACTCTCATGGCACAGAAATTTTCTTCAAAGACAAGGTAAAAAAATTATTCTGCCACACTAATACATATGTAAACTACATTCCCAAATTTTCTCACCCTTGCCAAGAAATGGTGTCTCACCATATGTACTGTTTCTCACAGTACTTACTTCTGTACTGTTTGCATTAAACCTTTTCATGCATTTTTTTTTGCCCCAGTGCTAAAATATGAAAAAAAAATCAATGGAAAATGTACAAAAAAACCCCTCTCATAATCTCACTCAGTGGGGATAAAATGTTCTGTATATTTCATTCTTCTGCAACCAGAATGAAATAAATGAAGAGTTACATCCCTACCTTCTAAAGATATTAATTAACATTTATAAAGTACTTCCAAGTGTTCAAAGTACTTCACTTACATTACATCACTCACATTAAATTGTTCACTTTGCAATAATATATGACAAGTCGATATTGTTGTCTCCCATATTGCAAATAGGGAGACTGATGCTGGAATTTGAATAGACTACCTAAAGATTTGGGGGCAGAGAAAAGAACATGGAATTTCCTGTTTCTCATGCCTTGTTTGTGCCCTGGATTTACAGGGAGAATGAAATTGTCTGTTTTTAGTGTACTTTTTTCATCAATAACTTAATTTTTTCCTTTCTCCCCTCTAAGATAAGAGCAGGAGACAAGCAATAAAAGATTGCGGCTGTTCCTTAAGAATCTTGCACCCATGGAAAAGAGCATCTTGGTGATGGTAGTTCACACTGCAACAGCTGGTATTTCAAAACTGTCTGAGGACCAAACCACAAGTTATACTGAAAATGCAGCATGGAACTCTATGGTCCAAGGAGATTATCACATGAGGGACAGGATGTCCTCTTCTTCCCGCATAATTGCGGGAAGGACTTTCACACATAACCTCTACTTGACCTGGCAGGGAAGCGCAATTGAAAGTGATTACATGAATCACTTTCACATGAAAGTGGGCTGAAAAGGGCTTCAGCTGTCATTTTAAGTCTTATGTATTAATGGAAAAACCCATTAATACCATGACAGCTGAAAGCGCTTTTCAGCCCACTTTCATGTGAAAGTGATTCGCGCAATTACTTTCACTTGGGTCATGGATGGGATAAGAACAGGGGAGCAATCCCATCCCTATCCCATCTCCTGTGTGATATTCTCCTAAAACACACTGCAGAAATAAACCAGTTTGAGACTGCTATAACTGCCCTGGCTCAATGCTAGGGAATTCTGGGAACTGTAGCTTTGCGAGACATTTAGCTTTCTCTGTCAGAGAGCTCTGGTGTCACAATAAAATTCCCAGGATTCCCTAGCACTGAACCAGGGCAGTTAAAGCGGTCTCAAACTGGATTACTTTTGCAATGTGTTTTGGACCTATGTCTGCTTTTATTTTACTTAAATTAAGTGTGGGGGCCCTAAGCCAGATCAGGAACACAGTATACAGAGAGAGAAGGTTTAATCTTTCCTTCTCACAGCCTTTCCTCCACCCCAAAAGAGGTGTTAAATAAAGTGGGGGAATCTATGTCCCAACTTAAGTCGCCCCCTTCTTCGCCTTTGAAATGACTGGATTTCAGGAAGGAGGCACTCAAGATGAAAAAAAATAAACCTCTACTAGATGTGATCATGATCCAGTCTGGGTACCCTGTGTTTACCTTTAATTAAAGCAGACATCAAGCTGCCAAGTACATATTTAAAGTAAGATGCAGTTTGGTCCTGATTTTTTGGTTGCAAGATCTTTGGTCTGTTCACTTGATTACCCATCAAGGTTGTAAAGACTGCTGATACATCTGAAAGTACCCCATAACAAATGGGCCATAACAACTTGAATTGGGAAAGACAGTGTTTTCTACCTTACCTAGGGATGCTAACTTTTAGCAGATTTTTCTTCTCTTGGGTGGACAACCAAATATTAATGGACACTAAGAGATGGAAAAGATGGAGTTCTGACCTCTTAGGCTGCTTCTCCACTCCACCTCACCCCATCTCCAAGTTGCTTTGTTTACTCCATATCCCCAAATAATGCTAGGGAAGAATGGTACATGTTTCCTTGGCTCATGTGTCACTGGGTTCCAGTGAAGTTCTGCAAGTCTCAGTAATGGCCTTTGCAGACTGCCAGAAATAGTGCAAATTGAGGCCACTTTAACTGCCCTGACTCAATGCTAGGGAATCATGGGAACTGTAGTTTATTGTGGCACCAGAGCTCTCTGACAAAGAAGGCTCAATGTCTCAGAAAAAAATACAATTCCTATGATTCCCTAGCACTGAGCCAGGGCAGTTAAAGTGGACTCAATTTGCACTATTTCTGGCAGTCTGTAAAGGCCCTAAGACAAGCAATGTGTAAGAGAGTGCTATTGTTTGTTTGTTTTTTTAATTTCTGAATTATTCACTGTTTCTTTCTAAGCAATCAGCTGGGTAAGAACAGGAGCTTATTGCTGCTAGCAAGTCTTCACTTGACCTACCACTACTGTCCTTCCTAGGCAGAGAAGGCTGAAAAAATCAGTATCAAAAAGTTCACTTCTGATGATAGCTCCACATTCCTAGCAGGCCTTCCAAGAATAATGGCTGTCTGATTGGAAATGAGTTCTCATTCTGCTTCCATCACTGATTCCTTGTTACTGTTTTATCGTTTTATTGTATTGTGATATTTTAACCTTTTCTTAGTTTAATCCTGTTTTAAGGGGATGGGAGGGTTGCATTGTGGGATGAGGGGAAGTTTTAACTCTGTCTGTTTTTAAATGCTGTAACCCGCCCCGATTGCCGCGCAGAGGGGCGGGCTATAAATAAAAATTATTATTATTATTATTATTATTATTATTATTATTATTATTACTACTACTAGCTGTGTGTGTCAGGAAGCAAGAGGGCCTACAGAGAAAGCTCTCTTTTCCTACTCATCAAAACTTGTGAAGAGGCAGCAAGGAGATGTTAGACCATTTAAAAAAAACCCTGAAGTTGCTGCTCCACAAGTTCCTATCGTGCTCTACTTTCATAGGGGAAGATATAAAGAAAATTTTCCAAGGGGAAGAGTTCAAAACCTCTTATTCAACCCCATCCCTGCCCCCTTTTAGATACTTCCAGATAATGCTGGAAGAAAAAATATAAAATAATTACAAGAAGGCAGAACTTCAAGGTCTGTAACAAAAGTCCATTTTCTTGTTCAGGGTTATAAGATCAGCATGAGAGAGTAAGGAACATGCATAAATTCAGACTGAGCCTGTTTTCCAACCAGAAAGTGGCACTATGTGAGATATAAAGACTTCTATCTACAAGACTGGAAGAATAAAAAAAAAAGTTCCTGTAAAAGTGTTTAGCTTTTGCTGTACTGTGCGAAGTAAGTGGATTTCCCTAGTTAGTCACATCCTATTTTATGAAATTTATGCCCAAGAAAGAATATTACTAGGAACGATATCACTACCTTTCTCAATATCATCCCATTTAAGGTTTTTCTTTTCTTTTTTTAAACTAAACAGTTACCTTAATAACAGACGTCTCAACTCTTGAGGGAGGACTCTGTACTTGTGCTGCTGCTGCCATGTTTGCAATCGTGCTAAGGTGGTTCATCTGGCTCATCGCCATTGTGACAGATGCTGGTGGCAAGCTGACAGGAATAAGCGGGTGAGGCATCATCATAAAAGGGAGCTCCAGGCCTAAGGGAAAAAATAAAGCAAAAATACATTTATGATTTTAAAACACTGAATGTTACAAACATTTCTGGCACTAAACAAGGGAATTTTACTACCCACAAGACAATGGTAAAGTTTTACTCAATTGTTCCTTAGCTCACAAGTATTCCTCTGGCAGGAAAACATTCTTTATGCTACTCTTCCTAGTATAATATGCAAAGGAGAAAACGATTACCATTGTTGCTCAGTATGGGGATAGCAATCAACCTTGAAAGGTGGTACATTCATTACATTACAGATGTTCATCTCCAAAGAATAACCAACTTCCATAATGTAATCTTCCCATTTTTGTTGGGAGCAGGCCATCACTTTAACATCTGTCTCTAAATACTGGTTAACTAACAGTGGTTGAAACCTACAATGACACTATAGTTCTAGGTCCATGGAAAACTGTGTGATACTGCCTTGATTTTATGTTTGAATGGAAGCTTTATGAGACAGACCACAGTATCTTCAGTTAGGTATACATTATTGTTGCTTTCACATGATAACCCTGAGAGCAGTGTTTGTGAATCACTCTTCCCATCAGTATGAAGAGAGATCTTGTAGCACTTTTGAGACTAGCTGAAAGAACGAAGTCTATATGCATCTGAGGAAATAGACTGAAGCTTATGAAAGCTCATGCTGCCAGCTTTTTTTCTTTCAGTTAATCTCGAAGGTACTACAAGATCTCTCTACATACTGATTCTACAGACTAACATGGGTATATCTTTGAACTTTTTCCACCAGTTATCTAAGGTATTGGGTATGCATCAGGCTTTTGCAGCATGCCCTTCTTCACCCAAAGCAAATCAGACTTGGCTTCTGTGAATAATTGTCAACTGTATCAATACTATTTTAGTAGTAAATTGCTGATGTCTTGTTTTCAATCCTTACCTTGGACTAAGACCAATTATTATTTTCAATGAGAATAAACCCAAAGAATCAATGAAACCTACATATTTTTATTATTTAATTTACATTTACCAAGTTCCCAACATTTCAAGAGGTTTAATTTAATTGGAAATATAACATCTTCAGTGGGTTATCATCAGCCATTTCCTTGGTGTCCATCCTACACACTGAGACAAATCAGGTAGTATACAATTCCAGGGATTGTTCCAATTCAGACTGCAAGAGGGAGATTCTATGTTCAAATGATCTTTCACATTATACTAGCACCATTCTAACATTCTGCCAGAGATTCAGATACTGGGCACATTCTGTGTACTTTCTGTCTATCCAGCACCAAGATCATCTTTGTTACAAGGCCCCAACTTCTTTCTAACACTTCCCGCCATCTCTCCATCCACCCCCCAAATCATGCAAAAAATGATCACTAGTGTTCCCTTCCAAACTCTCTACAGTACAATTACATCTCCATACAGTCTCTTCTCCTATTAAAAAGAAGGTTTTAGAGGAGCAGCGATATCTATGACTCAGAGTAGACAATCAGACACCACAAAGGATTTTAGGGTGGTACCAGCCGGGGGGCAGGGTATGCTTTGGAGAGAATGGGGGAGTTAAAATGCAGGATGCTAGGTAGTTGCATCTAACAGTGTGGGCAGAAGCAGCCTCCCCCTGGAAGTTACCCATTCCTGAGCTACAGGAAGGATGAGCAACCATTGGCCAACCACTGGGCTGATGGGAGTTAAAATTCAACTCACATCAGCCCTAGCCAGCAAAGCCTGTGGTGGTAGATAATGAGTGTTGCAGTATAAAAACATATGGAGATACATGTTAACCACTCTTGAAGTAGGAAAACATCTACTTCATTAAACAAACAAATAAACAAACAAACATTAGCTTGGCTGTATCTATCTGTTGTTACTTCTGCAGCTGTCCCTGCAAGTGAACTTCCATTTTAATTCTCAGAGCCCAATGCAAAGGCCAAGTCATTTCCATCTTATGGCAATCTAAGGTGACTAATACACAGGTAGTGTCATGCAAGTCCACAGGACTACTTGGATAGAAGTATCTTTATTTCCATTATGCACGCCTTAAAATGAACCCACTTGGATTACTGTAGTGCACTGTACATGGATCTATATTTAATTCAGTTAGTCCAAAATAAGGCTGAAAGACTGTTAACTGGAAATGTGGTACACAAACATAATAAATATCACAATCTAGGACTTTATCACTTACACTTTCTTCAGACTGGAACCATGTTACCAGAAGGATTGCAACTTCCCATGTGGGAATTGTTATGGGACTGCCTACCTACACTCTGAGACCATCTTCACAAACCCTTTCTCAGATGCTCCAACAGTTAAAGAAGGAGGGTAACAAGGAGTGGATGTTTTCAGTGTTAGAATCCTCAGTTTTCAAATGCTAATTACTGGATGGCTCACCTGGCACCCATCTCTTATTATCTCTTTGGCGCAAAGTGAAGAGTTCTTAATTTTCCCAGACTTTAAATTTCGTTGATTTCTTTAAAAGTGTTACTTGCCAGCTTTTTAATTTATTCTCTGCTGCCATGAATATATTCATTGATTTAATTGTCTGTCTGTCTGTTTGTTTGTTTGTTGTGTGCCTTCAAGTAATTTCTGACTTATGGCAAGCCATAAGGGGTTTTCATGGCAAGTTTCTTCATAGGAGGCTTGCCATTGCCATTCTCTGAGGCTGAGAGAGTGTGAGTTGCCCAAGGCCACCCAGTGGGTTTCCATGGCTGACTGGGGTTTTAAACCCTGGTCTCCAGAGTCCTGGTATAATACTCAAACCACTTTGCCACATTGGTTCTCGTGATTTAATTGTATTTTAATATTATTGTTAAGTCACTGGAGAACCATGTTATTGGGTAGTATATAAGCACTAAAATATTTACATATACACATAAATAAATGATCTGAAAGTCCCAAAATGACAGAAAATGAAGCTGATGGAGAGGCACTGAAAGAACTGCATGGACATATGAAAGGGTCAGGAGAGGCTGAGAATATTTTAATGATCAATTTACAGCAGAAACAATGCATATATTTAAACATGTGACATTATGTATTATAAGCTTCTTTGAATCTCTGAGAAAAGCAGGATAAAAATACCTTCCAAATTAATAAATGGAAATAACATCTACCAACTTAAGGAAAATTAGCTTGCCAGATTCCAGACTCAATTTCTACATCCAGCAATTTTTTAATGTTTTTGTTTGTTTATTTTTCAAATACAATGGAGCATTGAAAACTGTGATCTTTCGCCTACAGTCTAAAATGCTAAAGTCTCTGGAATTCTGTACCAAGTGATTTATCTGCTCGTGTAAATCAGCATCCAGATATAAGCCTACATAACAGATATGTTGAGGTAAAGAATGCCATGTCCATCTCAAGGAAACAACAGAGCTCCTGCTTATTATCCTTGGGCTAGACTGCAAGTGACAGTAATGTGCACACAAGCCCTTAGCGATTGTTATCAAACAAATAAAAAACAATTGTTCCTTGCTATTTATTACACAGTCTGCTCAGTTCCTCACTGTAACATCTTGATGTTAAATATTTGTCAGTGGTGTTAAATCATTTATTTTAAATAGTCAGATTCTCTTGTGAAATATCTTTATTCTATTTACAGAATTTTACAAAAATCACACTTTTTTATGTTGCTGTGCTTAGCATGTTTCTTTTCTTTTCTTTTTAGTGTAATCTCTTTAATGAAACATAACCAATAGGTGTTTGAAAATATCAGAAGATTAATGTGGAAAGATTTCAACCCGTACCATTTGGCAGAAGACGGTTCTGTTGGAGAGGGTTGAGAGGATGATTAACTGGAAGGTTATGCTGTCCAGGCAAGTTGGGGTGGTTAACAGAAGCCTGCGATGCTTGGGTTGGGGGAGACTGGAGTTTTTCTCTATCCCAAGAACCATCATTGCTTCCTGTGGGAAGGAATATAAATTACTGGGATGCAGGATAATTCCAGATTTATAGCAAATGAATTTGCAAGCAAGGATAGCAGGTTAATTCCTTCTGCAACTATCAAATCCATTTTGGAAGATCCATAGGTTGGGAACTGCAACTATTTTATTAGGCACCTTTATTCTATTCTAGTACAGTCTAGTTTATTGGAGGTTTTTGCTATTCCTATAAATTATATTATTCATTGAAATAGTATTGTATTTCATTTCCAAAGTCACATGAATTGAATTTTTAAGCATCATCTGTGAAAAGATGGAATATCAAACCTTACCAAACTAATTCTTACTCAACAGGACTAGAAAAGGATCCAAGGAAAGTTTGTGATGTTTAAATTTTAAAAATAAAGTATATTTAAATATGCAAATCATTTAAGAAGGTGACATACATGTAGCTGTTTGTGATGAACAAATTCAACAGTTATAACATTCTGTTAATTTTAGTACTAAAAATAACCTTCCCAGTCTGTCAGGACTTCTAATTACAGAGTGCTTTCACTTGAAGATCTCTTGGCTGATATCCAGAAAACTTGGGGGGGGGGGATCATACATTTGTGTCCAAATGTACTTTTTTGTATATAACTTAGAATGAAAGACATACAAGATGTCTATTTATATAAAATTTGGCTTTTTGTTTTTATTTAAGTTGCAGATCAGCCTTCCCCATTTTTACTCAGAACACTTTTCTGGGTTAAATGAGAGTTACTCTCAAGGACACAGGTTTGCAGTCCTCAATGGAAAAAAACAGAATGAGAATACCTTACACTACTGGTGATGTAGATTTTGTATATGTGTGTATTTAATTTGTACATGCCAGAAATGAATAATTCCATCTTTTCTTTCTTGCTTTGTAAGAACATAAAAATTTCAGCAATATTTAATTGCTATTTGCACTCCAGGAAGACTTCTGGAAATTTTTCTTTTCTGCAAAAATACATATTCCTTATGTGAAAGCTGTGTTTTTGTCCGAAAAGATATGCACATAGGAATGTCTGTTTTGTACACACATAAAATGGTCTTAAAGCATTTCCAAAGTCTGAGGAATCCTGAGGTGTAAGTGGGAGGCTCCTGAAACCCTTTTTGACTGAAATGCAAAAACTAGCAAATATTCCTTCCATAACTATGATGGAATATTTAGGTGACTTCAGATTCAGGCTGAAGAAATTTAGGGCCGATGCAGACCAGCCTAAAGGGCCGGCCTGGGGGTGGAGTTGCAATGGACACCCCGACTCCACCCTGACGATGCCCCAATGCTGTGCGTCCACACAATGTGTGGTGTCAGGGCACCCTCTTGGCGCAGCGTGCAGATGCGCTGCACCAAAAGAGCACAAAAGAGCCACCGCTGTTGCTCAAAGGGCAGCATTTGCCCACTCTTTTGGGGCTGGCAAAAAGAAGGATGGGGCCACAGCATGTGGTTGCTGCGGCCCCGATGCTCCATTCCCAGGGGCAGCTCAAAGCCACCCCTT
>JAIPUX010001232.1:32676986-32691026 GCA_020142125.1 Phrynosoma platyrhinos
TTGCTGAGAAAGAAGATATCTGCCTGTATTTGGGCAAGTTTCTTGAAGAGGTTGATGGATTTCCACTTCATCCGGCTAAATTTGGTGCTTTCCATAGTGGTATAATTTAAAGATATAGCCGTGTTAGTCTGAAGAATTAATTAAAAAAAAAAAGCAGTAACCAACATTCCTTTTTAGTTATCTTCAGTTTTTAGCTGAATTTAGCTATATATTTAAATACTACCACTATGGAAAGCACCAAATTTAACCCACCCAGCCCAAACCTCTTTGTCTCCATACACTTTTAGTTCTGTTAGTAGTATTCAAAATAATCTGCTGATCCCATGCTTGGACCTGAAGCATTAATCAAGTGTTTCCTTTTTATAAACACTTATGGAAAAATAAAACTTCCTGCTTCAACAGCCAGTATTCTTGAAGTCCAGTGTTCAAGTATGCTGTATGGTTTATTGTGTATTCACCTTGCCTCTGCTAATGAACCCTTCATTTTCAGGTTCATTGGGTACATATGTGCACACGTGTACATGCATTTTAAAAGGATATTTGGTAAGAGCAGGATACCTGAGACTGTTTTTGTTTCGCTCTTCAATAAAAATGCACGCTAGATTCACAGCTACCAGCATTTAAAGTTGCACCTACATATTTCATCATGTAAGGTGCCTGACAAGAGAAGACAGCTGTGATATTAAAAAATGACTCATGAGTAATTCTTAAACCATAGTTCAGTGCTAGCTTCGTATGTTATCCATGTGAACTGTTATTTTCAGGGTTCTCTTCATGTTATTTTTAATATACAAACTCTTAGATGTCCTGAGTTTCCCCCAGCATAAGTACATGTTCCCCAATGATCCTTCCTTTTTCAGATGTGAAGTAAGGTTTTGTTCCATATAGCTCCTATCAGTAATGTTTATTTAGGGGAAGCTTAGAACAGATCTGTTGGGACAGTGGCCTTACTGCACTAGAATTTCCACCTCGTAAAGGTCCATTTTATCCTGTCTACTTTTAGGAAATGGTGTGTGATTTTAAATTTCAGCCCCCTTCTCTTAATTTAATTAGCTTATATTTGAAATGTCATTTTATAGGGAAAGATTTTCTTAATAATGTTGCTATATAATCAGTGTTAGTAAACCATGTGGAATTTGCTGTGAAAATGCTAGTGTCAAGTCTTTAAAAAGCCATACAAAGGGTCAAGACATAGGTAGCTTAATGTTATATATTTTCTGGTAGAACCACATCAGTCCCTGTAAGGAAAACTTTCTAGGTGTCTGTGAAGATGTCTGTAATAAAAATGTGAGAGAGGACCGTCTTGCCTAAGGACTATTACTTATGTGATGTGATAAAGATTATATGGAAGGAGGTCTGGCTCTGAAGTAATTGGTGAACAAAATATATCTGAAAACATGAGAGAATTTTTTGTTTCTAGTCACAATAGCTTCATTCAAAATGTCAAAGAATTCAATGGCTCTCAGAAAGACACAACACAAATCTCCCCAGTTCTTTGGTTGTTTAAATTCATCTTCATGTAAACAATTGTTCTTGTCCCTTTATCAGTACATGGGTCCATCTTTAACAATAATAGCATTTATACACACAGGGTTGACATGATACCAATAAAACTTCCACTGAAAATCACTTTCTTATAGACAACTGAAACTTCCACTATGATGCACATAATTGCAGTTGCCACAATGCAATATACTGACTTAAGAATTCACAAACCTGCTGGGGGAAAAAAATCAGCAACCTCAAATCTGTGTTCAATTTTGACCTATGTAATTGTGTATGTAGCCATGTTCTCTTCATCTCATATTTATGATGGCACACCGTAAACCAGTATTCATGAAATGCTGCTTGAGTGTATGAGAAACTTCACAGTGTTATGGAATGGGGGGGGGGGAGTGCAAGAAAGGAAGAAGAACCAAAAATGCTACATGTATAACATGGAGCATAATTTAATCAATTTAGTTCTAAAAACTTAATTTCACCACCATTTAAAGCAAATACTCCTAAGAGAGTGTACTACAGCACCCAGAGATATCAAGTGTCCAAACTGTTAAGCCTATTACAAAGACTTGACAGCCAATGGAAACTTGAAAATATAAGCCTCAAGAAGTTAGGAAGGAGAAAAAGAAGAACTTAAAAAAAACAACAATCCAAGACAACAACAAAGAACTGTATGTATTGAAGGTTGGAGGACATTTCTGAAATACTTAAGAAGCAAGAGTTGGAGCTGTGAAGAAAAACAGTCATTATTTCACTCCATTTGTGTTGAATGTATTGTTGAAAATTAATTAAAATGAACACAGCGTATTATTATTATTATTATTATTATTATTATTATTATTATTATTATTTAAAAAAGCATAACTTTACAGAAGCATAATCATGTTTAAACAGTTTTCCAAAGGATTATCAACAAAAGATGCACTGCACATTTCCTTCCCTATAGTAAGTGTTTGTCCACTAAAGATTCTAGTTTTGGGTCTAGAAAGAGAAGTAATTGCATGCTATTAACTGAGCCATAATCAACACAACTTGTACTTTTTCAAGTGATTTTCCAAAACCTTATATATGCCTTACTTGCCAGCTTTTTGCAACAACTCGAAGCATATTTCTACTTATGTCTGAATGTCTGCAGTTAATATGAACCTGTATCTTTTTTACAGCACATAATCAGATGGGATATAATTTTTCACGTTTTATTATCTTGGCCAGGGCTGAATCCTGTCAATGACTTAAGTAGGTGTAAGTGGGGTGGATCTGCACTTAGACTTTCTCAGACCAAGTAGGAGGTAAGCATTACATCCTCCCAGAAGGTCCCTGCCCTGGTATGTAACAAAGTCTTTGCCCTGGTATGTAACAGCATCAAGGAGGGGAGACATTTAGACACATCTTTATGTCCTTGGCAATTTTGGAGTCTCCAAACTATTCTGGCTGTTCTTCAGCACTGAGGAAAGAAGCAGCAGTTCTGCTCCTTCTGTACCATGCTCAGGAGCCAAGGCACATCTCTGGGGCCAATCAGAAGCTGGGAAAATGACATTTTCAAGTTGTTGTTATGCACCAGGGGAAGTAGTCACACCCACTTTTCCTAGCTCTATAAGTATGCTATTGGAAACTCACACTCTGCCAGCACACTGACACTATTTCAGCCTTAGGAGAAGGCAATGTCAAACTATCTCTGAACAAATCTTGCCAAGAAAACCCCATGATAGGGTTCACTTATGGTAATCTAAGTTGGAAATGACTTGAACAACAACAACAAATGGTAGTTCTAAGGTTGCAAGTGACTTTAAAGCCTAGAAAGTTAGAATGATATGTGTGACTAACCAGTCCATGGGTTTAATAATGAATGGAGCAGTCAATAAAATACTGACTCTTCGCATCTTCTTTATCTCCCATTCAGATCCCACCCTATGACACATTAATGTGATGAATGTAAAGTAGGACTGGGGGTAGAGCTGGACGAAGCTCTCTGATTCTCTGTTGGTGATGTTTGCATCCCCCTCCCCCACAAGTCTATTTTGCTCCATTTCCAGAACAGTATCCACATGTGTCTGAATCAAAATTTCTCCTGACATACAAACTAATGTCCCCTAAAATGTGCCCTTCTGTAGGCATTTTTAGATTGGATGGCAGAAAATGTTTACAAAGTCAGAGTTTAAAAACTAAAGCATTCCAGATCAGCTTTAAGAAATAAAAATTAAATCATTTAGTACGGAAATAAAACAAAGAAAATTTATCCTATATTGCTTGTTGGGAGCTCGATTTCTCCTTCATAGCATAGAACATTTTGGCCCTCACATATTTCATATTGTCATGTGAAGACTACTTTTTTCACCAAAGCACTACTCAATGTGGTATTGGGGAGGTCTTCCCCTCTGCTCTCACCCTTTCCATGATTCATTAGGAAGGTCTTAAGAGAAGCTGTAACCCTATTCAAGTAAACATGCTTAGTGACCTCCATGAGATCAAAAGCCCTTCTTCTCATTCTCTCTCTCATTCTCTAGGTTTAGGTATGGACTTATCTGAACTCTGCTGTCTTACCTTTGTGTTCATACTATATTATATGTGTTATTATTGTCCATATTGTGGACAATGTGTGTGTACTAAACATGTACTAAACAAATATTTGAAATTATCCTAAAAGTTAGGTATTTTGATCCTTCAGTAAGTGATGGATCCTCTTCAATATAATGATCCAAATATTTGGTTTGCCTTTCTCAAAATGCCCTTTCCTTCAATGTGATGAAGCTTAACAATTTGAAATTAAAAAACATAGCTAGGTTAGTCTAGAAAATTAGTATGCAAAGGGATCTTGCAGAACTTTTGAGACTAACTGAAAGATAGAAGTTGGTAACATGCGCTTTTGTAGGCTTGAACATTTTTCCTTCTTACCCACTATTACGTCCTAATTTCAAATGCATCTGAGGCAGTAGGCTCAAGTCTAGGAAAGCTCAAGCTATCAACTTCTATCTTTCAGTTAGTCTCAAAGGTGCTGCAAGATGCCTTTGCATTTGAAAATTACCATGCGGAGAGAGACTCTCTTCTCCTACCTCTTCATGGGCTACTGTGCAGTTAGAGGACTGGAGGAAGATCAGTACAGCCAGCAATAAATAGTAAGGGAAAGAAGAGAGGGAAGAGGAGACACATTAAACACATGAAATGCATTACAGGCTCATTTCGTACTAGTTGGAAATCTTTTAAAAAGTTACCCTGCCTTTTCTGCTTTCTTCCATTCTGCCTAAATTAACAAGACTCCTGCTGCAACTAGGGGGGAAAAAAAGAGAGAGTCACTGTGAATGCACGCAGAGTGCAGATGGGAGATTTGCCTCACCAGGCTGGCTGCTCAAAACAATACAGATATTAGATGGAAATCCCATCTCCAATTGGATTTCGGGCAGAATTGGAAGCCAAGGCATCTGACTGCTAGTAAAAAGTGCTAGAAAAAATTTCTCTTGAATGGCTTTTGCCAATTTCTCAGAATTTCCAAGATACAATGTCTGAATTGGCTACTTGTGCAAACACAGAATATTTTTCAATGCTTCCAGTATTTTTGCATTGGTGTAATACTAATGGTAACTCATTAGCAACAAGTAACCACACACATTATCTTTCTGGCAGTAAAATGTAATGACATATTTTGTAATCTAAGTAACCAGTTACTTTCTTTTCTTTTTCTTTTTTTGTTTAAAAAGCCATATCAAACTCTGCTTGGGAGCGATCAACTCATAGTCCACTAGTGATGCATAGTCTCTTTACTCCGTAAGTGTGTTATCAGGCCCAAAAATATATCAGTACTTTTACTGAAATAGGGGAGGTTTACTACCATGTATATATGATATATAGATTTGTAGAAAGATAGAACATGGATTGTCTACCACAGCCTGTTGCCATCCTTCTCTTGCTTACCAATTTGGCTTGTCTGCATAGGCCAAATGGCCTGTCACCCCTTCTCCCCTGATTCTAGCAGCATCCAATTCGGACAACGCATGGTCCAAACTGTCATTCTGGTGTGAATAGTCCAATGTTCAATACATTCAGCACCAGAACCAGGGTACAATACCCTTAACATGTATTTTAAAAAATTACCTCCTGTGTATCAGGTGGCTGTCTGCATGAGTGTCCCATTGAGCCACCGGGTGCACCCATCACTGTCACCAGTCACTTGCTCTGATGTCAGAAAAAGGCACCCAGCCATGTAATCATCACTGGGTACTTTGTTCTGGGTGGCTCAGCAGGACATCCATGCAGACAGCTGCCCTGGCATGAGAATGGAAGACCAAGTATTGGGGGGCGGGGAAGAGTATCCTGGCCAGTGCAGACAAGATTTGTATTACAGAGAATATTACATGGCTAATGCTTGATTTTAAAATTGATTTTTTGTTAAATAAAAGAACAGTTATATCCATGGGCATTTGATTAAATCAATCATAGGATCATAGAGTTGGAAGAGACCTCAATGGCCAAGTCCAGCCCCCTGTCATGCAGGGATATACAATCAAAGCTCCACCAACAGATGGCCATCTAGCCTCTGTTTAAAAAACTCCAAAGGAGACTCCCCCATTCTCCAAGGGAGTATGTCCCACTGTCAAACAGCTGCTACTGTCAAGAGGTTCTTCCTAATGTTGAGGTGGAATCTCTAGTCATGCTGGGCAGAGTACCTCTCAGAGTGACAGGAAATTATTCAACAGATGTTCTAACATATCCAGAGGCCTGCTGTGTCACTAACATAGCCCCATATTTGAAGGTGAGCTGTAATTTCCCCCCTCTTTTCCCACAGAACTGTTCCTTTGTTTTCTTCTTGAAGTTCTCCTCCCATGGCAGCCTAGAAGTGACATATAGTGGAAGACCAATCCAGAAGTGTGGTGGAGGAACAATCAAGAGGACTTTAGATGCAGTAGGCTAAAGCCCCCCCCAAAACCATGCAACTATTTTCCCTTGATCGGGCTCTACTGTCGAAATACTACTACTGTTACCAGACTCCTCCAGGGTGGGTGCACCACATGCCTGTGTAGGTGGTCCTCTTCTTCTCCTTATCCTTTTCCAGCTAATCAACTGCAATCAATCCAATATAAATGGATCTTGTTTCTTTAGTCCAATACAAATGGATCTTGTATCTGTTGGCACTAACATGCTACATAGTTCAGTAAGAATATGTTGGATCAGCCCCATCTAGTCTATTATCTTTACCTAGGCCCAAAACGACAGTCCAAATAAAGTAATTTCCAGACACTTTGAGGGCATGACCTTCAAATGGCACATGGTCCCAAATTGCCTGGAAGTTGTTCTGTGGCCACCTAAGGCAGACCAAAGTCGGCCCAAAAAGGAGTGCCAAAAAGCTGCTCCTGCTGGTGGCCTGTTCAGAACCACAGCATCCGGTTGCTGCGGTCCCGAAGCAACTGGAGCTGGAGCAGTCTCTGTCCACTCCTTTTGCCCCATCTGCTTCACCCCCTAAGCAAAAAATCTGGAGAATAGTGCCAATTCATAAACTCATATAAAAGGTGCACTACTTCTGATACTGGAAATAGTGCCTAGTTATCAAACTAGTAGCAGACAGAACAGATACACCTGAAAATTGGGGATATACTCTGAATATCTTGAAGAACTTTTCAGGACCAAACAAATAGGCATGTTAGTTGGTGCTAATAAAGCAACTGCTCAACTGTATATACCCCCACCCACCCACATCCAGATACGTTTCTTATTCTTTTTTAAAAAGTTAACTTACTTTTAAACATGTACCCTACTGAAAACAGTAGATAGATGGCATCCAGAATCACAGGAAATTTCCCATTGTCATTTGAGATGGTTCCATTGGTCTGATCCAAAAAATGGTATGTGAATCTCCTTGTAGCAAAATAATTCTATATTTTATTTCAGTGGATTCCAGGAGTAGTCTGATGGACCAGTAATGCATTATATGATTAGAACAATTTTTCAAGCAAGCCATTTTGTACAGAATATGTTTAAATATTCAGAATACTAGAGGTACAAATGTCATTTCTTTCATAGTTGCAAAATGCAAACTCCAAGTGTTTTATCCTAATGAATAAATGAGTTTGTCCTTTATGTATAAAATATAGTTGTGTTTGTTGCACAAGATTTTTTTTAAATAATAGATGAATTTTAGGTTTGCTTCAACATATTCAATAAAGTGTGATTAATTTGGTTTTTAAAAAATGCAAACTAGACATTACTATATTACTTTGCAAAATGCACAGCTTGCAACATTATTGTCTCAGTGGGATCTTAAATTGAATTGTAAAATGTGTCTTATTTCTAGTTTGATTTATGTAGGAAATTGCAGCAGAGAATATCCGTTTTGAAATTTCAGTGCTTCCTGGCTGAGGTTATAGTTAAATACACACATGCACACACATATGTGCACCAGTACATGCTTGACAATACAAATGCACATACACAAATATACATTTTTTGTTATAGAGCAGGCTCAAATTTTGGCATATGTTCTAATAAAATGCATTACCAGAATTGATACCAGTATATTATAACAGTAAAATTATTCTGAACAGTTACTCTATTTTCATTCTGAACAGGAAGTAAAACAATAAAATTAGTATTAATAACAGTAATGCTGTTTTATTTTAAAAAATCTGCTTTGAGCTTTCCATTTAAATATAGAAGCTAACTAACGTGAGTGATAAAACTGTCTTTGCCACTGACACATACTCAAATCTTCCTTGTCTTGGCTCAGTATTAGGGGCTAAATCGAGTTCTTAGTCCCAAATTGACCAAATCCATTGCAGGAACACATACATACATCCAACTAATTCAACAGGCCTACTCTAGTTAGAACCAAGAAATGGATTTAGCCCTGAATTTTCATAATTATGGTTGGAAGCCATAATGTTTGCCTAACCATCCTAAGCCACAATAGCATTTGGTTCACAAAAAAATAAGTATTTCAAGTAAGGGATCTGTTTGTATTAGCCCACTAGTATGTAAATATTTTGATGTCTATATACAATCACTTTATCTCTGACTTTGGAAACATACAGTACTGAACATTCCTTTAATGCAACCGATCGTGTCTTAATAACTGGCCTTTAGATATCTTAGAATAAGGGTCCAAAACACAGACACTTAATCACTGTGTTAAAGAGTGTTACCAAGCTTGACAGACTTAATCTTTTCATAGGTTCTGACCATGGGGAGGGGGGCAATCTGGAGGGGTTGAACATACCACCCACACAATCTTCAGAAAACGCTTTCTTCAGTGAATTATCCTTGTCTCTCTCTCTTTAGGTTTTCCATTATGACAGATTAGATAACACATTTTTGACATGTTCTGTGATTTTATTGCAATATTCCAAGTAATTACCAAATCTCTTTTTCTCCCCCCAAAAAAAGGAAAAAAGAGCTCTCCTGTGCCCTTAGAATTAATCTATGATAGCATTTAGCTTGGCTTTTTGAAGTAAATATCACTAGATAAAAAGCCAGCTGGTCCTGAATAATGGGATACTTGAATGCATGTATTAGTGTTTGAAAATGAGAGCACAAATCTTCTAAAAAGATTAATTTCCATAAGAAAGATAGCTCACAGATCTACAAAATGCATAAATTCAAAACATAATAACTGGCAAGAGAGAAAGGTAGATTAAAGTAAAGGCAGCAACACCTTGTTACTGCAGCTGTTATATAGCAATGATTCTGCATCAATTACATTTGGTAGGTACAGGAGGACTGTTCAAAGCTTTTGACATAAAGCTGCAGTCTGGAAGACACAGTTTGCAATATGTAACAATGTGAGTGGGACTGTGTGTTTGTCTGTGTCTGTGCTTGCACATGCTCTGTAGCTCGTTCTCAACAATCAGATCTGCAAGAGGAATCACAAAGAAGCTTGGAATGATACTGTAATATGAAAAGCATAGCGACAGTTTGTATGTTTAGTAAAGCTTTAGATTCGACACAAGTTCTGCTTTATCATAGTCCCAAAATGCCACTGTCATCCACATAAAGTTAATTTTGCTGCCCTATGGAGTATACTTTCAATTTTCTGTTTCACAATATATATATATTGAATGGGTCTACAGTGCAATGCATGTAGTGATTTTTTACTAAAATTAATGAAACAAACTGCACAGTGTAGCTCAACAAAACATGAAGATTCAAATGTAATTAATTTTATTTATAAAATCTGAACATGGGGGGATTCAAGCCCACTTTGGTGCCAATTCAAACAGATTTTCCTTTTTTTAAAAACATGTTTTTTGTTATGTACCATTTGATATGTGTAAATATTTGAAGCTTCTCAAGGGAATAACATGCTACACGGAAGCAAGCCATTTACTGTAAAGTTTCTTTTTAAAACAATATTTTTAAGAAGGGGGTATAAGGGAAAAAAGTTTTAAAATGAGAGAGACAAACTAAGTATATTTGTTTATTGGAATCACAGGCATTTTGCAATAGAAATGCAAAGATGTTCTTTTGAAAACTGGTCCCTATGGCTTCCAGAGAATGTTCAAACACTCCATGAAGAAAGGGAAGTGGGTCTATTTTTCCTTTCAGCAGTAGCTCCTAAAATGACATGGAATCCTAATTCAGAAAGTTCCAGATTTCAGGAATAGCTTCCAATATGGGAACAGACACCAAAAAGAAGGATAAAAACATCCCTGTGTGTACATGGAAAAGTATGCTTGAACATCTGGATACATAGTTTCCTATCTGTATTCCTACAGATTAGAAAGCTGGGCCAAAACTACCAAAAATGAATTTCAACAGAGATAAATGTAAGCTACTACACTTATGCAGCAAAAATGAAATGCACAGATATAGCATGGGGGACAACTGGCTTGAGAACAGTACATGTGAAAGGGATCTAGGAGCCCTGGTAAACCGCAAATTATATATGTGTAACAGTGTGATACAGCAGCTAAAAATAGCCAATTATAGGCTGCATCAATAGGCTGCATTGATCTGTATAGATCAATGGACCTACCATATATACTCAACTATATGTCCAAAAAATTATGCCCAAAAATTGACCCTAAAATTCTGGGTCAACTTATATATGGGTCAATAAAATAATACTGCTTAGAAAGGTAATGAATGAAGCATCGCACAATGCCCTACTCTCTGTGCCTCAGCAGTGATTTCTGAAAGAACTGCTGAGTCAGAGAGTGTGTGTGAAAGAAGTGATTAACCTTTTCAATCTGATTTTAAGCCCCTTTCTCCCCATCAAACAAACACTCATTTCCCTCCAGTTCTTTCACTTCCCAATCTGATGTTAAACGCTTCTCTCTGCATCAAACACGCCATTTCCCTCCTGTTGCTTCCCTTTTCAATGTGATGTTAAACCCTTGTCTCCCCATCAAACACCCCATTTTACTCCAGTTCCTTCCTTTTCAATCTGATGTTAAAACCTTGTCCTCCAGCACCAGGGAAGTGGTGTTAGGTGATCAGGAGAGGTCCAGAGAGGAAGAAGTAGGGATGGAAGTGGTGTCTTCCCTGTTATATCCTTTGTTACATACCTCTAAGTTTTACCCTCGACCTATCCATAGGTCATATCAAAATCCATGATTTTGACCCCCAAACCTGCCCTTGACTTATACATGAGGTTGACTTGTACACGAGTATATACAGTAATAGTACCAGTATATTCTGCTTTGGTAAGGCCTCATCTGGAACACTGCATCCAGTTCTGGGCTTCACAGTTCAAAAAGGATGTAGACAACCTGGAGTGTCTACAGGAGGGCAATCAAATGGTGAAAGATATGGAAATTATGCCCTATGAGGAGAGACTTAGGGAGCTGGGTATGTTTAGCCTGGAGAAGTGAAGGTTAAGAGGTGATATGATAGCCCTGTTTAAATATGTGAAGGGATGTCATGTTGAGGATGGAACAAGCTTCTCTTCTGCTGCTCCAAAGACTGGAACACAGACCAATAGATGCAAGCTCCAGGAAAAGAGATTCCACCTCACCATTAGGAAGAACTTCCTGACAGTAAGAACTATTCAACAGTGGAACACACTCCTTCAATGTGTGATGGAGTCTTGTTCTTTAGAGGTTTTTAAACAGAAGTTGAATGGCCATTTGTCAGGAGTGCTTTGATTGTGTATTCCTGAATGGAAGGGGGTTGGACTTGATAGCCCATGTGGTCTCTACTAGCTCTATGATTCTATTATTCTACCTACTTGGTTTTATTACTTTTTCACTTCTTCATCAACACAGTGCAAAACTACTATTCCTGAAAAGTTCAAACCTGTTTGCTTGGGTCCTCTACTGGGAAAGGAACTCAAATCCATGGGTTTCATAGCTACATCCCAATTCAAAATGTGAGACAATGATGTAATGTAGGAAGTCAACAATCAGGAACTTTAGGCCAAATCTTCTTCTGCAGTTGGTTGCTTAGAAATAAGTGAATCATGTTTTTGTGTGAGACTTTAGAGAAGCATGCAAGATTGGGAAGGGACTCTTCCAGAATACGTTAAAAATGGATGCTTTGGCTTAGGGAATCATGTGACACTGAAGAAGCTGCTGTATGACTCTTACTTGCTCTGACATGTTCTTGTCAGTAGTCCTGTTCAGGCACCAATTAACTGGTTGGTTTCATCATATGAGAGTGAAACACCTATTGCCATCTTCTTCCATGATTGCTTTCCTCACTTGGGAAGTGACAAGTCTGAAGAAGAGAGGTCCCTGTTTGCATGGAGGCTCTCCATGTAAGCACAAACCCTAGTTTTCTAACCATCTTTTTCTCTCTTCTTTAGGCTTATAATTTGTTCCATGAGGAAGTGTCAATGGAAGAGATGGAGCAAGGTGCCAAATCCTTGCTGTTGCTTTTATCCGCCTTATGTGTGAGTCAGACTTATGGTGACCCTATAATGGGGTTTCCTTAGCAAGATTTACTCAAAGAAGGCTTGCCATTGTTTTCCTCTGAAGTTGAGAGTGTATGACTTGCACAAGGCTATCTAGTAGTTTTCCACAGATGAACAGGGATTTAAACCAACACCAGTCCAAACTAACAATGAAGAGAAGATCTGGAGAATAGAAAGATATTTACTATGACCTAATAAGGGATACCAGACATAAAGAAATACAAAACAAAACACACATGCTCACACACAAGCCTTGCAAAATATAGCATGTTGATCCATTGACTACTCACATCAGTCTCATTTGTCTTAGGTTTACATGGGTAATGGCAGGGATGAAGATTTATAGGAAATCATCTTTGTTTCCCTTGATAGACTTGCATCACACTTTATAAACAACTCATCCAGATGATCAAATATTAAGTAAATTAAAACAATAACATATTGGAGTAAAGATTCTTATTGTTCTCTCACTATTATGCTACTGCGGTCTGCTTCCTTTTCTACTGAAAATTGTCAAACTGTAGTAGAAAACAGCAACAATGGCAATTCATCTGGAAGATCATTGTTTTTTTCTAGATTATTTTTTATTATTGTTTTTCAGGGTAAAAAGTGTGTACATATTTCTTGATTAGGAGACATCATCCTTAATTACCATAGACTATTAATGACAGGTAAAACTATGGCATATTTATAGAATTAATAATATTGAAGTACATCTGTTTCAAAAAGATTTGCTAATATCATACTGACCAGCAAAGATACAAAATATCACTTACAACACAGAACATTCAGAAGCACTCTGGTTAAATTTATGTTCCTCTTTGGGCTACTGTATGAATAAACTATAAAATGCTCAGAGCATTTTTGTTTTGTTAAGGGTAACTCAAGGGTTCCTTTCTTCTTCATCCTCCCCCCCCCTCAGCACCACTACTTCAAGAAAGCTGCTTTTACTTAAAACATAAAGATGGTAGTTACAAGGTTTCTGCAAACATAACTGCTATTCCATTAAGGAAATGGCACACAAAACAGTAAATAGTGCCCCCAAGGGAAATGTAAGTATTGATTTTATTACGATGTTGGTTGGTTTGTATTTGCAATTGTCAACTCTCATTTTAGACTGTGCATTAAGTGTCCTTATAATAGCTTCAGAAAAGAGTAAATATTAATTAGAAAATATTGATAATATGTTTACATGTCTTGGATTAAGTGAACAATATTAATATTTTAAAAGAATGAAGATGCTGCTTTGCAAGCATAGCCAAGAAATAAAAAGACAAAAGTGGCAAAATAATTATTTTTGTGTTGGGTTGATTTATGAATGAATGCATTTCTTTTTTTAAAAAAAACCCTAATAAAATGAGTTGTAAGTATATCTTTTTATTGTACTATTAGTTTATTGCCAATATTTGCTGAAAGAACTAGTGCTTTTACATAACATAAAGACTTATTCTAGTGACTATACTCAATGGGCTGCTTTGCCCATGGGGCAGCAACACAGAAGTGCATAGAGATCATGACTGGGCCTGCAACCAGCAACTGCTTGTATAGAAATGTTACTTGTGAGACATGTCATCTCAGTTCAGCCCTGTGCTTGTGACTGTGATGTATGCAACCTAGGTTTTTGTTGTTGTTCCCAATTAAAGGAGGCAATTACTTTTCCCTCATCACCTTTATGGGTACCGTATTTTCCGGCGTATAAGACGACC
>JAIPUX010001232.1:32713881-32726381 GCA_020142125.1 Phrynosoma platyrhinos
GCGTATATTCACCATATAAGACGCACTAACTTTCCCAGCCCTGTTTTGAGGAAGAAAAAGTGCGTCTTATATGGCGAAAAATATGGTATTTATGGAAACAATAACATGTGAGGACACCCACCAACAATCACCAGTTTTCTTTACCTTTATATATGGAGACTGACAGCTTTAAAAAAAATAATTTCTGTTAACTGGGATATTCGCCACAGACTGTGGAAATATAGGTTTCCAAATATTGTACAGAGCCTCCCCAGAGAGCAGAAGTTTCCCTCTTCTTTAAATTGTTGCCTTCTCTGTGCAGTGTGTCATAGAAATGGCAACAGAGAGAGGTGGTACTAGGCCATTTGACATCCTCATGCTTTTATAATGTTCATCACAATTAACACCTGCACAGGGGGGTTAGCTGTCCATCAATAAAATACAGGGCAAAAAGATAAAGGTAATGGTTTTCCCTTGACATGAATGTCTAGTCATAACCAACTGTAGGGGATGGTGCTCATCTCTGTTACAAAGCTGAAGAGCCAGCGTTATCCGAGGACTACTCCGGTGGTCATGTGACCAGCATGACTGCATTGAACACTGTTACATTCCCACTGAAATGTTACCTATTTTTCTACTCATATTTGCATGCTTTCAAACTACTAGGTTGGCAGAAGCTGGGACTACTGATGGAAGTTTACTCCATCCTGTGGCACTTGAGCCTTGAACTGTCAACCTTCTGACTCTACGATCATCAGATTGACATCTTAACCATTAAGCTACCACATCCCATAAAATACAGGTCAGGAGTGGATAAAATGCAACTCCCAAGTTTTTGCATGGACACACACACACACACACACACACACACACAATCCTTGTGTTCTCTATTGCCCCCCCCCAATTTTGTAAGGGGGGGGGGAAGGAAACCACATACCCAATAAAATCCTCAAGCTTCTGAGGGGCACTTTGGTGATTTCATCATGTTTGGGGGCAATTTAAGGACACCTCAATAGGGGGGGGGGACTCTATAGTCTTTTATTTTTCAAAACAGGTAGCGATTGTCTAGTCACTTTCTCTTTTTTAAAACAATATCTATAGAGACTTTAATAGGATGACAGGGGGACCCCAAACATCTCCAAAATATGACAAAATGGTCAGTAGCAGTTCCCAGAAGTTTGAGGACAATATTAGCCATTGTAGAGCATTTTTTTTTTAAAAAAAATGGAGCTTCAAATTGGGGGGGGGGGGGGTCAGCTTGAGGTCAATAATAAAAGGTATAGCTCACACGGTTACTATGGGAGCAATATAGTCACCCTTCACATGGGGGGGGGGACTAGTTGAGGCTTCATTTTCTGTGGTATATACCACAGAAATGTGTTTCTCCCACTCACATCTCCAGTCAAACACATCTTGTAGATCACTGAAGATTTAGAAAACTAGAAAAGCTAGTGTGTCAGTGATGCTCAGTACTGGCACAATATCCCTGTAATTCTCAACATTTTGAGATTTTATTTTATTTTATTTTATTGCTGTTTCTAGTCAATTATATCAGGCCTTAAGAATTATTACAACTGCTATTAGGAGTTGACTAGCAGACTTGTAAAGTTGAAAGTGGCATCTAGTCTAACTCCCACAGCTAAAGCATCTTTGAGAGGTGGTCATCCAAACTATTTTAAGACTTCCAGCAAAGGGAAGTACACCACCTTCCAAAGTAGTCCACTCCACTGTCAAACAGCTCTCATAATCAGGAAGGTCTTCCTAATGTTTCCAACTCTGCTACTGGAAATCTGTTAGCCTTTAGTCTTTGGAAAGAGTCACTCACTTTCCATTTATTACCAGAAACTATGCAAACCCCTCACGGAAGAAGTGTCTGTCATAGGCCCATTAGCTAAGAGACTCTGCCAACACTGTTTCACATATGATGCCAATTATATGTCTTTGTGTGTTTTAAAATAAGCATATTACATGCAGCCCTGTGGGAGTTATTGATTACTTTAGGCTGATGGTCTTGTTAAATAACAGTAAACAGAAATCAGATGAAAAGGAGGGGGTTGACATTATTATCCAGTTGACTTTTAACTATATTATTCATTTTAAAACATTTTAATATATCAGAGAGATTGATTTTAATATATACATTATGGCAAGCAAAAATGCACAACTCCTCTTATTGTTACGTGTAAAAAAATTCAGACCCCATCATTGCATGTTACTAATCTTTCAGCGGTAATTAACAAAGTCTTAATCTGGCTAATGTTAATGACCACTGTTCTTTTCTTAAATCCCAGTTAAACCAAGCTTATTAAGGACCAATTAAAGAGAACTTTATGTGATCAGAATAACAGTATGAACGTTTTTCCCCAACTATAATTTTTATTTTGAGGATAAATAGACAAATACATTAGATAAATAGACAAATACATTCCTATCTTTTCACTATAGTTCTCATAAACCAAAATGATTTTGGCTAGAAAATAAAAAAAAAGAAAAGAAAAGAAAAGAAAAGAAAGAAGGAAGGAAGGAAGGAAGGAAGGAAGGAAGGAAGGAAGGAAGGAAGGAAGGAAGGAAGGAAACTCTTTAAAAGATGCCAGCCACAGATGCTGGTGAAACGTCAGAAATAAACTCTTCTAGAACATAGCCACACAGCCCGAAAAACCCACAAAAAACTCTTTAAAACTTTCAAAGATGTTTTGCAAAAAATAGCACCATGAACAGCCCTGACATCAACATGTAGAGATGAAAAATGTTTGTATGCCAATATCAGATGAAGTTCTCTGTGAATGTAATGCTCCCAAAGATCTAATGATATGATAGAACATTCAGTGAACTTTCCTAGAGTTCCTCTGTTTCCTCACCACATATATGGTGGTAGTACAAAGATGACAGTCTAGGACACATGAACAGATAAATGTTCAAAATGGAATCTACTGATTGTTTTTTTCTAGCATATCACAGATTGTGACACTGTTGCCATATGTCAGACCTACTTCATGCATCATTAGTAGTTATGAATAGACTCCTGTATACAAAAATATACAAATGGGATCACCCAGGAATTACATTCATATGAATAAACCATTGTTATACTGATAATATACATTTTAGTAGAAACCTAGACCTTGCCATGCTGTATGACACATGCATTTTGCCAGCAAAAGACATGCTTTATGTATTTGCATATTATTAAAAACCAACATTTATGTTACATTTTGCCTAACCACGCATGCCAAGAGGGGAATGAGCAAGAGAAGGAATAATTTCTTAGGGAAATTCTTCTAAAATTGTAATGGGAGGGTGATTAGAAAAAACTTTATGAAGTTCAGAATATATAGAGAGGTTTTTGTTTTGTTTAGTTTTGTTTTGTTTACTGAAGTGGAGGGTAACTTGGAAAAAAGTTCTCCATGTAGTATATGCAGGCCTGACAATATGGGGGACAAATTCAAAATGAAGCAAAATTATCTAGGCAAAAGTTACAAGTGAGGGCATTAACACGACACAAATCAGTTGAAAGAAAGGGTTGAAGTCAAATTTGAAAATCAGGAAGTTCTCCAAAGGAGGTTGCAACAGGTGTGCTGGGGAAAATAACAAGCAAAAAAGTATGCAAATGGATAAGGAATCTGGAACACTGGGGACAAAAAAGAGAGAGAGAGATTGGTTGAACAGGACAGAAGAAACACCTGAAAGGAGACCAGGAAGCCACACAGAGTACCAGAATCCATCAATTGTCACAGTATTGAGAACTAAGGAACTGAGAAAAGATGCCTAGAATAGGGGTAAGAGGAGCCATGTTGAAACATAGAGGGACAATATTGCTCCTTTCTTCAATATCAAGGGTATCATTATAAAGCTACAAGTGAACAGGCAAAGAGGCTTCCCATTCAAATTTAAGTTGATTCTAGCAATATACTTTCCTAGAGTATAACTAAAAAGACTACTAAATATTGATACACAGTTCTCAAAATGCTTGTTCCTGAATTGCACTGAAGCAACTGAGTGGCATAAATGGTATTCTATATGTGTAAATTATGCAAAGGGTATAAATTATGTAGATTTAGTTAATAACAAAAAGGTTAATCCAAAATAACCAAGGGGGGTTGCAGACTGCCAGAAATAGTGGAAATTGAGTCCACTTTTAGGGTTAGGTTTAGAGTTAGGGAATCATGGGAACTGTAGTTTATTGTGGCACCAGAACTCTCTGACAGAGAAGGCTCAATGTCTCAGGAAAAAAAAATTCCCATGATTTCCTATCACTAACCCTAACCCTAAAAGTGGACTCAATTTGCACTATTTCTGGCAGTCTGCAACCCCCCAAAGTTAGAAGGAAGGAATAACTATTCAGTTGATACTCAAATTTCTATTTCTGTGTATATTAGATGCCTGCACTTAAACCATTGTCAGAATGAAGGTCCCTATGAAATAAATATAAAACACAGAGGATCACCTGGGTGCAAAGATGACCACTCTTTTTGGTTTAAAAACTTTTAATGATTTCGATGTCAAACAATGAATACATATGGTAAGCGAAAATATATTTTATGTAAGCATCCAGATTTCCTACTCTTTACTCTGAGATTCCCCAATCTCCACCCCAGGATAACCTGTGTGTGTGTGTGTGTGTGTTAGATTTTTTAAGCAGGTAAGAAGAGACATGAAAAGATATCAAAGATACACACTTTGGTGTATGTGGGGAGAGATTCATGGGTACATTCATGGGTACAAGCCTCACAGCTCTTCACTAGATTTAAGTATATGTAACTGAGTACCAGGTGATAGAGTGATGTTATGACATACTAGTCTTCAAAGTTACTATCAGCTGTGCTGCTGAACATTTAAGGTAAATATTTCTAAAATATATAAAAGCAAGCACTTACGGTAGTTTAAAATTCATGGGTTTTTCATTCATGATTTTTTAAAAAAAAATAATGAAATCAATATTAATGCAGAACTGAGAGATTAATGTATATTTTGTTTTATGGACTTAAAAGCAAGTGGACTCCTTACTTCCAGTTTTTTACTTTTAGCTACATGAATATCTAATAACCAAAAAATATATGAGAAATGTATGAAGCATGATATGTCAGTGTACAGCTGGGATACTAAATTAGAACAGCCTATGCATAGAACGCATCTTTTCAGTGGCAGCGAAACTGTCTAGTTATGCTTTGTAGTAAATGTTCTGGAATGCAGCCAAGGCACTTCCAAACATTTCAGAGTTCACTTTTCCAGGGAACTCTTTTAAAAATCAATTAGTAGTGAAACTCTGTCTAATTCAAGTGTTTTAAAATGTCAAGCTTGTCTTTTCCCCCACCCCTCCTACTTGTAGTGCAATAATGATATTTTGAAACCTTTCTATTAAATTGATCATTTTTTGTAATTAAGCCTGTAAAGAGAACATGTGCACAGGGTTTAAAAGAACAGAAATTTTATTCTTTAGGAGAAAGTAAGTAGTTGGGAGGGATGGAAGCAGAGAGTTAAAGATGCTGTAAATTCCTAAACAAGATAGATGTATTGATCTCAGGATGATAAAGAGATTTATCATTACAAGACAATTGCAGAAGAAATAAATACATCATTAAAATTTGAAACATTTTATTTTAAAATATTGTTTTTTTAAAAAAAATCAATTAAAAGCATGTTGCAAAATAAAAAATAAAAAATCAAGGTAAAAGGAATAGTTGTAGAATATTTATAAAATGAGCAATATGCAGCTCAAAGTTTTTCTAGTTTTGAGGAGAGGGGAGGGGAGGGATCTTGGATAATTTCCAAATTAATACACAGTGTATTTGGGAGAGTTTGCCAATTTCTACAAATGAAGTAAAAGTCATGTATTTCACATTTACTAATAGCAGGTTCATTTGTTGCTGGCTTTGCTTATTTGTCAATGGAAAGCTTCTTTCTAGAACTGGGGAATAAAATCTGAAAGGCTGGCATGGCTGGAGAATATAAATAGAGAGATCATCAACAGATAGTGTAAGAACAGGACATTCTCAAATCTGTGTGATTATTTGGAACTCTTAAATATATTATTGAAATAGAAGCTATTGAAATCTAACTTTGAAAATGACATGAAAACTGCAACAACGGAGCCCTAAAGGTGTCTAAAGGAAAACCATTCTGTCCCTGCCCTTAGATCTCAGCTGGGCAGGCCTATCTCATCATCCCACCATTAGCGATAACATGTTCTTGGATCTCTGACTTGAAAATGGCTTTCCCCAACAGATACGCCTTGTACCAACTCTCATGACATTTTTGGCACCAAAGACCCTTCTCCTGACTCGCATTTCTGAGCAGATTGTTGCCACTGCAATTAATCTCTGACAATAGCTCACTGATTGTTTATTGGTTTTATAAGACATTTATTGAATATATGTTATTGTTGATTGGTTTACCCTTGTTTTTACCCACCCTGAGATTTTTTTATGAAGTGCAGGCTATAAAGGAAAAACAACAACAACACACAGATTAAAAAAAATACCAGTCTGGGCTTTTAAATCAAGTGCTTGTGTAATTTCCATTTCTCTTAAAAAAAAAAAGTCAAGCCTAAGACTCTAGTATTTCATCAAGAGTGAGACTGAGCAAAAGAAATAATATATAAAGTAAATCAGGTTTACTTTTTCTTCAGTACAAGACATAGACAGTGCCTAGATTCAGAGAAGATTTTAAAAAACCTGTGCCTTTCTAACGTCATATCATTTCTTTGCTCTCTTTGTTCTTGCAAGCATTGAAAAGGTTTATGTAGATAGCAATGGACTCAAATCATTTTTATGTGTAACACATTTATATTAATTGGTTTGTCCTTTCAAGTTGTGTTTATCTCTTCATTTCCATCATCATTTCAAAGGTCACTCTGTTCCATTTGTAAATCCAACATGACAGAGATTAGTAAAAGGGGGGAAAGAACAACTACATGAGTACATCATCAGGCAATCACACATCTCACAATTCATTTATCTTACAAATAAGTAATACTATCGAACATTTACTAGAAAGTTGTTTGTCATTATCAAATACACTATTGTCAAGAGAATAGCTTGTCTGTCAAGCCAAAATTCTAAATAAGTAGGAATGTGCTGTCCCCCAAATTTTGGAGCCAGTGAGCATATTTGGAGTTTTCAGAGAAGGTTGTATATACTTCCACAAATGGAGAAGGAGCTTGAGAAGGAGCTTGCCTATTGTTGTTTTTTTTAAAAAAAAATTGTCTACAGTCATCATGGTAAGTCACAAAACCTCCTTTTCCAAGAAGGCAAACTGGCAAGGCTAAAAGAAAAACAGTTTGCTCCAAACCCTAAGAACATGGTACAGGTGGGGTCTGAGTTCCATAATTAACACACACACATACACATTGCTTTTAAATCCAGTTTGTTTTTTATAGCCAAGGTTCATTTTACAGAAGGTAAATTGAGGAAGATCACAGGCAAGTAACTTGCCCAAAAAACTGAGTATAAAGCAAAAGTAGGAATGGACTCCAAATATGAAATCATACATTGTCCCTCACTAAGCCCAACAAAATATTTATTTCACAGAAGGCACGCTGATGCTGATCAAGTGCATGAACACACACAAACAGCACACCCAGTCATCTATAAAAACAGCATGAATTACAAACCAAAGTCTTTTCCCCCAGCAAAATCCATCCCACATTAAAACAAACAGGATTTTTCTTTCTTTCTTTCTTTCTTTCTTTCTTTCTTTCTTTCTTTCTTTCTTTCCTTCTTTCTTTCCTTCTTTCTCTTTCTTTCTTTCTCATACACATACATTTTTTTAAAAAAGCCACCCCCACCCCCCATGTATGTATGCGCAGGAAAACACACACAAAAACATTTCTCACCATCCCCTCTAACACAGATAAAGGACATTCCCTACCATTATCACCCCATAGTGGGCTTAAAAGGAAGCCCTACACTCTAATAGAGTCCAAAATAAGCACAAGAGTATATTATTTGATATTATTTTGAAGCCCTAGATACCTTATTGTTCAACTTGTAGCAATAAGATACCTTATTGTTCATCTTATAGACATGAATGTGGGAGTGATCATATGATCACTAGAAAATACACAGCACCATGTACAATTTGGGAAAGATTTAACATAACTTCAGCTAGTGCAGTATCGGCTCATCTAGTCATCTTCGTCAGTTAGGATTTCTCTCTAAACCTGATTTTATCTCCTGCTTAGGAATCCAAAAACAGCAAGCACCTGCCAGGCAAGAAGGCATTAGTAGGGTTTTAGTTGGCCTTACAAATCAGGAGTATTGCAAACCTGTTGCACATTTACATGGAAAAAGATGTACTATACTTAACTGGAGTGTCACTTAAATATTTCTGTGTCAGCTGATTTTGCTGCTGAAGATACAAGGTGCTTCCAGTTTTGACAGTGACTTGTCTCTTCAGCAGACACAAATGGCAGTGACAGCAAGCACAGCTCTGTCTGTGCCTGTGGATTTCCCCTACACTTACAAATCATTCCTTTCAATCTCAGCCACAGAAGCCATTACTCTCTCTGTAGCTGTTGATAAACTTACTGTGCAAATGAGTAAGCCATGAACATGACAAGTAGAAATAACAATTAAATTCCATACTAACATAGCTACACTTCTAAAATAAATTATATGAACAGGAAAGAATACCTTTTATACAAACAGTTGCAAAGAGGACTTGCTTTGATTTACAGCTCTTGTGGGATTAGCATTTCTATTGTTCAATGCTTGACATTTGAGAAAGTCAATAAAACTACACATTTGTCAAACCCTTAAGAAAGCAATGCACCTCAACTAGTGCTAACCACACAGAACTGTTTTCCTTATCCTAACCCTCCACATAATCTAAGTTTTAAATATCAATCTTATTTCTTGCAGGTTAAGTGGTGTTAGTTTCTGATACTTTTCAAAGGCCTCAGGAGCATGTCTTAGAATGAGCACTGAGAGTATCTGAAAACCAAACAGAAGCTGGGGAAACATATTTTGAATATATAATTTATAAGATTTTTTCCCTCTGTGACAGTGATAAGGAAACTGTAGGAAATGCCAGAGGGTAGATCATGATGTGAGACCATGAGACGTCTAAAGCAATGCCAACCATCTGACTGAATTGTTCTTTCAAAAAGCACCTCAAGGTATTTTAGTACTTGCTACAAAGCCTGTTAAAGAACTGAGGGTAAAATGAAAAGCATGTTTGGAATAATGGAACATCAGAAATAATATTTAGTATTAATGGAGTTTTAAGATATCCTTTTTTTCTCCTTCGTGTCAAGCCTTGGCACTTCTGCAGAACAAAACTATATTTCATGCAGAGGTTGGAAAAGCTATCATTCGGATTAAAACTCCAAGATTCTTCCAATCAACATGGACAGTGGTCACTCTGGGTGGGAGGTCCTTAGGAGTTATTCAGTCTCCCTTATCTGGAATTCTGAAATCCAAAATTCTCCAAAATCCAAAATTGCCCACATGGGTGGCTGCGACAGTGATACCTTTGATTTCAGATGGTTCAGTGTACACAAACCTAGTTTCATGAACAATAACACTGAAAACATTTTGTACAAAATTACCTTCTGGCTATGTGCATAAGATGTATACATATATGTAAATATCGCAAAATCAAGGGAGGGAGAGATTAAAAAGCAAAAACACTTCAGTTCCCAAGCTTTTCAGATAAGGGAGATTCAGTCTGTATAATGAAACACTCTTCCCAAGTTTTGGTTTTAAGTGCACTCTAATGTTATCTCTCATTCCTTTTTAATGTCATCCAAAACCAAAACTAGGTAGTGCTCATGCATGCATGCACCTAATGTCTGGGTTGGGGTGTTGTTGGTGTTGCTATTATTTATATAGCAGCCACAAGAGGGGTTGATTGAGAACCATAGTGTGTAAGATGCAATATTTCAGTTTTTCCAGCAGCACAGTCTAACAAAAATCAATGTCAATTGCAACAACTCTCTCATGAAGCACATGGCTGCAGGGGGAACACATTTTCAGAACAGAAGAAAGGACTGCATCCCTCCCTGCACACTCCCACTCCCTGCTGTCCACAGCTGTAGGTGCAATTTTTTTTAAAAAATCACAGATTAAACTCATATATCAATTCAACATATTACTTTACCTGGTTGCAACTCACATGGAAAGGTTCCATGAACATTACCATCTGTTTTATTGTGTAATAGCATCCCTCTAGTTATGATTAAAGTTATAGCATGTGGAAACTTTAATGTGCCTGAAGACTTATGTCTAGTACTAAACATTTACAAAGTTAACAGAGCTTTGTTTTTGTTGTTGCATGACTTCATGTTGTTTCCAACTTATGGCAACCCTATCATGGGCAAGATTTGTTCAAAGTTAGTTTGCCATTGGCTTCCCCTGAGGCTGAAACATGTGATTTGCCCAAGGCCACCCAATGGGTCTCATGACCAAGCAGGGATTCAAACTCTGGTCTCCAGAGTCATAGTCCAACATTCAAAGCACTACACCACACTTGCACTCTGTACATTTCAATTCAATTAAAGTGTTCTAAAAACCCATGGTGGGAAATACAGTTCACTTTTCCAACCATAGGCTTGCCATCCACAGCACTTGTGGATGGCCCCGTCCCATTCTCCCCAATGATGATGTGTGCACGTGGTCATGCCAGCACCGTCCCACACACATCACACCACCATTAGGGAGAATGGGACTTGAAGTCCCATGTTATTTGCTATCTACATGGTGTGTATGTCCAGAACAGAACCCCCACAGATACTGTATCATACAATTGTATGATACAGTAACCAAAATTATATTTCCCGTCATGGATTTTTAAAATACTTTCATTGAACTGAAATGTATGGAGGCTGATTATATCATACGAACATCAAGCATAATTTTAAAAGCAATTAACACTCTCACAACACATTATAATGACTAAACTGAGGCTATTTTATGTTGGACATAGCATAAGCTGATGTGATGCACTGGTAGATACGATAATGCTTGGTAAAATGGAAGGCAATGGGAGACGAGAAAGACTACATTCCTAATGGATTGACATAACCAAGGAAGACACAGCCCTGAGTTTGTAAGACTTGACCAGAGCCGTTAATAACAGGGTCTCTTTAAGAGTTCTCATTGACAGGGCCACCATTAGCCAAATCTGGCCTGACAGCAAACAACAACAGCATTTAACACTGGAGCCCTAACTCACTGATGTCTATTGCTGGAGGGAGTAGGGACTTTTGGAGGTGTCCTTTCCCCATGTCTGCTAATAGAGAAGAGCTCTACTGGCAGTGGAACTTTGCCACAGTCATGGCTCCAAGATGTGTGTATGTACCTTCGTTACCTATCAATTTATGGTGATCCCATGGATTTCATAGGGTTTTATTTAGGCAAGGAATAATCAAAAGACAGTTTGCCAGTTAATAATAATAATAATAATAATATACCGCCCGGTGGCGAACCAATCTAGGCAGTTTACAAGTAAAGGAACTGAACAGCAGGGGGATGATTAAAAACAGAAAACAGCACTTGGAAAAGTTACTTTTAGGGCTATAGCTCCCAGCTGCTGGCTGGGGAATTCTGGGAGTTATAGTCCAAAAAGGTACCCCTTCCAGGTTCTCCTGGAAACACTGGAACATGGCATGCAAAAGGCTGTGGTGTCACTTCCCACAGAGAAATTCACACAGCATCTAACAAGATGCTTGTGACACTCTCTGCTTCGTGGAAAACAGTGTTTGACTTCAAATAAAACTCTGGTGTAGAATGGGAAAGTTTACAATCACTGGTTAGCTCCCAACTCTCTCTCACTTGCAGAATCAGAGCTGAATGGATGAGGAATAAAAGCAAAGCTCTCACCTTTTCCAAATCCATCACATGCCATGGACTTGCCCTAAGGAAGGGAGACTAGAAGAAAAGCCTCTTCTCCTATCAGCTTGCCTGTGCATTAAGACCAGAGGAGGCCTTTCTTCCTATTCCAGACATAAAGCAAGGGATGGCCAAATTTGGTGGGTACAGGGACCAACTATTCCTTCCTTCTGCAATAGAATTCTGCATGTTTTCCACTAAACCTCTGAAATATAGCTGGAATGTGTTGATGGTGTACCATCCAAGTACTAACTAGAGCTGACTCTGCTCAAGGATCAGATTGGATCTGAAGTCATTAGGGTATTTAAGCTCTGGCCTCCAAGATGCCTACTGATGCCTGCTGAGAATCACACAGTTGAAAAGTTGCTACTGGAGTTTCTCTTACCAGCAGTAGCAACTATAAAGCTCCAAAATGGGGGCTGTAGAAGGTGGGCAGCAGACATTGAATTCATTTGATACAAAAAAAAAAAATCCTATCCTCCAAGAATGTCCTAATCCAGTCCATTCCATTATGCCAAGGGGGGAAAAGAAGGACACAATCTACCAAGGGAAAACATACCACATATTTTCTGCCCTCCCCAATAAAAGCTGGAAGAGCTATGGATAGAAAGATAAGCCTGTGTCACTCAATACTCATCCCTAGACTTATCCTGTCCCTTTAGTAAGTTTAAAAGAATAACCAAATAGAAAGAG
>JAIPUX010001232.1:32731381-32751002 GCA_020142125.1 Phrynosoma platyrhinos
GGAAGCTATATCAAAGAAAAGACAGCTCCTGGAATATCTTATAAAGAAAAGATGGCACTGGAAGTGTCCTATTCCATCCTATGCCTCCATCCTACACAAACATTTGTAAGCTGAGAAAGCCAAAGGCAGGATCAGTATGGTAACATAATTGTTTCATTAACTTTATAAACTGACATGGAGGAAGTGAGCAGGAGCCTCCTGCCAAATGCTACCTCATTTTGGCCCCAAAGGAGTGTTTTTCTGCACCTTAATGAATGAGTAACAGACCACAAAGACTGAAGTATACATGCAGAACGGAGTGAAGGATAGCAGCCACATGAAAGTAGGTGAGTCCTTCACAATTCTGCATGTAAGAATTTGAGAAAGAGTGTTTGCTCTATGCAAGCACTACACCTCAAACAGAATGTGGCATTCAGTATCACTTGCCAGGGAACAGCAACAGGTCCTGCCTCTGAGCTTTGTGAAAGCATGTAGTTAACCATTGTGTGAAGCAGGATGGTGGACAAGATGGATCCTTGTTGTGAGACAACAGATCTCTTATGCCATGATTTAAACCACATGATTTAAACAAGAGAGCCAGTGTGGTGTAGTGATTTGAGCACTGCACTATGACTCTGGAGACCAAGGTTCAAATCCCCACTTGTCCCTGGAAACTCACTGGGTGACCTTGGGCAAGTCACACTTTCTGCCTTTGAGAAAGGCAAAGGCAAGCCTCTGCTGAGCAAATCTTGCCAATAAAGCCCCATAATAGGGTTGCCTTACGGTTGCCTTAAGTCTGACTTGAAGGCACACAGAAACATCAGCCCTATTTATTTTCTCCACATTATCAGTGATACCACTGCATAATTATTGTTCCACAGCCCATTTTGATAGATAGTGTAAGCGAAATATATTTCAGTACAGTTTACAAAGCAAGTAAAATACTTTCCCTTACATCTATAAAAGACAATTTGTTGAGCCCAGTCAAGGAGCATATCAGATTTCTGTTCAATTAACAGATGGAACAATTTAGAAAAATAGCACAGAAACGTCACCTAATTTAAGTGAATAATAACATTCCAACTTGTCAGGAGCTTATCGCATTACCTTTTAAAGTGGAAAAAACTTCTCGGGCTGCAGCCAGGACACAGCATGGAGGCGGGGATTATCACACAGTAAATCACTGCCGTATCACCGGGCAACTGCAGCCCAGGTCATAGCCGGGCTTGGCCAGCCCTTTTTAGAAAATGGAAGGAGGCTTTTTCTGCTTTAAAGGGTAATGTGATGAGCTCCTCAGTCAATCAAGACCCACTCTAAATTAAGGTGTGATAAAAAGTAACTATATTTACATGTACAATAGGTTTTATCAACTTCTCCAACTCTCAACTGTTCATACAAATAAAACACACAACCCTACAACTTGTGACCAGAGCTTTAAATATATTCCAAGCCTGTTGGAGGTTCCAGTACAACTGGTGATACGAGTGAATCAGGTTCAATACATGTCACAGCAGACCTCTCTAAATGTAGGCTTTCGATGGAGGACAAATGATCCACCTTTGCATGTGGAACATACAAGGTATGATTAAGCTGGGGGGGGGTAAGTGCCAACTGTCTGGATGAACTGATGTCTCCTTCCCTCGACTGGAAGGAAATGCCCTAAAGAGTATAGCAGGCTACACTAAGAACTTCATTGGACAGCATCAACAGATCAGGCATGATGTAAGGAAAACAGGGACAAGACCTCAAGACAAGCAGCTGAGAATAAATGTGAAATAGCATTTCTTCATTCACATGCCAATTTAAGGAAGAAAATTCTTTCAACGACAATTGCACAATGCTTGCAGAAGCTTCTAAGCCACAAGCAGTGAGTGCAAAGCAAGACTTCCTTTCCAGTGGAGTACTGTTTCTCCTCCAACCATTAGGCTTTGCTTTACAGTAGGCAAGTTTATGAAACCTATGTATGAGCAAGTAGTTGTACGGTCACTTCAGATAGCATGAGACACCTCCATATGCTTCTTTCACTACTCAATTGTTTTCTTAGTGCAAATTAGGGAAAAGGCAGAAAATTGCTCAAAAGACAGATTAAAGTCACATTAGCATCCAACAAAATATTACTTGAATGTAACATACTTTCTCTAAAGTGCATGTGTTGTCTGTTTGCTAGCTTTTAATTGAATGAATGAGGTGCATATTGTAATATTAAGTTCCAGAGGGAAAACTGTGTAAGTCTGCTACAGCAGGAAGAATTCTGAGACACCTTAAGGGCTAAAGGTTTCTACTGCAGCATGAGCTTCCACAGACCAAAGACCACTTTGTCAAGTGATACCTGAGCATATAGTCTGGTCTGCCTATAGATAATTTCTTTATTATTAGCAAAGAAACTGAAATGTACAGCTATTTCATTTCTTTTTTTAACATTTGTGGAGTAGGACTACATAGAGTCTAATAGGATGTAGCAAAGTAATACAGTAATACAGTTAGTCCACTCACATTTCTTATTATAGCATGCTCATATTATAGCATGCACTATAACTATCAAGAGATCAGCGGTTATAAACTATACTGAAGTAAAGAAGGTGGCTAGATGAACGTTTCTAAAAATATGTGCTAAATTCAATTTTAGTCCCAATTAAAGTAGACCCACTGACAGGAATAAAACATGTTAACCAACACCAATGTTTATTCTATCGATTGCAAGGGGTCTACTCTAGTATGGATGAAAACTGGATTTAAGCCTATGGTACTATATTTCTTGACACATAATGAAATTACAAAAAAATCATGGAGTTGAACATAAATGCAATAAATGGCAAGTACATTTTCTAAATCATATTTTAAAACATTTTATTACATATATCCAGATATTGATATGACATCTTATTTCACTTTGATCTCCAGAAGCAGCATGAACTCATTCCAATTTCATTGTTAAAACATATTTAATTCATTACTTCTAGAGCTTCAGCCTGATAACATTACACACAACAGTTGAAAACTAGGGAAGTACCTTTCCTCAAAATTCCATTGACTATCTAGCACAAAAGCGCTGCTTTGCTAATCCTTTTATAAAGTAGCTAATTGCTGTTCAGATTATTACATCAAACTGGCTACCTCAAGACTTCTCACTAGTGAAAGGAAACAGTCCCTGAAATACAAAGAGGCCCAGCAGTTTGTGTGCCTCACATGTATTTTTCTTGAATTTTCAGGTTTACTATAACAAATTACTTTTGTCCTTTACATCTGCCCTCCAGATTAAATGTCTAGTGTTTGTTTGACACATTAGCACAGGTATTCAAAAGCTTTCCCAGGGAGTCAGTACAAAAGCACATTTTTCCAAAAAAAACCCCAAAAAAACAGAACAGTGACATGCTTAACATACAATTTAGTGCTCTAGAGCTTCTTTTAAAACTATTGTTTTGGGAACACTTAGTGGTAGCATTTTAACCCGTTGATCCTAAAACAGTTGATAAAGAGTGACTGAATGGTTGCCAAATGTATGTCATATGTCTGAAACAACTTACGGGTACTGTCTCATTCTTCCAGTTAAATTTTTATATCACAAGGAGAAAGCACTTGTATATCATATCTAATGCCTAGGCTGACAGTTGGCTTGGGAGACTTATTTTTCTCCTAAAATGAAACTTTGCAGAAATGAGGCTGAATTTGACATGGCACTCATTTTAAGGGGGAAAACCCCCTGTGAAATACATGTGAAAGCAAAGCAGATAGAAATATATATGCATTGGAGAGGGGAAGAGAAGAAAAGAAATAAAGGGAAATGATTGTGAGTTATAATTTGTTGAACAAAAATTCTCAAAAAGCATAGTACTACCATTAAATAGAGAGTTTTAGAAAGAGCACGCTCTGGCTTTTTCACCCTCCGATTTGGAATCTGCTCACAGTACTGCCAGCTTAACCAAAAAGGATTAACTCTCATATCCAACTGAGAACACAGATAATTCTCAGTAATTGGTAAAAAATGAAGATGAATGGGGCTGAGAGATAAGGAGCAATTAGCTCATCAGCAGTTACAGCTGTGCACTCAATCCGGATCCATCTCTTGAGTCTCGGCCCCTTTTAAAGAACCCAGGCAGGAGAAACACAGGCCACCTCCTCCCTCCCAAAATCAGGGGTGTACCTGCCCATCATTCTTCCTTTTCCCATTTTATTTCCTCACTGTACTAAGACATCTGTCATAGCATTCTATGTAAATTACTACCTCTCCTAGGACCGGAGTCTACAGCCAATCTTCTTTTTAAACTTATGGGGGGGGGGAGACACAGAAACCAAATGACTACTGTAGACAGTCTTAAATTCCCTGTCAATCGTTTCATTATAGCAGCATCATCTGTTTGAAAATATAAGCAATTCCCTCATCTAATTATAGGGAGGATTTGAGGTTCATTAACATTGCCAAGGAAGAGATTCAGATGTGCAACTGCAGAGCTGTGCTCAGTGGCCTGCATGTGTTCTCTGTTTCCTTGTATTTGCTTTCTCAAGGACTCAAGACTTTTTTTTCCTGGAGCCATAAAATTAATTCTTCCTTCTAAAATAGACACATGAATTGAGAGAAAGGAAATGACTACATTTAATACTGTTCTGTTCTTGGAGGAGGCCACTTGAGGAACATATTTTCTAATCAATTGCTTTGATACTCTTTCACCAAGTAGTAAGTTTAAGGGAGGCAAATGTTTCCCCACAGTCAAGAGATCAGGACTTATGATAAACATGCCTCTTACTGTTTTGAATGTTGCAAATTTTTTACAGATAAAAAGGAAGCACGGTGTGTCAAAAGCACCCCTCCATTTTCAACACATCTTGTGGTTGTTCGTAGATTATTCTATCTACGTCTGTCTTACGTTTCCTAACTGTGTTTAGAAACAGAACATTGAAGTCTTTCTGATTGCTTCATTTCCTTAAAGAAATAATAGCAGGAGTTCTTAAAAGTATAATTACAGTTTAAACAATGAGATTTGTTTTTGGAACATCTGTTTTGAGATCATATTATAAATGAACTCATTTCCTACCTTGCAAGTAATTTACTATTGTTGATCACTGTTTACAAGATATGTGGTTCAGCCGTTAGGCAATGGCAAAAGTTTCTTGCTGATCCTTGGAGAATGCTTTAGAATGTTTGTACAGTATTTTTCTGACATTAATAGTTATGGCAAAAAAAATAATAGGTAACTTTTCTTGCTAAGCAATTGTTCAGAAAAATAGATCATACCCATGTTTCTGAACAGCAACCTTTCTTAACTTAGCTTTTGTCTTTTTCTCCTGATGTACACTTTTACATTTTGATAAAATGTAAGACTGATGTTAAACTTCTGACACAAATTCTTTGTTGCTATCGTCTTTTATGGATCTTCTTCAGTCTTAACAGATAGTTCATTTTGAAAAGTATGTTTCATTCCATGTGATAGTGTCTCTTTGTAAGAAGAAAAACTATCATGGAAACCTAAATTTACCAAAGTGAAAGGATTTCCTCATGCCCTTGAAATGCCAACGACAGTGGTGGGCATACATAACCACTGTATGGATAAGCGCTATTGCTCCTGTAATAGAGGTGAATGGGATCAGGAATGACATACATATAATATTTACTAAGCTGTAAGATGGTTCAAAAAAACTCTAACACCTTATGTCAACCATCTTTGCAAAAATGCTATAAAGGATGACATATTTATAATGCCACATTTTCTCATCATATCTGAGTCATGCTGCCTGGAGGCCATTAGATACTGGAATCCAGGAACACTTGGAGGACCACACATAAGGCTTGGAAAATGTTGGACTTCCCAAGACTATCCATTAAGTCCATGCTTGAGGCAAGATTTACACCAATGACTTCCTTGTTGACAGCTAAGTAACTTAGCTACCACACTACATTAGAGTCTATGGTAGAGGTCCTTTATTGCCTTAATTCATTGAAAATATGCAATTTGCTTTGAATCCTCAATGGTGACCCAATGCAGACTCCCAGCATCTGCACTCAGTCACAGTCAGGACTGATATCAATTGTTCTACTGCTGGGAACAGTACTACAGTAAAAGCTCTCCTTATATCTTCTCTGTACCCCAATATATTAGATGGGGGCAGGACTGGAGAGACTCACAAGGTGGGTTTCCAATCTGTTCCTGGCCAAATTTAGGGTTTAGAAATTGTTGAGGAAAGGATTTTCTACTAGGTGGCCAATGTAATAGCTATGGATATACGGATCATCAACTATGATAGTAGGTAGCAGATTTAAGTACCTCTAAATGCTACCTAAAATTATTTGTTCATTTAAATTACAGCCTGTAGCAAGATTGAATAAAGATCAAATAAACTCCCTCTGGATAAACTTTTCTATAATCTCCTATTTCTGAGAGGCTTTACCTTTGGTGCCGAGTCCCAAGATAGGACTCAGACACTGGATACTGAAGGCTGCAGAAAGAACATAAATAGTCACACCCTAGAAGATCAATGGGTTTTCTAATGTTTTGGAAGAATAATTTTGCAGTCTTAGCTTGCAGTAAGGCTGCAGAAGAGTGAGCCATATGAACAATTGATGTGATTCTTCTTCAATGTTCTCAAGCAAATCATATATCATTTCTTGTTATTCTGAAGTCAATAAAATGATTGGACCAATGATTAGTGCATACAGGGCAGAAGACTCACTGCCAGCATGACCAAACACACGTAAGAATCCACTGCTCTATGATAGTGATGGCAGCAGAAAAAATTTACTTTTATACATGCCAGACAGTGAAGCTGTTTCAGGTGGTGAAATGACTTCTCTACAGGGTTTGAGAGATCAGGTGGCAGAAAACTTAAAAGCCTGCTGTGATCAATTTGCATTGCATTTTCCAGATTCCAACTTGGATTCTACAATATCAAGAGAATGAGAGTGAGGCACAGATGAGTCACTTTCTACTTATTTTGTAATGAATATTTTTCAACAAATGCAACTTGAGGATGTGAACATGATATTTCCAGATTGAGGCCTACCAGCTGTTTTCTGAATATCATGGATAATTTGCAAAAATCACACACATGCAGCAGGGGCTAAACATGTGTTGTTATGCATACAAATTGTAAGAGGGAATAGGGGGTTTGATCCAAATTGATGATTAATAAGGCCATGAAGATCACACAGGCCACCTATCAACACATGCACACAGAAACAACATTCACTAAAAATTACAAATCCCAATTTAATGACTATCAGAGTCCGTATGTAGCATATCACACTTTTTTGCACATGAAGATAGAATTCATAAAGGCAGTCTTAAACTAGAAACCTGTTTCTATGCAAAGATTTATTTTGAGAGATCTTTAATCTTTCTATACATCTTTTGAAAAACAAAAACAAAAAGTCAAAACAGACAAGAGTTCATTAATCAATATACTTAGTGGTTAGAATCCAAAAGGGCTGTACATGCACAGTATACAAATGCATCTAACTGTTTTATTGAATTGGGGCAACAAACAGAATTTTCTTCAGAAATCCTAAAATGCCAGGGATGACCCATTTTGTTGCATGAGACATATCAACAAATGCTCAGCCCTCATCAACAAGGTAAACTCCAGACCATTTTTCATCCCAAAATTCAGTATGCTCAAATAGCTGCAAAGCTCTTAGTTTCAAAACACACATTTACCAACTTTAGGATTGTTATCCATATCCAGATGGATACAGAGATATACTTACAACCCCAAGATGAAGGTTCACTACTTCACCCACCCCAGTCTCACCAAGATAAGCACACTGATTCTATTACTGCAAGCTTTAATACTTTATCTCATTTATTTATGAGGAAGAAAGGGAAAATATGGTCACTTATTTGCTTGCTCATCTTCCTCCACCTGTATCACTGGTGTGGAATATTCATCAGTTGTGCCTTTCTCCTGACTTAAAAAACACAGTGATCAGCACTGTCCTCTTTCCAAGACTTTGTTGGGGACTTTCCAACTTGCATTCTCACAATTTTCAGACCACTCAGAATTGAAAAGAGGGAAATGATGGTAATGATTGAGTGCAACCTCCCACAGATGCCTGAGGGTCAAACTAAATGATAGGTTTGGCACATTTTTAGAAGAGTTATTCCCTCATCTTTGTCATAATACATGCATTTCCTCACCTACATATCTTTTATCTAGTATATTTTGGTTTTTTAATATATTTTGGTTTTGCATATTTACTTGGCAAGTTCAATCACTGTGGCTTATATCATTGAGGAAAGCCTGTTGGTGAGAAAACAGGTTAATATCATGGAATACACATCCCCCTTAACATCTAGTTGAATGAATTGTCACAATTAATTTTTTGGAAAGATCTCTACTTTCTCAGATGAAGTAAGCCACTGTGGGGAGGTGGAAGGGGAAAGAGAAGGAAATGCTTAAAACAGCTACAAAGATCTGGAGGAAGTGGATGGAGTGGCAAAAATTAAATAGTTGTCCAGCAACAGGAAGTAAATAGATGACAAGAAGGCCTGACTAAAGGTGGACATAGATAGCAGCAGGCAGGCCAGGAGTAATCTGGCCCACTCCCCTCCCTCCCAAAAAAATCTTTAAGGGACAAGTAGGATTCTCCAGATTCAGGACCTGGCCTCCCATCTTCAGGGTAAAAGAGAATAATCTCATGCAGCAGGGGCTAAACATCACCTTGGATTTTATATATCTGTCTGTCTTTTTGTAGGTCAATCTCTAATCTAATCTAATGTATTTGTTTTCTAGTTCCTTGCTGTAGACTGTTTTGTACTGATTACAGTTGGTTTGCCATATCCACAGATTTTTGCATCCATGGATTCAACCATCCACAGCCTGAAAAATTCTAAAAAGCAAACCTTGATTTTGCCATTTTCTAGAAGGGACACCATTTTACTATGCCATTGTATATAATGGGACTTGAGTATCCACAGATTTTGGTATCCATAGTCTTGGAACAAAACTCCAATAGATACCAAGGGCCCACTCTATATAGACTAATTATTGTTCAAATGTGAGCCTAGAAAACTTGGTTGGGACACTCTTCTGTGTACTTAAAAGTAGAGCTTGCAAAAGTGTTAAAAACAGAGTTGAGAAAGTGTGTTATCCCTGTTCAGCACAGAACTTAGAAAAGTATTTTTTTAAGTAGAGAAATATCACATTTGCTAGAGTTGGTGTTTATTATTTGATGTACATGCTCTGAGACACTGTGTCTGATGTTTAGCATATTGTGTTTGGTTACATCATTTTGGCCTTCTCTAAGTCTCAGGTTCTGAGCCCGAAGTAACAGGACATCAGATGTCCTGACCCAGCAATTCTATAGACAACTATGTCAATCTTCCTCCTGACTAGAACTGCTCTAGTATGTGCATGGCCACCAAGAGTGGGTTTGAGTTCCAATGAATTTTGTTGGGGGGGTAGCCTCCCCATCTATATATCAACAGTAGATAAGCACACTGCTAGGCTGCCAGTGGGTGACCACAGACTGGTTGGTCATCTGGGTAAATGCCTCTAGAAAGGAAGCTTTGGGACTTCTAGCTGGTTCATGAAGTGAGGGGTGCAAGAAAAGGTGCTCTTACCTTGCTAATTTCCCAACATGCTGCTTTGGGCCTCCCAGTAAAGCCACCCACAACATTGCCAACAGTAAGGTAGCAAGTGGGTGGCCAGGTGGGTAACATGGGCAATAAGTGAGGCATCCATTTGGTACAGTAAGCAGGGAGGGAAAGGAGAGAAGGTATCTAGAGCCTGCAGTAGCCTGGACACTGGCTTGGCTGGAGGCCACTTTGCTTGGCAGCTGCAGGACAGCTCCTCAGGAATGAGGCTTCCTTTCCTTGATAGGCCAGCAGCAATTATGAACCAACTACAAATCTGGTAGACCAGCTACAAATCTTTACACAAGATTTTAAATTTTGTATATCTATTATTTTATTTGAATTTCACTGATTTTTCAACAGATGTCAAAAACAATCAACAAATAATTATACTATACTAACAAAAGACAAAAACAGATGCAACATAGTCAAGCCCTGAGTCCATGCAGAATATGTTATGCCTATTTAGTCGGGGACAACTCCTGAAAGATCAACTAAGGGAAATATGAGCTGAAGAATGTGTCTCTGTATAGCTCTCATTCTGGATAGCTTATTTTAAACTGAGCAGTACAATTGTCATGCTTTTCCATTAAAAGTAAGTTCAGAAATAAGACTTTTTAGCTCATTTAAATGTGACCTTGCTCTTTGAAAAACAATCAGTTTTAATATCACACTGTTATGAGTAGTACCATTTTGAAGGCTAGGGTATGTAGCTTTTACTTTAAACAACCCAACCAAAATAATTTATCTCTGCTCTGTGCTGTGTGAAAAGTTGCCACTAAAAAGAATCCAGGACATTTTTCCTTCTTATCTGCAGTATAGCTGGTATCAGCCAACCTGTCACAAGACAGTGCTTGATATAAACAAGAGATTGCAAAGACATCTCAGTAATCAATATTAGGATGGTTACAGTATGGAAGCTCCAACCACTGCATATCATTTGTCTCAGCATCTATTTCTATGACCAAATGAAGCATTAATTCAAATCATAAATCTATGGTGATTTAAAACTGGGAATGAGCACCTGCCTGCTTTAATGATTTATTTTGTACATTTCAGTAAGCAGGAGATTTGTCCATATGAACTGACAGGTCACCTTCAGATGCCAGTACTAGACTGTTTATCACCATGCAGACTAGCATCTCATCTTAGCAAGTAAATATTAAAACGAAAAGAATCCAACTGATTGTGGAAAAAAGAGAACAAGTATTTTAGCCATACATTTTATTAATGCTACATTCAGTTCTCCATGTAGATTTCTTATTTACTAGAAGGTAGGATTTTGCAAGCTTAGGGCTATATAAAAATAACGACATGATAAAATATTTATTAATGTAATTTTCATCATTTAGAACACATCTTTTCATTGATGCTGTTTTTAGAGTACCTACAACTGTATTGTCCCTCCCTTCCCCAATAGATATATAGTTACTAGAGAAGATAGAATATGTGCACGCACCAAGTACAGATACACGAGATCAGTGTAAAGAAGGGAGAATAATTTGAGTACACCACGGGGAAGAGCTGGACTTTGAAGAACTCTTGTTTTTTATTTTTGTTTTTTGCTAAAAAACAGTTGATGTTGTTTTCATGTGCCTTCAAATTGTTTCCAACTTCAGGTGACCTTAAAGCAAAGTTGAGGGCTGAGAGTATGTGGCTTGTCCAAGGTCACCTAGTGGGTTTTCATGGCTGTGTGAGGATTCGAACCCTGGCTCCCAGATCAGGGTCCAACACTCAACCTATATCATTTTTCAACTCTCTTTGGTAGGCACAGGGCAAATTGACTGTTGTTGATTCATCAAGAAATCATGTCTAATGTATGGCCATTAGTGATAGTGAGCCACAAGGTCTCAAAAACAGCCGCATACAGCTCACGGGATAAATGTTCCCCACCCTGATTTAGACTCAAATGCATGGGCAGGGAGAGAGAACTGCCCTTTTTCATATCCCTCTAAACCTTAGAAAATTTAGAGAGAAATCTGAACTAACGGTACCCTTCCTGTCACATGTGCTCCCCTGATGCAGCTCCAGAAAGTGGATTGGGAGCTTCTTTCTCTACTTTTGATTAGCAACTTTTATTTGCACACTGCAAGGGAAGAGCAGTAGTAGTAAAACAAGCAATCTGTCCTTAAAAAGAAGTTTGCCTGTTATCACTGATCTCCTTACTAAGAAGCCTAAACTAAGCTTCTACTGAATCCTAGGGCCTTTTAAAATACAATGGAGCCCTAGGTATCCCACTGGAGTTTGGTTCCTGGACCTCTGTGGATACCAACATCCGTGAATTCTCAAGTCCCATTATATACAATGGTGTACTAAAAGGATGTCCCTTGTATAAAATGGCAAAATCAAGATTTGCTTTTTGGAATTTTTGTTTTTTGAAATATTTTCAAGCACAGCATGGTTGAATCCTGGGATGCAGAATCCATGGATATGGAGAACCAACTGTATAATTTAAATCTGTTCTCACTGGAAATGATACAACACCCAATGCGGAAGGAATGTCCATCACAATGGTACACTGTATTGGACTTTTGGCTTTATGAGACAATCATATGCATGGTTTCCCACAGAACCTAAAGAGTTTAACGGGCCTTATTCCCAGGTAAGCACATACACAACTGCAATCTCATTGTATGGATTCCTACTATGTTAACAGCAATACATTACAAAATTGTTCATCACATTACTCATCTCCCAGAATCCCTTCTGCAAAACTCACACGTTTGCTCTCTTTTTTCCCTGACCATTTTCTTTTAAAAAAAATTCATCTAGTGTCCTCAGGAAAATATCCTACTCACAAGAACAATAGTGGTAGTGCCACTGTGGTTATCAAGCAGATATAGTCCACTCATTTGAAACAGTTAAAGATAGCATAAAAATATTTTTTTAAAAAAATGGCAGGAATTGTTTATTGTCTATTTATGCAGTACACACCTATATGAATCTTCTAGAGAGAAAGAGAAGAGACAGAAGTCTGGTATAAAAGTAGAAGGACTAGGGGAATGAGTGGTTGTTATAAGCGGTGGGGTACCTGCGTTTCCTTTTCTTTATTCATAATGTAAGAAAACAAAACTATATGCAAATATAACTATTTTGAGAACTATTTTTAAGTAAAAAGGCACAATATATATTTTATTAATACTGTGGGCCCTCAGTATCCAATGGTGTTTGGTTCCAGGACACACACACACACACACACACACACGGACGCCAAAATCTGTGGATGCTCAAGTCCCACTATACATAATGGTCTTGTAAAATGATATCTCTTATACAACATGGCAAAATCAAGGTTGTTATTGGGGGGGGGGCAGAATGGTGAATATTGTTTAACTGTGGTTGTCTGAATCCATAAATGTAGAATCCATGGGTATGGACAGTCAATTGTAGATGGTAGCTAACATTCATATACTAGTTACATGGTTCCAATGATCAGTTTGGATAAATTCAATCCTAACATGATAATTAAGCTCGAATTGTAATTCAGATATCTAGATAGGTTAGCACAAAATTAAAACAGCCTGCTCTAGAATTTGCTCTTGGTTCTCTTCACACAGTTGAATTTACCATACAGTAAGCACAGGTGTCATTGTTGCCATAACGAATAATGGTTCTTCTATAGCCCCTATTGTTTACTATGACAATAGGTAGTTAGTCTCATTGTCTCTATTTTTAGTTTTTATTCACAGAGTTGTGGAGGAGGGGTATACTCAATGGCATACATGCATAAAAGAATATATGAATTCTGTATCCAATAACATCTACTTTTAAAACCATATTGTATCCATAGAAGCTTCTAATATTAAACAAATTTGTCTTTTGTTTTCTCAGAAAACCTAAAGTGGCATGTGTTCTATACAACTAAGGTACATAACAGGAAAGTGATATGTCAAGTGTCCAAAAGTCAGAACACACAAAGGTGTGTTCAGTGCACATCTTTTAAGAGTGGCACAGGTCAATTATGTCACATGCAATGCTGATATATTTAATTGTGTATGCAACAATAATGTATTCTCTCAATCAAGGCAGTTGAAATCATAATAATAATAATAATAATAATAATAATAATAATAAAATTTATTTCTATACCGCCCAATGGTTACCCAATCTGGGTGGTTTACAAATTAAAACAGTTACAATAACAAAATATCCCTCCCCCCCTTAAAACAGTATTAAATAGTAATATAATCATAGCAGGAAAATCAGGACTAAAGTTGAAGTAAACTAGGTGGGCACCCGTGGCTGAGTAGATATGTCAGCTTAGAGACAATGATATTAATTGGTAAGCTTTTCACAGCCACATGAGGAGTCAGGGTTACTTGTACTTTGAGCATTGAGCCTGGGGTTCAATCATGTAAGTTCTCTAGGGGTCTCACATCCATAGCTGCTGGCTAAACATCCACCCTACGAGGTGTGGCTGTCCTGTAACATCTCCAATGAGATTTACAGGAGCAAAGTAGTGTGGAATTCATACAGAAGTGTGGAGAGTGATGATTTCTCCCAGAAGCTATAATCATACCAGGGAATAGGAGACTAACACCCTTCTGTACACACTGAGAGGAGAACAACGCATCACCAGATCAAAATGTATCTAAGACAATGGGAGAAGCTGGGAAGTTAAAGTTCAGACAATTTCTCTCTAGAGGTGGATGCAACTGTATCAACAGTAGTACATAAAACTTCAAAACTCCAGAGACAAGGAAGGTGACACGTTGGAGTTCATTGGTGAGTGTCTACGTTCCCCTTTTTATATCTGGATATTAAAGAAGAAACAGGGGAAGAATGAAGCTTGCTTTCCTCCTCCTCCTCCTCCTCCTCCTCTAGTTCAGAACAGTTCTTTCCCCTGGATTTTTATTACCCAAACTGAGAAATCTATAATAATATGTCAGGAGTTGGAGCATAACCATTGGTAATGACTGGTACCAACTTTGAAACTTATGTTCAAGAGTGTCAATACCACAGCTCCTGCACAGGGGGAGCTCAACACAAGGAAACTAATAGCATCTCCTTGGCTCTTCCTGGTGTCTTTGTGGTCAGAACCAACTTTGGAAAAGATAATTTCAGACAAATTTTTGAGGCTGGAATACAAACATTATTGCAGTGCCTGTAGCCAAAATGGTGCTGTCCCATTAGTTTGCCTTCAACCTGGGTTACAGGCTTCTGTGAACCTGAGGGTGAAAGGTATGGCAGAAGATACATGACTCACTTTTATGACTGACTTCCAAAGAACAGTGAATAGCTGTCAAAAGGGCAGTAGTTTGATCTTACAAAATGTCACCTTGAAGGCCATCAACCCTGAGTTGCTGTGAAAAGGTAGATGAAGAAAACAGCATCAACTACAGTAAAAAGTGTAAATAGAAAGAGGAAGAAGAAGCAATATCTAGAGACATTCAGGGCAAAAATGAGATTTCCTGCTAACAGAGCAGCAGTAAAAAAAAAAAAAAGAAGAACTGAGGAGGGGGGTGAGGAGGATATCTTAAGGCATGCTTAGGGAGATGATGCTCCCACCAAAATTTTCAGCATAGGAAGTAGAAAAATGTTTCTCTATGCAGGCATATTACTTCTGGTAGTATTATTATTTTTAAAAAATATGGAAAAAAGTATACAAGAGCTTAAAATGTAATAAGCAATTACTACTCACTGTAGCAGGTCATTTCATCCTTAACACTGTGTTTTGTATTTCTGGCAAGACTCAAAAAGCAAGAAAGACTTACTAAACGAGCCACTTTGTAATGAACCATTTTACTTTTCCCGCAATGCAAGCTAAAAACAGAAGACATTGTTCATGATATTTCTTTTCCCAGTTTCTTAAAAATCAGACAATATTTGGATGCCACTTTCTGCTACTTCTTATCCCCTTTGAAATAGCATTTGGAGCTCTGTCTCTTGCTGCTCCTGTTTTTCAGCTAAGAATACTATTGCTCTGGTGCAGCTCTTGCCTCCCTCCTTTGAGACTGCTTTCATTGATGACCATCACCTGCTATGGGCATAGCTACCTTCACTATTCCTGAAACAGCTTCTCTAAGTATAACTGTAACTCCTCACCCCCTGAACCACAATTGCTGAAACATTAACAGAAATGGGAAGGGAAAACTGTCCTCAGAATCTGCTGACATGTGCACATTTGTTCCTTTTGTTCTTGGCTACGAGTTAAATAATAAATATGTACAGGAAGATTCAGAACAAAAAAGTTGTCAAGTTGTCAACCTTAAGAATAACCTCAAAAATGTGCAGAATAAAAAAAGAGGAATATATTAGATTGTCATGTCTGTTTTATGTCTATTCGACCTCTGCCATGTACAACAGTTAACAGTACAGTACTAAAACTCAGCTTTCAGTTCACTCACCACATTTATCTCAGAGAACAGAAGGGAGCCTTTACAATGAAATGACCTTAAAAGTTAGTGTCATTTTAAGTATATTTTAGCAAAACAAACTGGTGACATGCATAAACACATCATGTTAGCCTTGCATCCTATGGAGGGGGGGAGGAGTGCTGCTAATGTCTCCAAATATCTAATATAGAAGCAGGGGAGAAGAAAGGTATCTAAATAAGCAAAGCATACAATGTTTATTTAGAAAGGTATCTAAATAAGCAAAGCATACAATGTTTCCAAAAAATGTTATGTGTTCTTTCTGTATTAGACATGCAAAAATTAAATGTTTTGTTGGGGGTGTGGCTAGCTACTGATCATGGTGGATGCATAAAACTTGAGCAGGATGGGATCTCAGCTTTTATAAATTAAATGGAGTGAATTTCACCCAATGTTCAATACCTATCTGATGCAAGGAACTAAAAGGTCTGTAGATTAAGGAATTTTGGGTTTCTGTTCATCTCTTAAAGAGCCAAAAACTCAAACAAAGGACACAGAGATGACATGAGGGAAAGGATTCAAAGATATAACCATGTTAGTCTGTAGAATCAGTATGTAGAAAGATGTTGTAGCACCTCTGAGACTAACTGAAAGAAATAAGTTGGCAGCATGAGCTTTCGTAGATTTCAGTCTACTTCCTCAGATGCTTCCACTCCACCAAAAGCATCTGAGGAAGTAGACTGAAGTCTACGAAAGCTTATGCTGCCAACTTAATTCTTTCAGTTAGTCTCAAAGGTGCTACAACATCTCTCTATGAAGGAAGGGAGGCAGAAGTGAGAGTCCCCCGACACTGGACCCATCATTTTCAGACCTCCTGGAAAGGCTTCATGTAAATTTAGTGCAGGTCTTACAAAAAGACCAGGCACTCGCCCTTGAGCTCATTGCCCTGACAGCCTGCATTGGAGATATGGAAATTCCGCTAATGCAGCTCTTGAACAGACTCATTCTCATGCAAGAGTTAGAACAATTGAATGACTATCTCACAAGCAAAATATCGGATTTGGAGGACAGAAATAGATGCTTAAACATCACAATTCATGGGATTCCTGAATGGGAGGAGCGTCAGGACATGATTTCATTCCTCCTTACCTGTCTGAATAACACCTGCCCAGGTTTTGATCTCCTTTTGGCTGACATAGAAAGAGTACATCAGGCGGCAGCTCTTAACCAGAGACAAGGTGCTCCCCACAGGGACATACTTACACATAATTGCACATTATCTGAAAAAAGCACAAGTACTGACGAAGCTTTCCAGTACCCCAGACCTTGCCTACTAGGTTTTCAGCATGGAAGTATACCAGAACATCTCCTCTGAAACGCTGAGGAAACACCGTGATTCTAAACCCTTCACCTCTCTGCTCCAACAAGCAAGCATAAAATACAAATGGGGCTTCACTTTTAAACTAATTGCCTTTTATAATGGCTCTGTCATGACTGCCTCAACTAAGGGGGGAAGCAGACTGGTGGCACGGGGCCGCCCTGGGAAGGTGCGCCGTGGGACCGAGGCATACCCATGCCTCAATCCTGCGGTGCACCTTCCCTGTCCCTCAAAGGAGCGCTAAAATAGTGCTCCTTTCACAAGTCAGTGAAAGTGCACCGCAAAAGCTTGCGGAGCACTTTCACTGACTTTTCCGCTGCAGCGTGTCCGGACGCTGCGGCGGGAGGTTGCCCTCGGAGCGCCGGCCGTGCGGAGGGCCAGCGGCTCCGAGGGCAACCTCGGGAGGAGGAAGGGGCGCCGAAAGTGCGGCTGCCCCTCCTCTTCCTTGCCTCCAAGACGGCTTTTTAAGCCATCTGCTGAGGCCCTAAAACTCAGCTTCTTCACATATGTGACGCCTTAGACATTAAGGTGCCCGTGACCTTGAGAAAGAGGTGAAGAACAATGTCTCCTCTTCAGCTGCACTGAAATTGGGGCAACTGGCTGAACCATGGATGCCAGCAAGGCAGAGAAAAGACAAGCAACTTGGTAGTCCTGCACAGCTGAAAGCCATACAGCCACATTGACTCTAACCAACTTCCAGCACAGAAGACCTCTTCCCTGACTTTTTGACATCATAAAGTGAATGTTTAAGTGTAACTACCCTTGCCTTGCTCTAACTTCTGGCATCTTTCTCATCTATTCTTAACAATTTTCTTCCCCACCCCACCCCGCCATCATCTTGTCTTTCTCCCTCTTTTCTTGTTTTCCCACCTTAATCCTAATGACTGACAGCAGCCATCTTTAAAGGAAAAAGTTTCCCTGTTCACAATTGTTATTCTACATTTGCAACATGGCCTTTTGCAAGCAAATTGCCTCACTCTAAATTTCACTTTTATTGTTTAAGTCTCTTTATACCTAGATAATCCTCTCCCACCCCCCTCCCCACTCTAAAACTATTACTGAAGTGCTATCATTCCCCTCTTTCACTCCCCTGAATGGAAGTGGCTCTTGTAATTTTCCCACTCTTGCACTACTGTCAATGTGCCATCATTTTCTTGTTTTGAATGTGCAATTGGGCAGTTTTCACATTTGCAGCTTTGATTATTCATGAGTTTGTTGCTGCGTGTGCATGTGCTCCTCCTTCTCCTTCCTAGGCTTTTCCTTTTGGGGGGCTAGGGGTGCACATGTGCCCCTCCTGCCTCCCCTCTGGTGCATTGGCTGATTTGCCTGGGGTGGTATGGGGTAGGTGGTTTGTGTGTGTGCATGCACTGCTCTTGTTCCTCTGATACCTTGGCTGGCTTGCCTGGGGTGCCTGGGGTGGGGTGAAGATGGGCAGTTTGTGTGTCCATGAGCACTGCTCTCGCTCCTCTGATACCTTGGCTGGCTTGCCTGGGATCTTCATGTTTCCATCATATATGGTAATATCTGAATACCCCTATTGTTAATTAACTCTTATCATTTTTAGATGGGAATCCTTATATCCCCCAATTCACCTTCTCCTCTTTCTATCTTTGATTACTGAGATCTTGTCCCCCACAATATATGTCAATAATGCTCACCCCCCAACCCTAGATGGGATCACCACTCAATGGCCCAATCAAGACATGGGACTCACCCCACATACTCCTCCTCTTGGTTTGCTTCTGTTAATTGTTGTTTGTATTGTGTTATGGTTAATTTTTGCACTTTTGGGCACTGGTTTTTATATTTCTTAAGCTGGAGCCTTATGAGTCCCTTTCTTTCACCCTCATACTTAAAAAAGCCTAGGTTTGAAGGGCACTGCATACTGTACATGACACAAACTTTGAAGTCTCTTCTAAGCGTTTCTTAGAGTTTAATTATTGCAAACATGGACAAAATTAAGATTGACTCTCTTAATGTAAAATGACTTGGATCCCCCCCATACATTCCCGGGTTAATAATTATTTGAAAAAAAAATTAAACAAAAGTTTTGGTTTTTTTTTTTTTTTACAAGAAACACATAGAAAGGGCATGGGAAATGTTGTTGCACAATCTCCCTTCGAAATTCTAACAAATCCAGAGGTGTTGTGATATTGTTTGATAAACCATGTCCTTTTCAGGTTGATAAAGTAATCTGGGACCCTTTGGGTCATTATTTAATATTGAAAGGTATCCTGGCCAACGAAATCTTCACACTGGTCACATTTTACTCCCCAAACAATGACCAACATGCTTTTCTAGCTTCCTTCCTATAAACTTTAGGGGAGACTGGAGAAGGAAATATCATTATAGGGGGTGATGCAAACGAAGTCCTAGATTACACACTA
>JAIPUX010001232.1:32786640-32804270 GCA_020142125.1 Phrynosoma platyrhinos
TGAAAGGGATCTAGGAGTCCAGGTAGACCACAAGTTGAACATGAGTCATCAATGCGATGCAGCAGCTAAAAAGGTCATTGCAATTTTAGGCTGCATTAATAGAAGTATAGTGTCTAAAGCAAGAGAAGTGATCGTGCCACTCTATTCTGCTTTGGTCAGGCCTCAGCTGGAATACCGTGTCCAGTTCTGGGCACCACAATTCAAAAAGGATGTGGAGAAACTGGAGAGTGTCCGAAGGAAGGCGATTAAAATGGTGAAGGGTCTGGAAACCAAGCCCTATGAGGAATGACTTAGGGAGCTGGGGATGTTTAGCCTGGAGAAGACAAGGTTAAGTGGTGATATGATAGCTGTGTTTAAATATTTGAAAGGATGTCATACTGAGGAGGGAACAAGATTGTTTTCTGCTGCTCCAGAAACTAGGACCCGGAACAATGGATGCAAGCTCCAGGAAAAGAGATTCCACCTCAACATTAGGAGGAACTTCCTGACAATAAGGGACAATAAGGGACAATAAGTGGAACACACTCCCTCAGAGTGTGGTGGAGTCTCCTTCCTTGGAGGTCTTTAAGCAGAGGCTGGACGGCCATCTGTTGGGGATGGTTTGATTGGGAGCTCCTGCATGGAAGGGGGTTGGACTGGATGGCCCTTGTGGTCTCTTCCAACTCTATGATTCTATGTGATTTCCCAGATGACCGCTTGAAGAAATACTGTTGCCGGTAAGCAACTTGTCCTGCTCCAGCAATCCTTCACCACCCTCTCCATGCCAATGATGCTTTAAAAAAAAAACAACCTACAGCTAGCAGAATGTGAAGAGCAGGGGTCGGCAACTTTTTTTGCCGTTGGGCCGGGAGGGGGGGAATGGCGCTGGGGATGCACATGCATGCGCACAACTCCCACCGTCGTGCACATGCGTGCGCGTGGGGGGGTTGCCATTTTGAAATACCCAACGGCGCATGCAAAGCAAAGCAAAAGCAGCTTCATTTATACACCGCTTCATATCGCACTATGGGATGTCTAAACGGTTTACAACTGTTTGCCCCCCAACAGTTGGGTACTGCAGGTGCGCCGGCATCGTTGGGGGTTCCAAAGTGGCACCCACCATCGTGCGCATGGACACCAAAATGGTGCCCGCGCTCGCATGCATGGCGGCAACAGCAACGGGAGCAGAAGCAGGACTGGGCAGTGGCCAGTCAGAAGGCCTCGGCGGGCCAGGTGCAGCCTGCAGGCCGTAAGTTGCTGACTTCTGGTGAAGAGGAAAGGGGGCAGGCTAGGCAAGGATCAAAAGCCTTTATAAAAAGAGCTTTGCTTGCAGAGGCTTCATTAACTGATATATGGCTGTATACTGGAGGTAAAATCACTTGAAAAAGTTTCCTTGCTTGGTGGGTATAACTGATTTGCCTCAGAAAAACCTGTTTCTTGTGCTTTGGCCCAGACTGCTGACCTAAATATATCTCCTGAACTAGCTCAGGAGAAATAAATAAATAAAATTTTTAAATAATTTTAAAAAGTCATTCAGAGACAAAGCAGGAAGCCTCTTCCATGGAGGGATAATTACCACAACCTTTATTTATTCAATTTATTTATTTTTTACTGCATAGCACCAGTTTGATCGTTATTCGCTCATTAGTTTATCACACGGGAGGAATCCTGTGCAAAAATTGGATTTAAACTGGGGAAAAACCTGCAAAAGCCAATTGATTTTCAGACAATGTCTGACATTAACCCAGACAGAAAGTGGAAAAAACCGCAAAAGCAGATTGATTTTCAGATTACATTGGGGTTAATGAGCATTAATGCGACATTAACCTGGACAGAAAGTCGACAAAACCCACTGAAAATCCTGAAAGTAAAAAGCAGCACATTTTGTCGACTTTCTGTCCGGGTTAATGCCATGTTAATGCTCATTAAACCCGATGTGTCTGAAAATCAACCCACTTTATTGGGTGTTTCTGCATATGATTTGGGCATTTTGCCTCCCATGTGATAAACTCCATTGTCATATTACCAGCTGCAGAAGCAACAATACTAACATAGATACAGATCTTTCATGCATAAACAAAGATGCTGCTCATGAGTGTGGATTTGGAAAAGGCAGCTCTTCATACAAACTTGGGAGGATATGAAATCTCATTCTCCTATGTAATAATGGAAAAATTCCTTCAGAGTAAGGAAGCTTCATGCACTCGCTAGAGACCCCACACCTACTGTGACCATTCTTCAAGTTATAACTATGGACTTATTGAACTGGTAGGGAAACAACCTTCAATAAAAATATCTTCCATTCAAGAAGGCTGTGCTCCAACACCCTGACTTGAAAGTATGTTCCAATGTACTCAACATTGTTTTCTTTTGAGAACACATGCACAGGATTGAACTGTAAATTTCTATTAAGGTCAGATATCCTGACCATTCAAAAAGTGACATAACGATGTAAAATAATGAGTGAATTGGCTAAGAATAGACTTAACTAACAAAACTAACCTAAGTCTCATCCATGAAATAATATATTTGTATGATAGAAAAAAGAAAACAGCCAACTGAGACAAAAAGATGATACAGTGGGGTATCCTAGTAGGACTGGCATGGCAGTGGGCAAGCAAGAAAGGGTGTCACATCTTTTTCTCGCTTGCTCAGCAGCCACACTGGGTCTCAACTAGTCCTCCGGAGGCTGTAGCACTGCCCCCTCCAGCAGCAGAGGTTGCAGCATGGCTGCAGTCACTTGTGTCACCCAGTGCAAAGGCTGTGGGGGGGGATGCCTTCCATATGGGCTATGATGAAGCTGCAGCCACACAAGACCCCAAACGGCCCTCCGGAGACTGTGGCAGTCCATTCCCCCACTCCCCACCCACCCACACACCAGTTACACCAACCTCCGGGATGCCACTGCTGTATACAGCACATTGTATCAACACAATTCTGGATTCTCATCATTTTTGCAGTACCATTCCCAATGTATTCTGGTCATCTCAAGTGTTTCCTACAAAAGTAAAGTAGAAAAGGCTACATGAAGGCATTCCCAGTTCTCCTGGATCTTTCAGCAGCTTTCCATACCACTGAAGACTGCATATCCTTACTTGAAAGTATGTCCCCGGGAACATACTTCATTCCTTATCCTTCTGGAGTCATTATCTAGGTTGGGCTTAGGGGACCCAGTGTTAAAATACTTTCAGTTTCTCCCTGACATACCCTATCAAAAATGGTGCTGGGAGCCTTCTTTTCCACTCCACAGCTGTTAACATGCATGTCTACCATGCCTCCATCTAGATGGAACAACTGTATCACCTAGAGGTTTGATCCAAAGTGTCATTAGGTTGTGTGTGGCACTCAGCTATAGCTCGCATTTCCATGTATGCACTTCTGGGATCTGAGAAAACGAAGGAGTGACAATTACCAGGACTGTCCCCCCACCCCACCCCCAGCCTTGGGTGCTATTGTCAAGGAGACTACTAGAGAGGAGGGACATTTTCCTCACTAGGGAAAGTAAAGTGGATTCAACTAGGTTCTTTAAAAGCAATTCAGAAACTTCAACCAATAAACAATTACATTAAAAAATGGATCAAGGTTTCTTTATATTTTTTGAAATATTTTCAAGCCATGTATGCTTGAACCCCTGGATAAAGAATCCATGGATAGGGAGGGCTGACTGTACAAGGCATAAATGGAATTTCCTGTTGTTGTTGTACTGACTTTTTTAAAGGCTTAACTGAAAGTACTTCGATTAACATTTAAAGACTCACTGATATAAATTTGCCTGCATTCTGAGATCATCTCAAGCTCTATTTTCATCTCCCTATGAGAACAATTAGAATGACAATTACAAAGGAAATGGCTTTTTCAGCAGTGGCCCTATGCTTGTGGAGTGTAGTAGCAACCAAAACATGTCAGGGAATCCATTTGCATTCAGTGGCTTTTCCTGTTACTGATTTCATGAAATGACTTCAGCTGTAACTTTTTATTGCATTTCTGTGTTGCACTGGTTTAGATTTTCTTTGTTAGTTTTACTTCACAATCCCTTTTAGTTATTAATTTTACTATTATAGTTTGTTTATATGTGATATGGAATACTGATTCTTGGAAACCAACTTTTATTCTTAAAAATGATTTATAAATATTGCAAATAAGTAGCACTCTGACTGAAATGCAGTGGTAATGATGTGATTATTTATAGACCCTCCAATAATGAAAAGTTTTCTGGGCTGCTCATATAATAAAATTGAGTATGTACAATATAGCAAAATACATTATCAGAAAACGTCTACACAAAAGAACCCAGAGTCTGTCTCACCCAGCTATAGAGTCCATTAGCATCAGAAGAGACTCTAGGGCTGGTAGAACACTCCAGATTTCCTCTTAATTTTATTTACAATCTGAAGTGTTTGTATTTTGTGTTAGATACTAAAGACAGGCAATATCTATTGTGAATGATCATTTTAGGAAGGTTGAAGGAGCAATCCACAATCACTGGGCTATTCCCTCATACCAGCTGATTAAGGCAGGAGACCAAAATTCCAAACCATTTCTACCTTTGCTCCCTTCTCTCTCCCCTTCAGTTTTCTTACATAGCCTTGTATGCTGTGAGTTTTAAAAGTTAATCAGATGTAAAGTTAAATAAGTTAGAAATTGACAGGCCTTCCTCTTATTTTAATTAACAGATACACACACAGAGAGATGTGTATTGCTTCTTCAGACTTCCTAGAATGAACATTCATGGTAGGTATCAACCTCTAATTTTCAGCAGGCTGAAGGGGCAATTCACAATCACTAGGATATAACAAATCTATTAAGGGTAGGAGTGGCTGCTTGATTCTTGACCTATTGCTTGCAAATCAGTTTTCCCAGAGGCTACCTGTCCTGACTTAAATATGTCCACTTTATATTGCCTAATAAAAGGTGATAGTTCTTTCCATTCTGCTGCTTTTCACACTTCTTCCAAGTAAGGTGTTATTCTGAATACTGTTGTAGTCACCACTGATCTAGTCCAGGGACCGGCAACCTACGGCCTGGGGGCTGATTAAGGCCCCGGGCCCCAGACTTACCAGCCCAGGCCGAAGGTTGCCGCCGGCAACATTCCAACATTCATTCATATGGTTATCTATTCTCCCTGCCTGTAGACAACAACTATGTTGCAGCCTTCACCCCCCAACGACCATTATTAAAACTGTACTTACCTCATCATCTCCATACAAAGCTTTAAATTCAAATTGTCATTCTCATACACAAATGGCTTATGTAGGTCTCTCTCTGGGTTCTCCACTTCGAACATGCATCTGAAGAAGTAGGCTTAAATCTGTGTAAGCTCATGCTACCAACTTCTTTCCTTGCCTTATCCTGTCTTTTTCCTGACAGGATACACACATGTTTAACTTCAAAGACAGGTCTTACTGCATTATCCCATATGCAGCCCATATGCAACCCAGGCTTATCCTGTGCCTTTCCAAGGACAGGAAAATCCCATCCTTGAAAAGTCACAGGATAAGCCCAGGTTGCATATGGGCATCATACAGGCTGCATATGGGAGAATGTGGTAAGATCCATCTTTGAAGTTAAATGTGCATGTATCCCATGGGGGAAAAACAGATAACGTGTGTGCAATAATCTCATTAGTCTCAAAGGTGCTAAAAGATCGCTTTGCATACTGATTTTCCAGACTGACATAGCTATACCTTTGTATTCTCTTTGTTTTTGAAAACTTCTTCCTCTTCAAAAGGAGTATTTTTCTCCTCTGAAGTATCTTCTGCCTAGCTTTCTTTGCTGTAATGTAGGAAGAATCTGTTTCTTGTTCTTCCTTCCACTAGAAATTTTCTAGTGCTTTCCCTCCCACATCAGCCACATAATGCAGAACCTTTTCTGACTTACATAATGCTCTTTGGATAGATCAAGCACTTACATCTTCTGAATCACTTTCATTCATACTTCCCAGACGGGTTAAGTGTGAAACTAGATGAAGAAATTGCTACTAGGAATTTCCCATGAAGGGTCGGGAAGGACAGGAGAGGGAAGTGACAATGATATCCCATCCTTCGTGTAATAATCTCCATAGGTCAAAATCTCAAGGCCAGGATCAGGTCAGGTCCTCACAGACCAGACATAAATCCGGTGGATCTGGCACAATCCTGGGATAAAAGGCCCTTAAAGCAGGTCTGAAACTCCACAGCAAACCCTATGCACACCAGGCAGCTCACACATGCCTTACCTTACTCTTCCATTGCAACTAATGAGAAGCCCCCTGTTGGCACCTCTGATGTCAGAACGAGGCTCCTGGCCATGTGGTTGTAGCCAGGTACCCCATTTTGACATTAGAGGTGGCAACAGGGGGCTTCTCATTAGCTGCAATGGAGGAGTAAGGTAAGGGGTGTGCGGTAGTACTGGATTTGCGGCATGGGATGGGCAAGCGTATACACACCCACCCTCTCTGCATGGGCCCGGGGACTGATCCAGATTGAGCCCCGGGCCAGGAAAGCCTGCCTTGATCAGATGGCACAAACGAATATCCCAGCAGTTGTGGATTGCTCCTTTAATCCTCCTGAGAATGGGCACTCAGATTCTCTGAGGAGCTACTTCATGTATTTATTCCAATTATTTCCAGTTATGCAAATCTAAAGGAATATGGTGATGCAGAAGCAAGCAAATCCATAGACAATGTCATTCTCAAAGTAATGCCAGTGGAGTAAAATCTTAAAAACAGCTATTCCCTGCTGCTAATGGATTTGAAATTTTATTACCTGTGTTTTACTGTTCTGTGCCCCCAGTCCCCACGTGGTCAAAAAAGGCTTCTACCTTCATGGATATCCCTCCCAACAATCTTAACTGACAACAGAAGCTACATCTGAGAGAAAATGTAGGCCTGTGACTCTAACATAATCACTTTTTTTCTTCTGTATAATTTTCTTTATCATCATCATCATCATCGGCAGATGGAGACAGCAAAACTGTGAAGCTTGCATGATGTATTTTGGGCATTTTTGTTGTCCTGATAAAGTTGTTTTGTAAATTCTAGATTTGGTTGTATTTTGTCTCTTGAAACTTGTTACTGATATTGCCAGGCCAGAATAGACTGGTTTCAGTATATGTGCTGCAACAAAGAGACAGTTTGAATTCAAGGTATTTGGTACAGTCAAGTGCCCATTACAGTCCATTGCCCACCAATCAACAACCATGTAAGAGAAAGAAGAGAGTAAACTCTGTCTTCCTCAACACAACAAAATTTATAAAGAAATCAAAGTGACCAATCATGTAATTCAGCTGTCACCAAATTGTACAATGAAACATAGTACTATATCAGAAAAAGAAGAGTCTCTTTAAAATGTAAAGTATGATGTTTGGTCCATCCACCACACTATCCTTAGAAAAGAAGGATCAACCTTCACTACCTTAAAGGCACTGACATGATTTGGCTAGCAGGACTTCATGGGAATCTTCTGATAGGTGTAGGGCATTTCAAAAGTACCAGAGCACACTGCTTCCTGCTGACTCCTAACTGATGGGTGAAACTGCAAAGTGCCAAGAGGTGATATTAACAATGCCACCCTAACACTGCAAGGAAGATGTGTACCAATTGTTCAGGAAGCTTACTAAATAAAAGCATGTAAAGGAAGAGAGAACTATGGTTTACATATAAATACAGAATTTATAAAATGAATTCTTAAATAAGTAGTGAAATGTGGCTCTAGTTTGGCCCAGCAAGATATTTTTATATTTTTAGCGTCTCAGCTAGTGCTTTCATCCTTGGTTTCTAAGGCCTTTTCAGATAATTAAAACCAACATATTTATAACAATCTGAAGAATGGATTAGCCAGTAGCATTTGTCACTTCCTCTTTTTTGACAAACTGCTTTCATGAAATTGCTTTCACACTTAAACAACACCCAGGCAAAAGCATTCTTCTTCTAAAGAGTCAACAACAATGATATAACTTCACAAAAAGTTTAGAGCCTTCCAGACAAACCTTTACCAGGCAATTTCCCTGCTTCATTCACAGAATTTTACAGGGCTCAGATAAGTGGTTATCACTTGTAACCCTTACATGCATTATTATTATTATTATTATTATTATTATTATTATTATTATTATTATTATTATTATTATTATTATTATTTCTATAAGTATACAACAAAATACTACACAGTGAGGCCGTGGTATCTGTTGAGGTTTGGTTCCAGGACCCAATGGATATAAAAATCTGTGGATGCTCAAGTCCCATTAAATACAATGACATAATAGTGTCTCTTATATAAAATATAAAATTAAAGGTTTGCTTTTTGAAATTTATATCTTTTGGGGATATTTTCAAACTGTGATGATTGAATCTGTGGATAAAAAAATCTGTGAATATAGAGGGCTAACTGAACCATGTCTTTTGATCTGTACCTTTAAGAGCCATCCATGCAGAATCTCCACAGTGAATACATAGCTTTTATGTTCCTCGTAGATACATGGGGATGGGATGGGTCTTGAATTTATGTATACTATACAAGCACCAGATCCCATCTGTTCTTGGATGCCTGGATGGGAAATCATCAATAAATACCATGTGCTTTAAGCTATAGTTCAAAAGAAGGAACTAGTTAAACCATCGTTGAATATTCTTAGTCTAAGAGAACCCTATAAAATTAATGGGGTCACCATAAGTTGACAGGCAACTTGAGGGCACACACAGAGAGACATTCAATTCATTCAATTCATTTTATGATTATCAATATTTATATCCTGTTTCATTAACCTATCAATAGTCTCCCCCCCATCGCCACCCTAAAGCTAGCTGCACTCAACAAAAAGCACACCAAATAGCTAAGAAACATCAATTGTGTCACTAGATTGCTGAGTATGCAAATCTCTTACATTTGGAGAAGATAGAGGGAACAGAATTAAGGAGATAATTCATATGCTTAAAAATTCTTTATTCTCAAGATGCCAGACTGTGTCAACCACACATCTTTTCTCAGGAAAATTGGATCAAGACTGGTTAGAAAATTCAAAACGTCCCAGGACATGAAAGACTTTTTGTTAGGGCTAATAACACCATTGTCCTAGTGTGGGTTTTGGAATGTTTCATACAAACCAACTTAGGATTTTCTTTGTTTTTGAGTATTTGGGAGAACGGCACTCGTTTTTCCTTCTCCATGTTGGTGTTTTGCAGCATTTTGGGGAACAAAAATGCAGAGCTAATAGGTCCTAATAGAAATTACAAGCACTGTAAGAGCACTGGGCTATCTCTCTAGAGATCTGATGCGAAGCAGTGGATTTGCTGCTTAAGAGGGTGCAAAGCTGACTGAAACTCATGTAAGCTACCTGCCCTGGATGACACTGCATTCCCCCTGAGGGAGCAGGTGTGTAGCTAGGAAGTACGCTTAAATCCATTTTTGTCACTGTAGACCTAGATGAACTCTTTGAGTCTTGGGAATTTATCACATTGGCTTTGCTCCCGCGATAGACGTGGGATGTAACTTTAAGAAAGTGGATCTTACTGCATTTCCCCATCACCAGGGAGTATGCAGCCCATCTGCAACCCAGGCTTCTCTGGCATCTTTTCAAGAAGGGGATTTTTCTGTTCTTGAAAAGTTGCAGCAGAAGCCTGGGTTTGTGTATTCCCCAGCGATGGGGAAATGCGATATGATCTGTCTTCTTAAAGTTACATCCCGCGTCTATCACAGGAGCAAAGCCAATGCAATAACTCCATAGTCTCTGGGGCAGTTTCAACTCATGCAACAGCTATAGGCTTTCCTGGAAAGAATGTAGCCAAAGTAGATCATTCCCTGATAACTTCCTGATTTGACTACTGTAGTGCATTCAACATGAGGCACCTTTTGAAAATGATTTCAAAGCAGCAGCTAGTGCAAATTGCAGCAGGTAGAATTTTGCGCAGAACACCATATAGAAACCATGTAACATGGGCTCTAAATAAATGGCACTGTCTGCCAATATACTTCTAGGGCCTCGGCAGACGGCTTATTGAACCGTCTCCGAGGCAAGGAAGAGGAGGAGCAGCCGCACACGCGGCGCTCCTTCCTCTTCCTGAGGTCACCCTCGGAGTTGCCGGCCCTCCGCAGGGCCAGCGCTCCGGAGATGACCTCACGCCACAGTGACCGCATGCGCTGCGGCGGAAGAGTCAGGGGAAGTGCGCCTGCCGCTTTTAGGGCGCACTTTCCCTGACATCTAAAAGGAGCACCAACTTGGAGCTCCTTTTAGGGACGCCGCAGGTGCGGAGGCTCCGCTCCGCCGGCGCTCCTTCCGGCGGCGTCCCAGAAGCAGTCGTCTGCTTCCCCCCCTAGTCTGAATTGTACATGCTAGCAATAACATGGCCTCTATAGTCTTGGGGGAATTTGCCATCCAGGTGTTTTGTGAAGCCCAGTCTGCCTAGAAAGGGGAAAGAAATGCAAGCAGGGAACTAGAAAGGGGAGGGTACCTTAAGCTGCCATGCTTACACCACTTCTCATATATGAAATACAAATAAATATGTTTCTCTATATTTCCTAAAGCAAGGAAGTAACTGTGCCCTGTTGCAATGTGTCTTCAAATTGACTGTACCTTATGACAATTTGGCAAGATTTATTCATAGAGTGCTTGCCATTACTTTTCTTTTAGACTCAGAGAGTGTGGCCCACAAGGTCACCTAGTGGGTTTCCAGGGATTTGGATTCTGGTCTCCCAGATCTTAAACCAAAACTCAAACAACTACACCACACTGGCTCAACCACTGGTCTGTCTATTGACCCCAAAATGTCTCATAATGATTTCATTTGTCACTGTTTAACAATGAAACATTCCAGTACTCTTAACATTTTTTAAAAAGGCATAGCATTCCTTTGGTATTACCTGCAGTCCAGAAATTGAAAACAGTCTGATAACTTTTCTTCACATATATCTACAATTAAGTATTGTATTATACACTAATGCTCCTTGATTGATGCAAAGGGAAGTAGGCATTCAAATGAAACATTAAAACAGGAAATGCTGGAATCCTATGCATAATCTAGAAAGAAGCACCACTGGAAATGGTGGCATTTATTTTCGTTTAAACTTGCACAGAAGTGGGTTGCCAGACTTCTAACAATGCAGTCACTGCCCTCAAAGAAATTTACTTGTTATACAAATTGTCATTCTGTTTTCAGGCTACCTAACCCCCTACTTAATGTTGGCTTGCTTTCTAACACAACAGTAGCAAAAAGCTTAGATTAAAAAAATAAAAAACAAAACAGGGTTGTCTTAAACACACATTGCCTTCCCTCTTTACTAACAATCTGTCAACTAATAAAATGAAAATTTTATTAAATGGCTGCAAGAGATTTAAAAAAACAATCCAGAAACAACAAGGTTCCTGTTGTACTTCACATGAGTGGAAAGTTTGAAGAACAATGTATTCAATTGTTACTCAACTTTTTACCCTTGGGACCCCCCTTTACATCTATATGCAGATGTCACATCCTGCCTCCCACTCTACATAATATAGGAATAAAAATAATTTGCTTATTTAGTGTGCATATAAATAACACTGATCAAATTAAAATACTTTTATTTAAATAAATTCAATATTTAACTCAATGCATGGGTCCATTTTACACATAAAAATATTTGTGAAGAGGAGGAGGAGGAGGAGGAGGAGGAGGAGGGGGAGGAGGGGGATCAGGGTCTCCAATTCTTGTGCCTCCCCTTGAGAAACTCTCAAGTCCCCCTGGAGGTCCCATCCCACTGTTTGAGAACCACTTGTGTATTCTAAACAGTTGTTCACTAATTAAGTCACTTATTTAAGGGAGAGTTTTATAAATCCATTCTCATTTGTATTTACCAATATTATTTCTATGCCTTTATATCCATTCCTTTCTATTTTCCTTCTATCTTTTTAGCTGCTTAAACTAATACATGCAAAACCAACAAATGTGCAAAAGAAAAGATACTTACGGTATCTCTCAATACCCCAACCCTAATGTCCCTTATGTCTGAAATTGTATGATAGAATACTTATTTGGAGTACAGATTTGCACCCATCAATCATGTTCTTCAAAAGCAACATTTAACAATAAAAAATTGATGACTTCTGTCATTGCCTCTTGGTCCTGTACTTTCTAATTTTAATCTCTTACTTGCCTCTCCTATCCCACCCCACTTTTCCCACCCTTTGAGCCTGTACAGACTGGCCGGTGAACTGGATTCTGGGTGGCTTGGGGGCGCAGCTTTTAGATGCTGCACACCCCCAAGATATCCAGAAGCTGCCCTGGCATGAAGCCACTTCAGGGTTATGGCATTTACACTGGAACCTGCCCTGAGGTTGTGCTGGGACTGCCAAAGGCAGCCCTTTACCAGACTTAATAGGAGCGGATCTTTTCCACTCCTATTTGGGCTGGCTTCAGGGTGGATTGGGGCTGTGGCATGTGTTTGCTGTGGCTCTGGAGTAGCCTCAATCTGTCCTTTTGTGGCGGTCTGTTCCGCCTGTTAGTTATCTATTTTAATGTCAAATTTTAAATGGCAAGCTTCTCAGGTCAGACACCCCTTTTGGTTTCTGCAAACCATATTTGTACTACAGTCATTGATACACTACATCTCGAGTTGCCATAAACTGTGATTCTGAGTCCTCCTTTTATTTTGAACTATCTACATCTTTATTTTTCTATTAGCTATTTGGTTAATTTTATCATCAGTTCAAGAAGCTTGTGGTAGTATATGAAAGTAACTCTATCTTCATAGTGCTCTGTTAATGTAGATTAGGCTAAGACTCAACCATGTTTTGTGAGTGAATAGGTATTATAACTGTGGGCCTTTGCAGACTGCCAGAAATAGTGTAAATTGAGTCCACTTTAAGGGTAAGGGTTAGTGCTAGGGAATCATGGGAATTGTTTTGTTTTTTCTGAGACATTGAGCCTTCTCTGTCAGAGAGCTCTGGTGCCACAATAAAATACAGTTCCCATGATTCCCTAGTACTGAACCAGGGCAGTTAAAGTGGACTCAATTTGCACTATTTCTGGCAGTCTGCAAAGGCCTTCAGTCTTCCCAATCCAAATGCAGTATTCTTTGTTAGGTATACTGTTACTCACAGCAAGGGCCACTTTTATGTTTTTACTAGTTCAAGAGAACCAAATCACTATGCTTCACCTGGAAAATTGGGGCTAAATACTTATCTGTAGCTTTGCAGAGTGGTGCAGCACAGCAGTGAGCCATCATGTTCTCTTCATCTCTTCCCTTCCTTTCCACTGAGAGACTATAGTTTTCCTGAGTTCTCTGTTAGCTGCTTGGGCTGGGGCAAGGTGGGCAGGAATGACTATACCAGGGCAGATTTCATTCAGGTCTGCCAATGGCATATAAATTCAGCTCCCCACATCCTCCTCCAGCATCCTTATTCTTTTTTTGCTATGAACCTCCTCCCACCATAAGTCCTCCTCCCACCACATCCCCCAAGGTCATTTTTTAGAGAAACACAGGGATTCCAGTTCTTAAGATTCAGTGATCTTCTGTTTACTTATGTTGTTACTGCAGATTGATCTGCATATTATTTTCTTTCTTTTGCCTTAAAAATAATAATGCTATATTGGTAATACAGTAATTGACACATTCCATCCTTTCTCCAAAGAAAAAAAGAACCACTGATACTTAAAATCATAATTGCTACAAGACTGATATGAGCAGAATTCTGGAAGCAAAATAAGATCCCATCTATAAGGAGAAGAGTTGTTTAAGTAGGGGGTGTAGCAGTTATTTCCAAAGTAGAATTATTATTTTCAAAGAAAACAATATATACATCATTTACTGAAATGATTTTAGTTCCAGAAGTTTGTAATATAAAATATTACTGACAGCAAATAATTTACAAAGCATATGTGTTACATTTGGTTCATGAAAAGGAACCACAAGCTGATTTCAGGACTAGTTGTAATGAAGATGGAAGCCTGTCCAGCATTCTAGAAAGCTGCAAAGCCTGACTTTCTTCTCCTACCTTGGCCCAGTGAGCATGCAACATTTATTATAATACTTATGAAATGAGCTAAGAAATGTTTACATCCTGAGAAATTAATCCTATTGTAGAAAAATACAAAATGATAGGTATTTAATTCAAAAATTAAGATTTCTCCTAATTTCAATAGCTGGCATTTTGACCTATTGGAAGTCCTACAACATGATCTATTGCATCACAGTGCCATATGTACCATAATTTGTGCAACACCTACCTGTTGGTGGGATGATTCCTGGCGACATGAGACCAGGGACAGAATGTGGCATAATATGAGAATTCTCTGGAGAGGTGACACTTTGAGTCCGCTTAGGAGGCCGTCCAGGTCTGGAACTGAACGAAAAAAACAAACAAAACAAAAACTTTACAATTAAGCTGTTGTCTTACACATCATTTCAAAGTTGTTTCAATTGGTAACATGGACTGTAAATAAATTTGTTTCAAGGACGGTTGCTTTTGCAGTTAGATGTAATAGACTTCCATCACTAATTAGATTACATGCTGAATTCATTTTCCTCATTGAAGATCAGCCGCGCTTGATGCATAATTCATAGCCTGCACCTCGTTACCTGCTTCTTCATATTAATATCTATACACAGTTTGAATTGCCTCGTTTGCATATGCTAAAGTTCTGCATGCAGCCTTCAGCATGAAAATTATGCACTAACTTGTAATAATTATTACAGTCAGCCTGCTATTGATTTATGAGACTTTTAAAAACCAAATATGTGTAGTACTTGTAATGAATGATATTTTAAGGTTCTTCAGGAAATTAAAAGGCAATGGCTGCCTAAGGAAATGTTCTGCTTGTTTGATTTAATACTACAGTTAGCTGGGAGGTGGAATGAAAGAGTGGTTCAGACCTATAGCACATTTTTCGATGATATGTTTTATTACTCCGCACTACTACCCTGATATCTAGATGATAAATGACATTACATATCTAATATGTGAAAAGGTCTTGCAATTTCTTTATTTTTTGTCATGTAAAAGATAAGTCAAGTTATTATTTAACCCTTATTCTATTTTAAAGTAAAAACAACAAAAAAATCTTGCTTTAAATATGGTACAGTTGTCAGAAAAGGCTTGGAATAGTTTGTAAGACATTTCTGAAAAATGGCAGTCCCAGAAACTGACATCTGTGCTGTGCAGACATGTGAAAGGGGTTGTACTCTCGGGAGAGGCTTTCAGAGGAAATGTTCACAAAAAATGAAAGATGTCACCTTCTTTCTGCCACAGCCTCTCCAAAGTATGAACTGCAGCAGAGAAGGTCTATGCAACCAGGACTTCCAATCTCACAAAAGCCTACATGCAAGAAGTCGTGCGAGAAACCTCCTACATGCAGGCATGCACATAAACACTATGAGAGGGGAGGGAAGTGGTATGAACAATATTAAGCCAGAAGAGATATTCTGCTCTCCAATCATAGTGCAGAGCCAACTTGTGCAATTAAAGTGGGAATGGAGCCAAGATCAAGAGTCAACATGAGAATCTGTTCAACTATAATGGTACTGCTATGGATAATGGCACAAGGATGGGTCTGCATGCATAACAGGGCTATCAAGTTGGGCTGAGTTCACTCAATAACAGACCCAAGCATGTGCAAAATTAGTTAGTCTTGGGGAGCAGACATGACTGCTTAGGAAAGTCGCCAAAAAGTCTGCTGCTGTTGCAAATGAAGCATATCCAGTTCAATAAGTATGATTAATGTGAAAACTCTTATATGAATCAAGGTGTGTATACACACTGCAGAATTAAAGCAGTTTAACACCGCTTTAACTGCCATGACTCTACCCTACAGAATCCTGGGACTTGCAGTTTGGGAAGGCATCAATGCTCTCTGATGGACCAGGCTGAATACTGCACCAAACTACAACTCTCAGAATAGACTTGTGACAATTAAAATGGTGTCAAACTGCTTTAATTCTGCAGTGCAGATACACCTAAAGACTACAAAATACTGTCTATAAACTCTGAGAAATCAGAGGATCTCAACATTTTTAAAGGATGTAGGCTAACCCCTTTGAAATCAAAATTCTGAGTATGACATCAATTTACACATTACAATTCTAGCACTTGTTTTTCCAGAAAGAATTAAACAAATAAATAGTTACAGTTGCTTGTCAATGTAGCTCCAAACCTTAGGATCATTCTATGATGCCCATTAGGGTTGACTTCTTTAGTCTTAAAATACATCAATAACAAATAGTTGAAAGATCCTAGGATGCTGGAATTCTAGTTTCAAATCCTTACATATCCAACCAAATGGCTCTGAACTAGTCACTATACTCAGTCTAATCCTTCTCAGGTAAGATATAAACTATTTTGTGTCCTCCAACTGTGCTCCATACATAGAAAAAAAATGAATAAATTAAAAATTGCAGTACTAGCACATACACCCATACAGGACACTCGAAAATCTCATTTTGCTGCCTAGGGGAGAATTATCCCACTTTTTTAGTCCTGTACTGCTTACAGGTTTTTAGGATGAATTTCTGCAAGGTGAACAGCCAAAGATGCTGAAAATACTAGAAGTATTTTAGTTATTTGGAAGTTCACTCTTAAATGCAAGACATATGTAGCAGAATTCTTGTTTTCACTGTGAGCATTGGATCATCTTTGTGTTTTGAGACACCCACATTTTTTTAAACTGCAACCCATCCCTAATAAACGAATAACGATCAAAGTACAGGGCATTTCCTTGGAGTTTAATGACTCAAGACCTTGGGCCATTAACCTTAACTGGTCATTAATTCCCAAGTTAATGACCTGAATTGAGGTCATTATTAATATAAAGCCAGAAGAATTTTGTTTGGTTTAATGTGGCTTCCTTTTTTCTTCTCACAAAAAAATGCATATCATTTCCTAGACTTTTGTGAGGGAAGTACAGGAGAATTTCATTTAACCTTGTAGTACATATAGCCTCTATTCTTGAGAATGTTCTGTATCACTCACAGTGAAAATAAACGTATTTAAAATATATCCACACAGAAGCCTTCCTCTTTCAGGAGAACTGTTTTACACCTTGCACTAAGTGCTGCATGATAAAAATGAAACTAAATACAAAGGTGATTTTAAAAAAAAAACAATTACAAGAAAGCTAATCTAAATTTGCCAGTCCTATTATTTTCTCTGAAACTGTATAGGACATTATTTTGATTTAAAAATCTATGCTTAGGTAATTCAAACATGAAAAAATATCATCTTTAAAAAGTAAAATTATACTGATGCCAAGCCAATACAAGGCATACCGTCCATCTGCCCCAATTTGAGGAATTCTGGGAACTAAAGTTTTGTGATACATTTAGCCTTCAATGCAGAGAGCTCTGGTGCTACAGCAAGCTACAATTCCCAGAAGTCCATAGCATTGAACCATGACATTTAAAGTGGTGTCAAGCTGGATTATTTCTGTAGTGCCAATGTAGCTTTATTGTTCAGACAATGCAGGCCAAAACCCAGGATCAGGATCCTGTCCAATCCTACCAGACCAGACGTGGATCAGAAGGATTTGGCCTGAGCCCAGGGTAATTTACCCCTCATTTGCAACAGAGTTTCCTGTTTAAAAGCCCCCTGCACTCCTTACCTTGCCGCACATTGCTCCAGCAGAGAAGCCTCTGAGAAGCCATGTGTCCCATTTCCACATCAGACGTAGAGATAAGAGGTCTTTTCAGTCAGAGCAACTCACAAGATAAGGA